>OY829916.1:9620439-10127939 GCA_963691935.1 Nephrotoma guestfalica | reverse complement strand
CATATATTAATTTGCATGAAATTGATATTCATTTAACATTCAGTTTAGTTTGTTTTGAATTTTAGGTTGCGCAGTTAAAATTTGCATCTTGATATTTCCGTTTTCGTTTCACTTAAAATAAATTTGATTGCCGTTTAATAATTGTTGGCTAGAACCAATTTCAAAATTATTAACGGTTATTAAAAATTTCAGTTCCGAGAGAAATAAAAAAAGCAATTTGAATTTTAACAACCGGAATTAGAATTAATTCTGAATCATGGAAATTATTTCAGAATATGAGTGAGTGTTTTTAAATAGTTGCAGGGTTTGCATAAGTTTTAATTACTGCGATTTATATAGTAGAATTTTTCAGCTAAATCGGAATAATTTTAAGGAATCAGCGTGTTAAAACATACAAATTCATAAAAATTAATAACAGATCAGTTTAATGGTCGGATACTAGTTATTCAAAAAATTGTCAAGATAGTCATTTAATAAAATATATAAAAATCAGATCTATTGAGCAAATACTTATTGAGCACCACTGTTATGTAGACACAATTAAAAAAAACTTTAAGACTAGACACTTTATACACGTTTTACACTTCTGGAATGCCTTCGGGAGTAAAATTTTTTTTTTATGTTTTTTGAAACGTACACACGTACAGGTACAACATCATTATGTTAATGACATATGTTAATTACATATGATATGGATTTCGGCTGGTTGGTAGCAGAAGAGCACAAGCACCTGTCCTGACGATGGTGTTTGAAGATACGATGACACATCCGTTTCAATCATACAGCTTCTCAGTGTGTCCGGTATAAACATTTTTGAAACTATTTTTTTAAATTATTTTTTTCACTTCTTACAAAAATTTTTCACAATTTTTCACCTTATGCACATATTTATATAAATAAAAATATAAATAAAAATATATAAATATATATATATATATATATATATATATATATATATATATATATATATATATATATATATATATATATATATATATATATATATATATATATATATATATATATATATATATATATATATATTTATATATATATATATATATATATATATATATATATATATATATATAAATTTCTATATATATTTATTTATATAGATAAAGTATATAATAATTTGTCAACAAAAAATTTTCACTTCACTATTTTTCATCCACATTTTCATTATTTTACTTTTTTTAATAACATTTCCATGGAATATCTGTAAATATATAATGAGGAAAATTATGAATATTAAACTTTTTTTTATAAACTGACCCAAAAACAAGATTATTTAAAAAATATAAAATTTAAAATTTAGGACATAATTTGTGTTGTGTAACTAAATTTTCATGAAAAACTATTTTACTTAAAAAAAAAATATTTTTTGTTTTTTATTTTTATTTTTAGAAAATTAGAGATTTCATGAAATCTCACACTGCACAATTTTGTGCTTTGTTTTTCCGGAAAAACTAATTTTGTATATACATAATTCGGGAGAAAATATCCACTATACGATTTAGTAAAAAAATATTATTAATCGCCGTCACATCCAAAGGAAAATCACACGGATATACTTGATATAGGAGACAGTCAGGCTACTCCAAATTATGTTATGTATACGAAATTTTCGTGGAAAATCAATACTTTGTTTATAAACTAAACTGTAAAATAATATAATTCGAGCGTTTTTTTATTCGAGAGAGAGCAAAATTTTCTCAAAATAATAATAAAAAACAAAAACAACGAAATAAAATCATTTGTGCGATGATTACGATGATGATGATCATCATCATCAGCTAGACGATATTTTTGGTATATTTTCCTAGGATTTGTGAATTTTTTTATGAAAACTATTTATAAATTTTCCAACCAAATATCAAAAAACAATTTTTTTTTCAGGAAAACTCGAATATTTAAATAAAATATTTTTACTTACAAACTTATTTATTTAATTATTGTTTTGTTTTTTTTTTGAATATTTTCCAAAAAAACTCGGAAAAACATTTTATTGTTTTATTTAACAACAACAATAATAATAAAAATTTTATTAAAAACTAAAAATAAAATGAATATGTATATAAAGAGACGAACCTTTAACGCGAAGATTCGGACGGCAACTACTCTAAACACGGAATACGCAGACAGTTGGGAAATTTTTTAATTTGCTTTTTTTTTTATTTATTTACTTCGTCGTATTACAAAAAATTTTCTTCTTATATTTTGCCTCGAGTTTACATGAGAAAATTTTCTGTCTTGACGCATATTATGTATATTGATGTATTCTATATATATTTACATTCACATTTCAAATAAATATGTATGTATTACATATAAGAGTCGAGGAACACCGCAAAATGTAGTTACAGAAAATGCGCTTATGGTATCACCATCTTACAATAAATTGAATACGAAATTTATAAAAAAACAGTTACGATTTCTGAATATTAATTATAAATTATTCTTGCCGATTGTTTACACTTAGGTTAATTTGCAATTTAATAGGCCGTGCATATTTGCAATTTAACTCTACTTTATTATAATCGCATCCCGCAAGATTACAAAAATTGCACAAATTTGTTTCGCGCACCCGTGTAGCAAAACATCTTATCAAAAACGAGAGCCCTATTTTTATATGTGATGTTTAGTAGCGTGATGACAAAAAAAAATCTGTTTCTTAAAATAAATTAAAATTTTATATTTTCTTCGTTTTTACGATTTTCTCTCTTAAGAAAGAAAATGAAAAACATTAAAAACTAGAAAATACAAAAATACAAATATACTTAATTTTCCGAAATATTGTACAAGTATGTATAGAATTGTACACAAAAACAAGGTCTTAGCAATCGGTGATATGCGGTATCGGATAATCTAAAAGTTCTCTTTGTTGCTAGAACTGAAGTTTCACGAAACAAGAGGATTTGCTATCATTGTATCCGGTCGAATTTAGCTGAATGACTAAGCTTGGCCGGTTTCACAGAAATGCGTGTTTAATTTTACAAAAAGCACCACATACAGAAGTTTGTTTTAATCTGTCCTAAACTAACATCAACAAAAATATTAGAAAATTAAAAACTTAGAAGCTTTCTATGTCCATTTAAAATTATGAAATATAATTAAATATGGAAAAATGCAACAAAGTTAATGCAATGTTTGTTTCTCTTGACTGTGCTATAGCGACTGTGTTACAACTATTGGGGTGGTTGTTTAAACACATGAAAGATAACATCGCATAACATTTGACTAAAATTTTATAAAATTAACAATTTTGTATTATACACTCCTCGAAATTCAATTAAAGCCAACTCTTAATTTTTTTATTTTTTTGTTAAGAAAGTAAGGCTTAGAGTATGAACTTGATCTAGTATCAGATTCTAATTGGGTGTCAATACACACATTTTATAATGAAAACATAATTTTAAATGTATTTTTTTTTTTGTTAACTTATAATAAAAAATAACCGATCATTGCAATTCCATATTGGCAATTTGTGATAGGATTTAAATGATCTATAGGATTTAAATCAGAAGAACGTGCCGGTCAGCCGAAAACTTCGATATGTCTTTCTCTAAACCACTCGATCATTTCCTTTGATTTATGAATCGGAGCATTATCCTGCTGGAAAATCCAATTCGAGATTGGTTGATTTTTACAAAAATCTATTAGAATTTTATCTAATAGCTCTATGTAATCTTTAGACTGCATTCGAGCCGAAACTTTACACACGAGGGGTTTTCCCAAAATAGAAAATTATGGCCCAAATCATTAATTAAGAAGCCGCCTCCAAAGCTCATTGATACTTTCTTATTTGATCTTAAATCATGAGGAGTTGGCTTTGACTTTCGTGTCGACCTGTCACTTTTTTATATTGTAAGATTTAAATTTTAATTTTTAAAATTTTTAATTATGCCTAATTCAATTATAAGAATAAGTGATTCAATATTGGCAATCATGCGACCTAGCCTAAGTATAATATGAATTCCGAAGATGTTAATTAGAAGACGAAAAGAAGGTTCAATTTTGTTACGAGTTGTTGTATTACTCTTATGTTCGATGGACAGTTTTCGTGAAGCTTCGATAACTGTAGTTACCATAATACAAAACATACAATGGTATAAATTGAATTTGCGGTTTACAAAGAAACTAGAAGAAATTTATCTTACATTTGTAATTAAAGCTGAAATCAAGACGTGCAGCTTTTCCAAAATTGAACAAGCAAATAAATAAATAAATGCCAGTAATACTTGAATCCAGCGTCCAAATTAAATTTCTTCTCATCCGAAATTATAACATTTCACCACATTTCATCCAAATTGGTTCTATTGACATATATTTTTTGGCCGTTAAAACTAGTTTTGTTAACCTTTTGACCCAGTTAACTCGGTTGCTCTTATGCAAAATTTGTTGTATGCGGCAGATCAAGTTTCGAAACAATTTTTGCGACTCTATAATCGCAATTCTTCTGACAGCTTCTGATTATTTTTATTTTTTCAATTTTTTTCATATTCTCATTTTCATTCATAAAATTATGCTACTGAAGTTAGCCGAAAATTTTAGCCGACAAAACCCTGCATTAACGACATATTTCGTATCAGGTGGTAGTACAAAATTCTGTTGATATTAGCCGAAAATTACATGTTATTGAAGTTAACAGTAAATTTTCGCCGAAAAAAAATTTGAATCACATAATTCGAATGTTTAAAGGTCATATGAACTGGGTGAAGTTAGACAGACTCGTAATAAACTGGCTCCCACATTTATAATTTTTCGTGTTAGGGGCCAATGAATTTGAGTCCTGGCACTAACAGTGAACACCTCTGCCAAAAATCAGATATGGCAAAATGCAATAATACACCGATAAAATGATGAAAATGCAAATAATTTGGAAGTTCAGGGATTTACTATGAAAAATCGAGCCTATAATCTCTCTTCTGATATCGATTGCCATTTTAGGTTTTTACATTCACTGCTCTAGTTACATCCTTCCATCTAGGATCCGTGATATCCAGATATGGCAAAATGCGATAATACACCGATAAAATGATGAAAATGCGAATAATTTGGAAGTTCAGGTATTTACTATGAAAAACCTAGCCTGTGGTCCCTCTTCTGATATTGATTGCCATTTTAGATATTAAGTTTTACATTCACTGCTCTAGTTACATCCTTCCATCTAGGATTCGTGAGATCCAGATATGGCAAAATGCGATAATACATCGATAAAATGATGAAAATGCGAATAATTTGGAAGTTCAGAGATTTATCAAGAAAAATCTAGCCTGTGATCCCTTTTCTGATATTGATTTTACTTTTAGGTATTAAGTTTTACATTTACTGCCCTAGTTCCATCCTTCCATCTAGGATCCGTCATGTCCAGATATGGCAAAATGCAATAATACACTGATAAAATGATGAAAATGCGAATAATTTGGAAGTTTAGGAATTTACTATGAAAAATCTAGCCTGTGGTCCCTCTTCTGATATCGATTGCCATTTTAGGTATTGAGTTTTACATTCACTGCTCTAGTTACATCCTTTCATCTAGGATCCGTGATATCCAGATATGGCAAAAGGCGATAATACACCGATAAAATGATGAAAATGCGAATAATTTGGAAGTTCAGGTATTTACTATGAAAAACCTAGCCTGTGGTCCCCCTTCTGATATTAATTGCCATATTAGGCATTTAATTTTACATTCACTGCCCTAATTACATCCTTCCATCTAGGATCCGTGATATCCAGATATGGCAAAATGCGATAATACACCGATAAAATGATGAAAATGCGAATAATTTGGAAGTTCAGGAATTTACTATGAAAAACCTAGCCTATGATCCCTCTTCTGATATCGATTGCCAATTTAGGTATTAAGTTTTACATTCACTGCCCTAGTTACATCCTTCCATCTCGGATCCGTGAGATATAAATATGGCAAAATGCGATAATACATCGACAAAATGATGAAAATGCGAATAATTTGGAAGTTCAGAGATTTATCATGAAAAATCTAGCCTTTGATCTCTCTTCTGATATTGATTTTACTTTTAGGTATTAAGTTTTACATTCACTGCTCTAATTACATCCTTCTCTCTAGGATTCTTGATATCCAGATATGGCAAAATGCGATAATACACCGATAAAATGATGAAAATGCGAATAATTTGGAAGTTCAGGAATTTACTATGAAAAATCTAGCCTGTGATCCCTCTTCTGATATCGATTGCCTATTTAGGTATTGAGTTTTACATTCACTGCTCTAGTTACATCCTTCCATCTCGGATCCGTGAGATCTAAATATGGCAAAATGCGATAATAAAGGGTTATCCAATTCGAGGTTGATAAAGTAGAAATCTGTATACCGACATCTGTCAAAGATAAACGTCAAGTACGCTGTCATTTATTTAGTTGACATTCTGCCATTTAAGAATATGGAGCATTTAACATACGCAAATTGGGTGTTGGAAAAACAGGCCGTCGATGCTGATTTTTCGAACAAAATTTTCTTCAGTGATGAAGCTCATTTTTCGCTTGGTGGATACGTTAATAAGCAAAGCTGTAGAATTTGGGGCTCAGAAAATCCACAATTGATTGTAGAGAAGCCATTACACCCGGAAAAAGTCACTGTTTGGTGCGCATTGTGGTCTGGTGGTGTGATTGGGCCGTATTTTTTTGAGAACAACCATGGACGAACCGTTACCGTCAATTCTGAGCGCTATGGCCGCATGTTAACCGATTATTTTTTTACGAAAATCGAAGATTATGATCTTGACGATATGTGGTTCCAGCAGGATGGAGCAACCAGTCACGTAACACGAGCAAATCGAGATCTTTTGCAAGAGAAATTTCCTGGACGTTTGATTTCGCGATTGGCTGATGTCAATTGGCCTCCAAGATCCTGTGATTTAACGCCTTTGGATTTCTTTTTGTGGGGCTACGCGAAAGATCGTGTTTACGCAAACAATCCTCAAACTCTTGACGAATTGAAAACTAATATTCGTAAGGTAATGGCCGAGATACCGCCCGAAATGTGCCGAAAAGTCATTGAAAATTACCGCAAAAGAATCAAGGCCTGTAAGAAGTCCCGTGGAGGACATTTGAATGATATCTTGTTTAACTAAAAATGGCAAGGATCAATCTGTAAAATGAAATAAAAATTACAATACATTCCAAATATTTTGTGTGTTTTTTTTAAGTTTACTTTATCAAGCTTGAATTGGATAACCCTTTACATCGATAAAATGATGAAAATGCGAATAATTTGGAAGTTCAGGAATTTACTATGAAAAATCTAGCCTGTGGTCCCTCTTCTGATATCGATTGCCATTTTAGGTATTGAGTTTTACATTCACTGCTCTAGTTACATCCTTCCATCTAGGATTCGTGATATCCAGATATGGCAAAATGCGATAATACACCGATAAAATGATGAAAATGCGAGTTATTTGGAAGTTCAGGAATTTATCAAGAAAAATCTAGCCTGTGATCCCTTTTCTGATATTGATTTTACTTTTAGGTATTAAGTTTTACATTTACCGCCCTAGTTCCATCCTTCCATCTAGGATCCGTCATGTCCAGATATGGCAAAATGCGATAATACACTGACAAAATGATGAAAATGCGAATAATTTGGAAGTTCAGGAATTTACTATGAAAAAACTAGCCTATAATCCCTCTTCTGATATCGATTGCCTATTTAGGTATTGAGTTTTACATTCACTGGCCTAGTTACATCCTTCCATCTAGGATCCGTGATATCCAGATATGGCAAAATGCGATAATACACCGATAAAATTATGAAAATGCGAATAATTTGGAAGTTCAGGTATTTACTATGAAAAACCTAGCCTGTGGTCCCTCTTCTGAAATTGATTGCCATTTTAGGTATCGAGTTTTACATTCACTGCCCTAGTTACATCCTTCCATCTAGGATCCGTGATATCCAGATATGGCAAAATGCAATAATACACCGATAAAATGATGAAAATGCGAATAATTTGGAAGTTCAGGGATTTACTATGAAAAATCTAGCCTGTGGTCCCTCTTCTGATATCGATTTTCATTTTAAGTAATAAGTTTTACATTCACTGCCCTAGTTTCCTTCTTCTCTCTAGGATCCGTGACATCCAGATATGGCAAAATGCGATAATACACCGATAAAATGATGAAAATGCGAATAATTTGGAAGTTCAGGAATTTACTATGAAAAATCTAGCCTGTGGTCCTTCTTCTGATATCGATTTTCATTTTAGGTATTGAGTTTTACATTTACTGCTCTAGTTTCATCCTTCTCACTAGGATCCGTGACATCCAGATATGGCAAAATGCGATAATACACCGATAAAATGATGAAAATGCGAGTAATTAGGAAGTTCAGAGATTTATCGAGAAAAATCTAGGATGTGATCCCTCTTCCGATATTGTTTTTCCTTTTAGGTATTTAATTTTGCATTTACTGCCCTATTTTGATCTTTCTATCTAGGATCCGTGATGTCCAGATATGGCAAAATGCGATAGTATACCGATAAAATGATGAAAATGCGAATAATTTGGAAGTTCAGGAATTTACTATGAAAAACCTAGCCTGTGGTCCCTCTTCTGATACCGATTGCCATTTTAGGTATTGAGTTTTACATTCACTGCCCTAGTTACATCCTTCCATCTAGGATTCGTGATATCCAGATATGGCAAAATGCGATAATACACCGATAAAATGATGAAAATGCGAGTTATTTGGAAGTTCAGGAATTTATCAAGAAAAATCTAGCCTGTGATCCCTTTTCTGATATTGATTTTACTTTTAGGTATTAAGTTTTACATTTACTGCCCCAGTTCCATCCTTCCATCTAGGATCCGTCATGTCCAGATATGGCAAAATGCGATAATACACTGACAAAATGATGAAAATGCGAATAATTTGGAAGTTCAGGAATTTACTATGAAAACCTAGCCTGTGGTCCCTCTTCTGATATCGATTGCCATTTTAGGTATTGAGTTTTACATTCACTGCAATAGTTACATCCTTCCATCTCGGATCCGTGATATCCAGATATGGCAAAATGCGATAATACACCGATAAAATGATGAAAATGCGAATAATTTGGAAGTTCAGGTATTTACTATGAAAAACCTAGCCTGTGGTCCCCTTTCTGATATCGATTGCCATTTTAGGTATTGAGTTTTACATTCACTGCCCTAGTAACATCCTTCCATCTCGGATCCTTGATATCCAGATATGGCAAAATGCGATAATACACCGATAAAATGATGAAAATGCGAATAATTTGGAAGTTCAGGAATTTACTATGAAAAAACTAGCCTATAATCCCTCTTCTGATATCGATTGCCTATTTAGGTATTGAGTTTTACATTCACTGGCCTAGTTACATCCTTCCATCTAGGATCCGTGATATCCAGATATGGCAAAATGCGATAATACACCGATAAAATTATGAAAATGCGAATAATTTGGAAGTTCAGGTATTTACTATGAAAAACCTAGCCTGTGGTCCCTCTTCTGAAATTGATTGCCATTTTAGGTATCGAGTTTTACATTCACTGCCCTAGTTACATCCTTCCATCTAGGATCCGTGATATCCAGATATGGCAAAATGCAATAATACACCGATAAAATGATGAAAATGCGAATAATTTGGAAGTTCAGGGATTTACTATGAAAAATCTAGCCTGTGGTCCCTCTTCTGATATCGATTTTCATTTTAAGTAATAAGTTTTACATTCACTGCCCTAGTTTCCTTCTTCTCTCTAGGATCCGTGACATCCAGATATGGCAAAATGCGATAATACACCGATAAAATGATGAAAATGCGAATAATTTGGAAGTTCAGGAATTTACTATGAAAAATCTAGCCTGTGGTCCTTCTTCTGATATCGATTTTCATTTTAGGTATTGAGTTTTACATTTACTGCTCTAGTTTCATCCTTCTCACTAGGATCCGTGACATCCAGATATGGCAAAATGCGATAATACACCGATAAAATGATGAAAATGCGAGTAATTAGGAAGTTCAGAGATTTATCGAGAAAAATCTAGGATGTGATCCCTCTTCCGATATTGTTTTTCCTTTTAGGTATTTAATTTTGCATTTACTGCCCTATTTTGAACTTTCTATCTAGGATCCGTGATGTCCAGATATGGCAAAATGCGATAGTATACCGATAAAATGATGAAAATGCGAATAATTTGGAAGTTCAGGAATTTACTATGAAAAACCTAGCCTGTGGTCCCTCTTCTGATACCGATTGCCATTTTAGGTATTGAGTTTTACATTCACTGCCCTAGTTACATCCTTCCATCTAGGATTCGTGATATCCAGATATGGCAAAATGCGATAATACACCGATAAAATGATGAAAATGCGAGTTATTTGGAAGTTCAGGAATTTATCAAGAAAAATCTAGCCTGTGATCCCTTTTCTGATATTGATTTTACTTTTAGGTATTAAGTTTTACATTTACTGCCCTAGTTCCATCCTTCCATCTAGGATCCGTCATGTCCAGATATGGCAAAATGCGATAATACACTGACAAAATGATGAAAATGCGAATAATTTGGAAGTTCAGGAATTTACTATGAAAACCTAGCCTGTGGTCCCTCTTCTGATATCGATTGCCATTTTAGGTATTGAGTTTTACATTCACTGCAATAGTTACATCCTTCCATCTCGGATCCGTGATATCCAGATATGGCAAAAGGCGATAATACACCGATAAAATGATGAAAATGCGAATAATTTGGAAGTTCAGGTATTTACTATGAAAAACCTAGCCTATGATCCCTCTTCTGATATTGATTGCCATCTAAGGTATTGAGTTTTACATTCACTGCCCTAGTTACATCCTTCCATCTAGGATCCGTGATATTCAGATATGGCAAAATGTGATAATACACCGATAAAATGATGAAAATGCGAATAATTTGGAAGTTCAGGTATTTACTATGAAAAAACTAGACTATGATCCCTCTTCTGATATCGACTGCCAATTTAGGTATTAAGTTTTACATTCACTGCTCTAGTTACATCCTTCCATCTTGGATCCATGAGATCCAGATATGGCAAAATGCGATAATACACCAATAAAATGATGAAAATGCGAATAATTTGGAAGTTCAGAGATTTATCGAGAAAAATCTAGGATGTGATCCCTCTTCCGATATTGATTTTACTTTTTGGTATTTAATTTTGCATTCACTGCCCTAGTTACATCCTTCTATCTAGGATCCGTGATGTCCAGATATAGCAAAATGCGATAATACACCGATAAAATGATGAAAATGCGAATAATTTGGAAGTTCAGGAATTTACTATGAAAAAACTAGCCTATGATCCCTCTTCTGATATCGATTGCCTATTTAGGTATTGAGTTTTACATTCACTGCCCTAGTTACATCCTTCCATCTCGGATCCGTGATATCCAGATATGGCAAAATGCGATAATACACCGATAAAATGATGAAAATGCGAATAATTTGGAAGTTCAGGAATTTATCAAGAAAAACCTAGCCTGTGGTCCCCTTTCTGATATCGATTGCCATTTTAGGTATTGAGTTTTACATTCACTGCACAAGTAACATCCTTCCATCTCGGATCCGTGATATCCAGATATGGCAAAATGCGATAATACACCAATAAAATGATGAAAATGCGAATAATTTGGAAGTTCAGGTATTTACTATGAAAAATCTAGCCTGTGGTCCCTCTTCTGAAATTGATCGCCATTTTAGATATTGAGTTTTACATTCACTGCCCTAGTTACATCCTTCCATCTAGGATCCGTGATATCCAGATATGGCAAAATGCGATAATACACCGATAAAATGATGAAAATGCGAATAATTTGGAAGTTCAGGAATTTACTATGAAAAATCTAGCCTGTGGTCCCTCTTCTGATATCGATTGCCATTTTAGGTATTGAGTTTTACATTTACTGCTCTAGTTACATCCTTCCATCTAGGATCCATGATATCCAGATATGGCAAAATGCGATAACACACCGATAAAATGATGCAAATGCGAGTAATTTGGAAGTTCAGAGATTTATCGAGAAAAATCTAGGATGTGATCCCTTTTCCGATATTGATTTTACTTTTAGGTTTTTAATTTTGCATTTACTGCCCTAGTTTCATCCTTCTATCTAGGATCCGTGATATCCAGATATGGCAAAATGCGATAATACACCGATAAAATGATGAAAATGCGAATAATTTGGAAGTTCAGGAATTTACTATGAAAAAACTAGCCTATGATCCCTCTTCTGATATCGGTTGCCTATTTAGGTATTGAGTTTTACATTCACTGGCCTAGTTACATCCTTCCATCTCGGATCCGTGATATCCAGATATGGCAAAATGCGATAATACACCGATAAAATGATGAAAATGCGAATAATTTGGAAGTTCAGGTATTTACTATGAAAAACCTAGCCTGTGGTCCCCTTTCTGATATCGATTGCCATTTTAGGTATAGAGTTTTACATTCACTGCCCTAGTAACATCCTTCCATCTCGGATCCTTGATATCCAGATATGGCAAAATGCGATAATACACCGATAAAATGATGAAAATGCGAATAATTTGGAAGTTCAGGAATTTACTATGAAAAAACTAGCCTATAATCCCTCTTCTGATATCGATTGCCTATTTAGGTATTGAGTTTTACATTCACTGGCCTAGTTACATCCTTCCATCTAGGATCCGTGATATCCAGATATGGCAAAATGCGATAATACACCGATAAAATGATGAAAATGCGAATAATTTGGAAGTTCAGGTATTTACTATGAAAAACCTAGCCTGTGGTCCCTCTTCTGAAATTGATTGCCATTTTAGGTATCGAGTTTTACATTCACTGCCCTAGTTACATCCTTCCATCTAGGATCCGTGATATCCAGATATGGCAAAATGCGATAATACACCGATAAAGTAATGAAAATGCGAATAATTTGGAAGTTCAGGATTTTACTATGAAAAATCTAGCCTGTGGTCCCTCTTCTGATATCGATTGCCATTTTAGGTATTGAGTTTTACATTCACTGCCCTAGTTACATCCTTCCATCTAGGATTCGTGAGTTCCAGATATGGCAAAATGCGATAATACACCGATAAAATGATGAAAATGCGATTAATTTGGAAGTTCAGAGATTTATCGAGAAAAATCTAGGATGTGATCCCTCTTCCGATATTGATTTTACTTTTAGGTATTTAATTTTGCATTTACTGCCCTAGCTTCATCCTTCTATCTAGGATCCGTGATGTCCAGATATGGCAAAATGCGATAACACACTGATAAAATGATGAAAATGCGAATAATTTGGAAGTTCAGGTATTTACTATGAAAAACCTAGCCTGTGGTCCCTCTTCTGATATCGATTGCCATTTTAGGTATTGAGTTTTACATTCACTGCCCTAGTTACATCCTTCCATCTAGGATCCGTGATATCCATATATAAAATGATGAAAATGCGAATAATTTGGAAGTTCAGGAATTTACTATGAAAAACCTAGCCTATGGTCCCTCTTCTGATATCGATTGCCAATTTAGGTATTAAGTTTTACATTCACTGCTCTAATTACATCCTTCCATCTCGGATCCGTGATATCCAGATATGGCAAAAGGCGATAATACACCGATAAAATGATGAAAATGCGAATAATTTGGAAGTTCAGGAATTTACTATGAAAAATCTAGCCTATGATCCATCTTCTGATATCGATTGCCTATTTAGGTATTGAGTTTTACATTCACTGTTCTAGTTACATCCTTCCATCTAGGATCCGTGATATCCAGATATGGCAAAATGCGATAATACACCGATAAAATGATGAAAATGCGAATAATTTGGAAGTTCAGGAATTTACTATGAAAAATCTAGCCTGTGGTTCCGCTTCTGATATCGATTGCCATTTTAGGTATTGAGTTTTACATTCACTGCTCTAGTTACATCCTTCCATCTAGGATTCGTGAGATCCAGATATGGCAAAATGCGATAATACATCGATAAAATGATGAAAATGCGAATAATTTGGAAGTTCAGGGATTTACTATGAAAAATCTAGCCTGTGGTCCCTCTTCTGATATCTATTTTCATTTTAAGTATTGAGTTTTACATTTACTGCCCTAGTTTCATCCTTCTATCTAGGATCCGTGATATCCAGATATGGCAAAATGCGATAATACACCGATAAAATGATGAAAATGCGAATAATTTGAAAGTTCAGGGATTTACTATGAAAAATCTAGCCTGTGGTCCTTCTTTTGATATCGATTTTCATTTTAAGTATTGAGTTTTACATTCACTGCCCTAGTTTCATCCTTCTATCTAGGATCCGTGATATCCAGATATGGCAAAATGCGATAATACAATACACTGACAAAATGATGAAAATGCGAATAATTTGGAAGTTCAGGAATTTACTATGAAAAATCTAGCCTGTGGACTTATGTTTTTACACGTAAATTTATTAATAAAAAATAATTTATTTTTTATTTATTTTTCATTTATTTTATTTAACTTTATTTAATTTTATTTATTTAAACTTTTTAATTACTTTATTACAATTTTATTGTTCTCTAATCGAATGATAACTTAATACTAATTATAAAATATGTTTAAATCTATTACGTTGACACCCGATCTGATTTGTCAGCGAAATATGCATAAAGGTATTTATGCATATTATGCACATTTGTTGCGCGTGGATTTGTGTGGTATTAATCCGCGCTCTTTTGAAAAGTAGATCCCAATTCCATGCGTTTTTAATTGGCGTCATGTGCAGAGGATCGTAACTCCTCCCGCCGAAGAGAAGGCCATAGGGACTTTGTCCGTATGGTCTTGGGTTCAGTGGTTGCCTGTGTATTGTCCTGTGTTGCTATCTGCTGTGTTGATTTGTAATATTTCTTCCAGATATAATAGATGACAATTGCAATAATAATGATTATGATCAGTGTTGTTGTACTGTATCCTTGTATGCTGTGAGATAACGTACGTTCTTGTAGTAGTGTGATGTGATCCCTATGTTGTAGGGTCCAGTTAGTCATCTGTGATAGTGATAATGACTGTATAACATTTTGACTGTTCACATCATGATACGGTATAATGACGATTTGGTCCTCCTGGTAGACGTACTTCGTACTGCTGTAGGTAATGCCAGAGATGTTAACGTCACAATTATCGAATTCAATTAACGCTTGGCCTTTGATAGACTTCGTAAATTGGTGGCATGTAGATGTGAATTCCAGTTCTCCTGGTGTGGCAACGTACAATTTTCCGGTAATGATTTCGGAGACTTCATCGTCTAGTTCGTAGGCAGTATGGTTGCATTGGGCCGGTTGTTGTGCGATAATACTGGGTATGCAAGTGTTGCTTATTGGTTGTAGTGATTGCTTGGTGCAGTAATACGTGTTTTCCAATTCGTTGCATGGTTGTAGTATGTATTGATAATAATTTTGTTCGTTTAGGATGATATTATATGACGGAATCGGGATAATCATGAGGTTTTTGGATGGGATGGGCTTAATTTTGAAATAACTAAATATTGGTTCATAGAAAGTCGGTACCTGTATACTAAGGATAATCCTAGACTGATTGTAATATCCTTGTAACGTCAATAAATCGTAGATATTATTTGGGTTGATTATTTCAATTCGGTCGTGGGACAGTAAATCGTTAATGAAATGAATTTCATTGTTGGATAGTAAATGTCTTGAGATGCGTCTGTGTCTAGCTGAACTGAGTGCGTCTAAAACGTCGTCTATATGTTGGGTTAAGGTATCAATCGTATTAATTAGCTTGAAGATGTATTGATCTATTTTGATCATTTGTATTCCTGTTTGTGTTGTGTTGCTGAGCCTATTTAGTTCAAAATTTATTTTCTTATTACTGTTTCTTACATATTTTTGTATGTAATTGAATCTATCAATCATACCCTTATTTATCTCAATTTGAGCGTCATTTTGTTTATTTAAGCTATCTTGATTTTGGTAAAGATTATGTACCGCGGAGCTAATCTCTTCCAGATCATGTTGGTCCAAGTTTCCCGTAATGTCTTTGATCAAGGAACCTAGTCCGTTAACAAGACCTCTTTTGACCCGTGTAGGTTTCAAAAGGTTAACGTTGTCTTGTAGTTCCTTAAATTTGTGTTCAAGGATTTCTATTTTGTTTTTGAATGTATACTTATAATCTATGTTGCTATTAACAGCTTCTTCAACTACGTCGATGTTACCTTGGATAACGCGAAGATTTTCCTCATAGAATTGGACCTCAATTACGTGGACGATCCTTTTATAACTATTGATGACTCGGGCCTGGCCTAATCTGATCGGTATCAGACCCTTGTTGTTGTTCAGGTCGGTCACTGTCAGCGTTTGGCTCATGACGAGCGTGCACCTGAAATGGATCCTTTATCAATTTCTTGTGGTATTTTCCGTCTTTAGTTAGTATAGTGACTTTGTTGTCTTTAAGGATCTTCCTAATAACATATCCGGGTTTAATTTTTGTGCGTCTCTTATTGCGCACGTGCACTGTTTGGTCGATTCTCAATTTCGGTGGTTTATCTCGACCGATATTGAGTTTGTTGATTAATTTAGCCTTTCTTGCATGAGTTTCCTCATGTATGTGCTTGCACAGTTCCTCATAGGCTAAGGTGTGGTTAAGAAGATACTCCTGTGCATTTGGGGGTGTAGGGTTGATAGGTTTCCCTAAAATAGTGTAGTGTCCACTTAATAGTTCAAAGGGCGTAAATTTTGTAGTCGAATGGATGGAGTTGTTATAGGAGAAGATAGCACGGTGCATTAGCTCTTTAATGCTTAGTTGGGGAGAATTTAGATGTGCAATTTTGATGAGTTCTTGAAGTGTTGAGTGCAATCTTTCGACAGGGGAATTCCCAGTTGACGAATATGATGATGTATGGTGCAATTTGATGAAATGTTCGTCTAAGAATGCTTTGAACGAAGGTGTGTTCATACTTCCTTCATTATCGGTAATAATTTTGGTGGGTTTACCGTGTACACTAAAGAACTGCTCGAGTTTCCTTTGAATTTTTTCACTAGTGCGGGTCTTCATGTAGAAGGCCCCCGCAAATTTCGTGAATTTGTCGAGAAGTGTAAGAAATACGTGACTTTGAAAGAAACAGAAATCTATGTGAAGGATTTCCATAGGTCTCTTCGGTGTTTCCGTTATCTCATATTCTAATTTAAGTGGACGCCTGTCATATTTGGTCTGAAGACATATGGTACAGGTGTTGATGTATTTTGTGATGATGTCCTTCATATTCGGGAAATAGTAAGTCCTTTTGATGAACTCATGATTTTCGACTATTCCTCGATGGTGATTTTCTTCATGCCGTTTCTTTATTATGGCTTGTTGGTCTTCGGGATTGAACACATCCGTTAAAAGTATATGTGTTCTTACTAGGTATGGTTTGTGGGAGTTCCCAAATTTCTCACGGTATGCTTCCGTAGCTATTTGAAAGACTATATCGTCACACATTATTCCAGTCACTCGATGTTTCGTTACCTGTGTTGCAATATTAAGGCGAATGGTTGGTATATGGTGCCTGGGCATATATATTATCACCCTATGTTTGCCAAATGGGTGTTCATGTTGAATATTTAACCCTTGCATTTCGGGATCGACTGTTATGATCAATTGGGAACTAAAATGGTTTATGGGTGTATTGGTAGTCGGTATAATAGTTTGTTCTTCATTATTTGTGATTTGGGAATTTGTAGATGTAGCTGAAGTTTCGGAGGTGTTTAGGTTGTTGAGAACGTTAGGTTCGGGTTGCATGCGTGAGAGTGCATCCGCGTTGGTGTTCTTTGTGCCTTTTTTGTATACGATTTCATAATCGTATTCCTCCAATTTTAGTCTCCAACGAACCAATTTGGAATTTGGTTCCTTGAGATTGAAAAGCCATGTTAGTGGCTTATGGTCTGTGACAATTTTAAACTTTTGTCCAAATAAGTACGGTCGAAAGTACTTGGTTGCCCAGACGATGGCTAAAAGTTCTTTCTCTATAGTAGAGTAGTTCTGTTCGGTTACCGTTAAGGTTCTGGATGCGTAGCAAATAGGCTTATCTTTTCCTATAGGTCCTTGTGAAAGGACGGCCCCAATGGCTACATTGCTCGCGTCCGTGGTAAGGATAAATTCCTTAGAGAAGTCTGGATACTGTAAGATGGGTTCCTTGCATAACAACTCTTTACAGTATTCGAAACACTGGATATATCTAGTGTCGAGTGTGATTTTTTGATCTTTTCTCAAGCATTCCGTTAAGGGCTTGGTAATTTCAGAGAAGTTTCTGATGAACTTGCGATAATATCCTAACAGGCCTAAAAAGCTTTTAATTTCTTTCTCCGTTTTAGGAATTGGAAAGTCTTTAATTGCTTTTATTTTATCGGGATTTGGTTTAACCCCGTCGCTCGTAACGATATGGCCCAGAAAGGCAATTTCTCTATGGAGAAATTCCGACTTGTCCATCTGTACTTTTAGATTGGCTTTTCTGAGTTTATTAAAAACGTGTTTAAGGCTTTCCATGTGCTCTTGGAGCGATGTAGAGAAGACGATAATATCGTCCATGTAGCACAAGCACGATTTGCCTTGTAGGTCGCCAAGGACATTGTCCATAACTCTCTGGAATGTCGATGGTGCGTTTTTAAGCCCAAAAGGCATTCTCACATATTCGTAGTGCCCATGGTCTACGGAGAAAGCCGTTTTAGGGATATCCTCTTTCCTAACTTCAATCTGGTGAAACCCAGATGCTAGATCCAATGTCGAAAAGTACAGACATTTGCCCAATTTGTCCAAGATATCCGTGATGTTTGGCAGCGGATACCGGTCATCTATTGTTTTTTCATTCAGTTTGCGATAGTCTATGACTAATCGCCACTTAACTTTGCCACTTGCATCGGCCTTTTTCGGCACGATCCATATGGGCGATGACCACGGAGAGAAGCTGGGGCGGATTATTCCATCCTGTAGCATTTTATCTATTTGCTTCTTTACCTCTTCTTTATGGACGAAAGGATACCGATAACTCTTGGTGAAGATAGGTTTATCGTCTTTTAAATTTATCTCATGTTTGACGTCATTGGTAAATGATAGTCGTTGTTCGGTTTTGAGAAATAGGTCCTGGTATTGATGACAAAGTTTGATGATGGCTACTTTTTCCTCAGGATTGAGATGTTGGATTCTAATCAACTTTGAGATATCCTCATTTTGTGTTTCATCCAATTCTTGTATATAGCAATGGTGGGATTCGACTCGATAAGATTTTCTTAATAGCTCAACTTTAATTGGTTGTTCGATAACGAATGTGTGTTGTTTATTGCTATAGTTGACGATTTCCACAGTAGCGTACCAATTTCTACTATGGTATATTCCCTCGGGGATAATTAGATTGCCATTGATTGTAGTTGGCATCACATATATATCACCGTTCTCTACGTCTACCGGAAGTTCAGCGACAAGCTTACTTCTTGGTAATATAGAATAGGGTTTGGATGAGTAATTTGGTTTGAACAGTAAAGGGATCTCTACTTTATCTGTTTTTAGGATTGAATTGGCTAGATCTAATGTAACACCAAGTTGTTGCATCATTTCAAGTCCCATTAAGCCATCGAAGTATTCGTGGAACTTGAACAAAAGGAATTCCATGGGTTCTCTGGTTTTGAACTCCATAAGTCCTGGAACTACTACCTTTTGGTTTATAGCATGAGTGTTAAACATGGTTTTTACATTGATGGGGGATATGGTACGTATCCGTGAAGGATGTACGAACTCTGGGTTCAGAAACGATTTATTAGAGCCAGTGTCAATTAGAATCTTTAGTGTTTTTTGTGTATTTAACCGTACGTGTATGTACGGAAGCGTATATGTTTGATGTCTATTTACATCTATGTATCCAACTCCGTTGGAGAGGCTTCGGGATGAAAATTTTCATCGTCCACTTCGCCTTCTTCTAAGTCAGGGAAGTATAATGGTGCTTCCTGTTCATGCTGTTCCGGTTGTTCTTCGAGGTTGGTCTCAGTATTGAAAATTTCCTGAGCTCGGAACTGCGGAGGTCCATTTGGTTGGAATTGATATTTATTTGGTTGGTTAGGCTTGTTATAAAATGCGTACTGAGTGTAACCATTTGGATTGGATGTCGTATCCATTTTATCAACTTTCCTTGGTGGAACCATAGGAGGTTTGTGCACAAATCTATTGTTATTATAGTTCGTTTGAGCATTTTGGTTAAAATTTTGTTGGGTAAAAGGCCTATGGTTGTAATATTGGGCTGGAGGTCGCTGATTAGCTTGTGGGTGAAAATTTCTATTTTGAAGAATGGGTGGACCGCTTGAATAATTGTTCCGTTGAGGATGTATCGGTCTTGATACAATTGGCCTTTGTGGGGTGAAGTTTGCGTTCATGCTTGTACCTTTTTTCATGTACGTCATGTTCTGCTCCTTCAAGCAATGTGAAAATGCTTCTGCCAAGCTATGCGGTTGCATGGCTCGAATCATTGAGCCTAGGGGCTCCTTCAGACCAGCAAGGAATGTGTTGAGGCACATTTCTTGATAGAGTTCCCTTTTTGACCTTACCACTACACAATTATGTTCGTTTAATTTGATGTGATTGATTATTGTACTTTGTATGTCGATTATTTTTGCGAAATATTTCTCGATTGTATCATTTCCCTGTGTAATGCTATACAAATCTCTCACGAGATTTGTTTCATTTCTTTTATCCGCGTAGTGGGTAATCAGGTTATCCTTAATTGCTTCCCACTCTAACGGGGTTCCGTACATTGTCAGTACCTCGTTAGCTTCACCTCGAATTTTGTTGCGGATTGCTCTTAGGAATATCTTCGAGCACGGCTGACCGTCGATTTGATTACACAAACTTAGAATTTCTTCGACGTTTTCGATAAATTCAAAGAGGGTGTGTCTGCTACCCTCGTAACTTGGGAGGTCCTTGATCGCGTCAGGGATCCTAAGGTTCCTAAACACATCATTGTCACCGTTTCCAAAATCCCTCACATTATCAAAATCGCCATTTACAGACATTTTCTTAGAGGCTGGGTTATGATTAATATTTTCAACTTCGAATTTTGTTTCTACTTTTAAATTATCAAATCTATCTATTAAATTATCTAAGTATTCGTTTCTATTTATATGTAAATTTGTTCTATAAACCGTAGAACTTTGTTGAATTGTAATATTTAAATATTTGTCTTTATTTTCAGATGAAGTTCTATGAACCGTAGAACTTCGGTGAGATATTAAGTTATTTCGATTAGGATGATTGTTGAACATAAATTATATCAAAAAACGCTTACCATGTGATAATTGTTGTTACTGCTTTCATCATCAATTTTCAATGAGCCGTTGATAAAGTTGACTTGATTTCTTATTTTCTTATATATATTTTTACTTTTTATTTTTATATTTTTTTTTTTTCACTGTACTAGTACATACGCTAGGGCGTCTTATTATATGGTTATGTTTTATTATGCTCTATTTGCTTACCGTTGGTCGGGGCAAATAGATATCAGGAAAAAAAAAATATATATATTATTTTGTATTTATTAATTCACTAAATGTTTCGTCATTCACTTAGTATCGATGATCCTTCGATACGAGCACTTTTTCCACTCCGAAATAACGAGATTTTAAATTACACTTTTTAAACGTAAGGTTTCTGGATATTTAAAAATATCCGCTACCAACTGCGCCACTTATGTTTTTACACGTAAATTTATTAATAAAAAATAATTTATTTTTTATTTATTTTTCATTTATTTTATTTAACTTTATTTAATTTTATTTATTTAAACTTTTTAATTACTTTATTACAATTTTATTGTTCTCTAATCGAATGATAACTTAATACTAATTATAAAATATGTTTAAATCTATTACGTTGACACCCGATCTGATTTGTCAGCGAAATATGCATAAAGGTATTTATGCATATTATGCACATTTGTTGCGCGTGGATTTGTGTGGTATTAATCCGCGCTCTTTTGAAAAGTAGATCCCAATTCCATGCGTTTTTAATTGGCGTCATGTGCAGAGGATCGTAACTGTGGTCCCTCTTCTGATATCGATTGCCATTTTAAGTATTAAATTTAAAAACCACTGCCCTAGTTACATCCTTCCATCTAGGATCCGTGATATCCAGATATGGCAAAATGCGATAATACACCGATAAAATGATGAAAATGCGAATAATTTGGAAGTTCAGGAATTTACTATGAAAAACCTAGCCTGTGGTCCCTCTTCTGATATCGATTGCCATTTTAGGTATTGAGTTTTACATTCACTGCTCTAGTTACATCCTTCCATCTAGGATTCGTGAGATCCAGACATGGCAAAATGCGATAATACATCGATAAAATGATGAAAATGCGAATAATTTGGAAGTTCAGGAATTTACTATGAAAAACCTAGCCTGTGGTCCCTCTTCTGATATTGATTGCCATTTTAGGTATTGAGTTTTACATTCACTGCCCTAGTTACATCCTTCCATCTAGGATCCGTGATATCCAGATATGGCAAAATGCGATAATACACCGATAAAATGATGAAAATGCGAATAATTTGGAAGTTCAGGAATTTACTATGAAAAATCTAGCCTGTGGTCCTTCTTCTGATATCGATTGCCATTTTAGGTATTGAGTTTTACATTCACTGCCCTAGTTACATCCTTCCATCTAGGATCCGTGATATCCAGATATGGCAAAATGCGATAATACACCGATAAAATGATGAAAATGCGAATAATTTGGAAGTTCAGGTATTTACTATGAAAAACCTAGCCTGTGGTCCCTCTTCTGATATTGATTGCCATTTTAGGTATTGAGTTTTACATTCACTGCCCTAGTTACATCCTTCCATCTAGGATCCGTGATATCCAGATATGGCAAAATGCGATAATACACCGATAAAATGATGAAAATGCGAATAATTTGGAAGTTCAGGAATTTACTATGAAAAATCTAGCCTGTGGTCCTTCTTCTGATATCGATTGCCATTTTAGGTATTGAGTTTTACATTCACTGCTCTAGTTACATCCTTCCATCTAGGATTCGTGAGATCCAGACATGGCAAAATGCGATAATACATCGATAAAATGATGAAAATGCGAATAATTTGGAAGTTCAGGTATTTACTATGAAAAATCTAGCCTGTGGTCCTTCTTCTGATATCGATTTCCATTTTAAGTATTGAGTTTTACATTTACTGCCCTAGTGTCATCCTTCCATCTAGGATCCGTGATGTCCAGATATGGCAAAATGCGATAATACACCGATAAAATGATGAAAATGCGAATAATTTGGAAGTTCAGAGATTTATCAAGAAAAATCTAGGATGTGATCCCTCTTCTGATATCGATTGCCATTTTAGGTATTGAGTTTTACATTCACTGCTCTAGTTACATCCTTCCATCTAGGATTCGTGAGATCCAGATATGGCAAAATGCGATAATACACCAATAAAATGATGAAAATGCGAATAATTTGAAAGTTCAGGGATTTACTATGAAAAACATAGCTTGTGGTCCCTCTTCTGATATCGATTTTCATTTTAAGTATTGAGTTTTACATTTACTGCCCTAGTTTCATCCTTCTATCTAGGATCCGTGATATCCAGATATGGCAAAATGCGATAATATATACAATACACTGACAAAATGATGAAAATGCGAATAATTTGGAAGTTCAGGAATTTACTATGAAAAACCTAGCCTGTGGTCCCTCTTCTGATATCGATTGCCATTTTAGGTATTGAGTTTTACATTCACTGCCCTAGTTACATCCTTCCATCTAGGATCCGTGATATCCAGATATGGCAAAATGCGATAATACACCGATAAAATGATGAAAATGCGAATAATTTGGAAGTTCAGGAATTTACTATGATAAATCTAGCCTGTGGTCCCTCTTCTGATATCGATTGCCATTTTAGGTATTGAGTTTTACATTCACTGCTCTAGTTACATCCTTCCATCTAGGATCCGTGATATCCAGATATGGCAAAATGCGATAATACACCAATAAAATGATGAAAATGCGAATAATTTGGAAGTTCAGGGATTTATCATGAAAAATCTAGCCTGCGATCTCTCTTCTTATATTGATTTTACTTTTATGTATTAAGTTTTACATTCACTGCTCTAGTTACATCCTTCTCTCTAGGATTCGTGATATCCAGATATGGGAAAATGCGATAATACACCGATAAAATGATGAAAATGCGAATAATTTGGAAGCTCAGAGATTTATCAAGAAAAATCTAGGATGTGATCCCTCTTCTGATATTGATTGCCAATTTAGGCATTGAGTTTTACATTCACTGCTCTAGTTACATCCTTCTCTCTAGGATCCGTGATATCCAGATATGGCAAAATGCGATAATACACCGATAAAATGATGAAAATGCGAATAATTTGAAAGTTCAGGAATTTACTATGAAAAATCTAGCCTATGATCCCACTTCTGATATCGATTGCCAATTTAGGTATTGAGTTTTAAATTCACTGCCCTCGTTACATCCTTCCATCTCGGATCCGTGAGATCCAGATATGGCAAAATGCGATAATACACCAATAAAATGATGAAAATGCGAATAATTTGGAAGTTCAGGGATTTATCATGAAAAATCTAGCCTGTGATCTCTCTTCTTATATTGATTTTACTTTTATGTATTAAGTTTTACATTCACTGCTCTAGTTACATCCTTCTCTCTAGGATTCGTGATATCCAGATATGGGAAAATGCGATAATACACCGATAAAATGATGAAAATGCGAATAATTTGGAAGCTCAGAGATTTATCAAGAAAAATCTAGGATGTGATCGCTCTTCTGATATTGATTGCCAATTTAAGTATTAAGTTTTACATTCACTGCTCTAGTTACATCCTTCTCTCTAGGATCCGTGATATCCAGATATGGCAAAATGCGATAATACACCGATAAAATGATGAAAATGCGAATAATTTGGAAGTTCAGGAATTTATCATGAAAAATCTAGCCTGTGATCCCTCTTTTAATATTGATTTTCGTTTTAGGTATTTAATTTTGCATTTACTGCCCTAGTTTCATCTTTCTATCTCGGATCCGTGATGTCCAGATATGGCAAAATGCGATAACACACTGACAAAATGATGAAAATGCGAATAATTTGGAAGTTCAGATATTTACTATGAAAAACCTAGCCTGTGGTCCCTCTTCTGATATCGATTGCCATTTTAGGTATTGAGTTTTACATTCACTGCCCTAGTTACATCCTTCCATCTAGGATCCGTGATATCCATATATGGCAAAATGCGATAATACACCGATAAAATGATGAAAATGCGAATAATTTGGAAGTTCAGGAATTTACTATGAAAAATCTAGCCTATGATCCCTCTTCTGATATCGATTGCCTATTTAGGTATTGAGTTTTACATTCACTGTTCTAGTTACATCCTTCCATCTAGGATCCGTGATATCCAGATATGGCAAAATGCGATAATACACCGATAAAATGATGAAAATGCGAATAATTTGGAAGTTCAGGAATTTACTATGAAAAATCTAGCCTGTGGTCCCGCTTCTGATATCGATTGCCATTTTAGGTATTGAGTTTTACATTCACTGCTCTAGTTACATCCTTCCATCTAGGATTCGTGAGATCCAGATATGGCAAAATGCGATAATACATCGATAAAATGATGAAAATGCGAATAATTTGGAAGTTCAGGGATTTACTATGAAAAATCTAGCCTGTGGTCCCTCTTCTGATATCTATTTTCATTTTAAGTATTGAGTTTTACATTTACTGCCCTAGTTTCATCCTTCTATCTAGGATCCGTGATATCCAGATATGGCAAAATGAGATAATACATCGATAAAATGATGAAAATGCGAATAATTTGGAAGTTCAGGTATTTACTATGAAAAACCTAGCCTGTGGTCCCTCTTCTGATATTGATTGCCATTTTAGATATTAAGTTTTACATTCACTGCCCTAGTTACATCCTTCCATCTAGGATTCGTGAGATCCAGATATGGCAAAATGCGATAATACACCAATAAAATGATGAAAATGCGAATAATTTGAAAGTTCAGGGATTTACTATGAAAAATCTAGCTTGTGGTCCTTCCTCTGATATCGATTTTCATTTTATGTATTGAGTTTTACATTTACTGCCCTAGTTTCATCCTTCTATCTAGGATCCGTGATATCCAGATATGGCAAAATGCGATAATATATACAATACACTGACAAAATGATGAAAATGCGAATAATTTGGAAGTTCAGGAATTTACTATGAAAAACCTAGCCTGTGGTCCCTCTTCTGATATCGATTGCCATTTTAGGTATTGAGTTTTACATTCACTGCCCTAGTTACATCCTTCCATCTAGGATCCGTGATATCCAGATATGGCAAAATGCGATAATACACCGATAAAATGATGAAAATGCGAATAATTTGGAAGTTCAGGAATTTACTATGAAAAATCTAGCCTGTGGTCCCTCTTCTGATATCGATTGCCATTTTAGGTATTGAGTTTTACATTCACTGCTCCAGTTACATCCTTCCATCTAGGATCCGTGATATCCAGATATGGCAAAATGCGATAATACACCAATAAAATGATGAAAATGCGAATAATTTGGAAGTTCAGGGATTTATCATGAAAAATCTAGCCTGTGATCTCTCTTCTGATATTGATTTTACTTTTATGTATTAAGTTTTACATTCACTGCTCTAGTTACATCCTTCTCTCTAGGATTCGTGATATCCAGATATGGGAAAATGCGATAATACACCGATAAAATGATGAAAATGCGAATAATTTGGAAGCTCAGAGATTTATCAAGAAAAATCTAGGATGTGATCCCTCTTCTGATATTGATTGCCAATTTAGGTATTAAGTTTTACATTCACTGCTCTAGTTACATCCTTCTCTCTAGGATCCGTGATATCCAGATATGGCAAAATGCGATAATACACCGATAAAATGAGGAAAATGCGAATAATTTGAAAGTTCAGGAATTTACTATGAAAAATCTAGCCTGTGGTCCCTCTTCTGATATCGATTGCCTTTTTAGGTATTGAGTTTTGCATTCACTGTTCTAGTTACATCCTTCCATCTAGGATCCGTGATATCCAGATATGGCAAAATGCGATAATACACCGATAAAATGATGAAAATGCGAATAATTTGGAAGTTCAGGAATTTACTATGAAAAATCTAGCCTGTGGTCCCGCTTCTGATATCGATTGCCATTTTAGGTATTGAGTTTTACATTCACTGCTCTAGTTACATCCTTCCATCTAGGATTCGTGATATCCAGATATGGCAAAATGCGATAATACATCGATAAAATGATGAAAATGCGAATAATTTGGAAGTTCAGGTATTTACTATGAAAAACCTAGCCTGTGGTCCCTCTTCTGATATTGATTGCCATTTTAGATATTAAGTTTTACATTCACTGCTCTAGTTACATCCTTCCATCTAGGATTCGTGAGATCTAGATATGGCAAAATGCGATAATACATCGATAAAATGATGAAAATGCGAATAATTTGGAAGTTCAGGGATTTACTATGAAAAATCTAGCCTGTGGTCCCTCTTCTGATATCTATTTTCATTTTAAGTATTGAGTTTTACATTTAGTGCCCTAGTTTCATCCTTCTATCTAGGATCCGTGATATCCAGATATGGCAAAATGCGATAATACACCGATAAAATGATGAAAATGCGAATAATTTGGAAGTTCAGGTATTTACTATGAAAAACCTAGCCTGTGGTCCCTCTTCTGATATCGATTGCCATTTTAGGTATTGAGTTTTACATTCACTGCCCTAGTTACATCCTTCCATCTAGGATTCGTGATATCCAGATATGGCAAAATGCGATAATACACCGATAAAATGATGAAAATGCGAATAATTTGGAAGTTCAGGAATTTACTATGAAAAATCTAGCCTGTGGTCCCGCTTCTGATATCGATTGCCATTTTAGGTATTGAGTTTTACATTCACTGCTCTAGTTACATCCTTCCATCTAGGATTCGTGATATCCAGATATGGCAAAATGCGATAATACATCGATAAAATGATGAAAATGCGAATAATTTGGAAGTTCAGGTATTTACTATGAAAAACCTAGCCTGTGGTCCCTCTTCTGATATTGATTGCCATTTTAGATATTAAGTTTTACATTCACTGCTCTAGTTACATCCTTCCATCTAGGATTCGTGAGATCCAGATATGGCAAAATGCGATAATACACCAATAAAATGATGAAAATGCGAATAATTTGGAAGTTCAGGGATTTACTATGAAAAATCTAGCTTGTGGTCCTTCTTCTGATATCGATTTTCATTTTAAGTATTGAGTTTTACATTTACTGCCCTAGTTTCATCCTTCTATCTAGGATCCGTGATATCCAGATATGGCAAAATGCGATAATATATACAATACACTGACAAAATGATGAAAATGCGAATAATTTGGAAGTTCAGGAATTTACTATGAAAAACCTAGCCTGTGGTCCCTCTTCTGATATCGATTGCCATTTTAGGTATTGAGTTTTACATTCACTGCCCTAGTTACATCCTTCCATCTAGGATCCGTGATATCCAGATATGGGAAAATGCGATAATACACCGATAAAATGATGAAAATGCGAATAATTTGGAAGTTCAGGAATTTACTATGAAAAATCTAGCCTGTGGTCCCTCTTCTGATATCGATTGCCATTTTAGGTATTGAGTTTTACATTCACTGCTCCAGTTACATCCTTCCATCTAGGATCCGTGATATCCAGATATGGCAAAATGCGATAATACACCAATAAAATGATGAAAATGCGAATAATTTGGAAGTTCAGGGATTTATCATGAAAAATCTAGCCTGTGATCTCTCTTCTGATATTGATTTTACTTTTATGTATTAAGTTTTACATTCACTGCTCTAGTTACATCCTTCTCTCTAGGATTCGTGATATCCAGATATGGGAAAATGCGATAATACACCGATAAAATGATGAAAATGCGAATAATTTGGAAGCTCAGAGATTTATCAAGAAAAATCTAGGATGTGATCCCTCTTCTGATATTGATTGCCAATTTAGGTATTAAGTTTTACATTCACTACTCTAGTTACATCCTTCTCTCTAGGATCCGTGATATCCAGATATGGCAAAATGCGATAATACACCGATAAAATGAGGAAAATGCGAATAATTTGAAAGTTCAGGAATTTACTATGAAAAATCTAGCCTGTGGTCCCTCTTCTGATATCGATTGCCTTTTTAGGTATTGAGTTTTACATTCACTGCTCTAGTTACATCCTTCCATCTCGGATTCGTGAGATCCAGATATGGCAAAATGCGATAATACACCGATAAAATGATGAAAATGCGAATAATTTGGAAGTTCAGGAATTTACTATGAAAAATCTAGCCTGTGATTTACATAGTAAATTCATTAGATCAGCAAATTATGTTCCATATAATTAATAAGATAGTTGTTATTGCAATTATGTATATTAATTTTGTATATAAACTCAAAGAATTTAATAAATGAGAGGTAGTTTAAAACAATACTTCAGTCTGTTATTTTCATAGCCCTCACAAGTGGTAAGCGGACAACAGTCCATTAAAAATATCGAAAAGTTATATCAAGTGTTAGCACTGATATAACATTGGTCCTGCGAAACCTCCATAACAACCGGCGGCCAAAAGAATTATTTCGTGTCAACAACCAATGGGCATCGAATACCCGAGCTAACCACCAACCGGCACAAGTTCAACTGCAGTCAAACAAAACCAGATAGTCATCATCAGTCGAAGCCAATAACGGTATAACCAACGGAAACTTTCAACAATACCGAGCATGGGAAGTCGTTTAGATGGTCAGGAGATCACAGGCGACAAAATAGTTCAGCTAAGTAGGAACTACAATACAGATGGAACAGGGAGGAAAACTAAAACTTATTTTGAGTCGAAAATAGCAACTCTAAAAGAACTCTACAAAAAATATGTAGACGCTGATGAAACAATCGGAAAAAGCCCAACATTGGACGAAAACCATCCATATAGAGCGGATAGCGGATATCTACAACACCCTAATAGACGACACCGAGTACACCGAAACCAACAACATCGGACGACAACTCCCAAGGCTCGAAATTCCCATTTACGGAAAATATGGATACTAGCGATACAAGAAAAACAGCGGGAACACAAGATTCTTCACAAAGTAATAACAATGAGTATGCCAACAGTAGAGAATTCCTCCAAATGATAAAATTACAAGATGTAAAAATGAAGGATATTTACATATAAAGAAATAAACGCAGCAAAAGACTGATGAGAGGATAATGGTGGAAGCCTCGGAGGAAGATTAAAATATACTCAAATAGGGGATATTACGATGCCATCAAAAGCGAACATGATGGCATTATAACAAAGATCACCACTGAGATTGACGGCCATCAAACAAACAACAACGAGTATTTGTTGAGATCACGGACACTCACAAGATCAACTACCTAAAAATTTATTTAGGAGGTCCAGCCGCTAGATTAATAAACCACTTCGAATGAACTTCAGATAACTATCGAGTAGCGTACGACATAAAAAACAAGCGATACAAGAATCAACGAATGTTAACACCAACATATTTTTACCAGTTGATTAATCTGGCTGATTACTTAACAAACGAGAATGCTTCAGAGATCAGGACGATGCGTGATTCAACAAAAGAAGCAATTCATATAATGAAAAAAGATGAGAAATTCAATTCACTGATCACGCACATATTGTAAAGAAAATTAGATAATGAGACAATCAGAATCTATGAAACCTCATTAGAAGACCCTAAAAAGGGTCAAAATCTAATCGCCGATCGAAGCAATAAATAATAAAAATAATCGACAACCAACAACAACCAGCAACAGGACTTCAACCCCCAGGAGCATAAACAATGGTATAGCAACAAATGTACAGAAGGGCATAAACTGCAAAAGATTACATAGAATGGAGCTATGCAGATCGTTTCTACAAAAGTCCACTTTGGATCGCAACAAGACATGCAGTATGAAAAATCTGTGTAGAATACATAGGTCTGGTCGATCATAATTTTTCTCGAGCTTGTTCATCAGAAGCAAAATGTTTGGTGTGCAAGGGCAATCATCACACTCTGCTTCACACAACAGAAGGTCCCATAATTAGAAGCTGGAGCTATTTTTTGTTGATATTTATTAGCACAAAGATGCTAATAAATATCAACAAAAAATAGCTCCAGCTTCTAATTATACAACTTGAGAATCTGCAAAACCGATGGTCGAAACACACATGTTGAACAATGCAACATCAGAATCATAGATACTTCTGAGCACAGCGATGATGAAGTTTCGTACGAATGGCTCTCATCCGGAACTATTGAGAGTACTCATCGATCCCGGATCTCAAGCGTCCTTTATAACTCACGAGGCCACCAAGAAATTAAACATACAGAGTACAAGAACATACGTAGAAGTTAAGGGAGTAGGAGGAATTAAAGCTGGATTTTCCTCAGAATTCAAACTGGAAATGAGCGTATCAACAACCAGATAAAGTAGTAGGGAACCTCCCAGAATACAGTTTTAATGCTTGGAACTGGCCTTATGTCAATAATTTGTTGCGGGCAGACCCAAACTATAATATGCCAAACAAAACTGACATATTACTAGGTGCAGACTATTACCCTGCTAGTAATGAATGATATAGTAAGAGATCCAGTTGCACAAAAAACGGAATTAGGATGGGTAATATTTAGACCGCTGCATCAGAATAAATCAACAGCTATACACTGCATGAAGACCAAAACGGAATTAGACAATAGATTAAGAAAATTTTGGGAGATTGAAGTGTCAACAACATTATTGTAAAACTCATCAGCGAGACATTACTGGTAGATATATAGTACGACTACCATTCAAAATAAACCCTCCAGTTATCGGGGCGTCCAAAATGAGGGGGTTAGCCAGATTTTTGCAATTGGAGAAAAAAATCTCTGGATCAGCAAGATTTATCGCTAAGGACTACAAGAAATGGATCAAAGAGTACATAGAATTAGGTCACATGAAGCTATGTAATGGCGAATATGGAATAAAACCGCTAACAACAACAGAAGAATATTTCATTCCTCAAAACTACGCGATGTGTTTGATGCATCCGCAAAAACTAGCAAGAACAAAAGTCTCAATGATCAACAATTGATTGGAACAACTTTACAAGAAGAACTAATATCAATCCTGCTGAGATGGAGGAAACATAAAGTCGTCGTCACGAACTGAGAACGAACCAATTAAGGCATATAAGTTAACAACAGTATCGTTTGGAACAGCTAGTGCTCCTTATTTAGCCATTCGCACTTTTCATCGGTTAGCAAATGTTGAAAAGAACGAATTTCCCATAGCAGCAAATATCATTGTAGAAGACTTCTATGTAGATGACACATTAACTGGTAGTGATTCTATTGATAAGGCGCAACTATTATTAAAAGAAGGATTTAACCTTCGGAAATGGGCAAGTAATTATCAAGGCCTATTAAAACAAATTCCACATGAATCACGAGCTGGGAGTACGGGATTGACAGCCTCCACGAAGTATTCATAAATGGATACGGGCGTACTCTGGGCAATGTTTTGTAGAACGAATGGTTGCGGTACCCAATCCCTTCGTAGTAGTGAAGCAGAATAGCTAATTAGTCAATCAAAACTATGCAATGGTACAAACAAAAGGAAATAATACCCCAGGTGGTACACCAATATCAACATTGGTAAATCCACTCTCTGTGGAGACTGGCCCTATGGATTCTGGGGAGGGCCATCTATTGCATTATCAGGGAATATCAAATCCATTCCAGAGAAGACCAAATTTACAAAGATCACCGCTAAAGCAAAATAGAAGCAAATCGGTAGCTGACCAAGCCGATACTTTTTCTAACGCTATACCTAGACAAACATTACACGAAATAAGTGATGCCACCGGAAATTTTACTTTGCAAATAGCCGAATCTAGTAAAACAACTATTGACCTAGAAAATGAGAATATGAATCTCTTGGCGAGGCTAGAGCATATGGAGCAATTATTTGCCAAGCTAAGCGAAGAAATTGAGTATCTAAAGCAAAAAATTGAAAACCTAAAAATGAATCGGGATTTAAAAGAAGATTGCGATATAGGAAGCATTGAATTAGACAAAGTCATCGACTCCACTGATGAAGATGAATTACAAAGAGAGACGGACTGGATAATAAAGAAGAAAAAACAGTCCAGGAAGAGTAAGAAAAGAAAAGCTGAATCGTCACCTGAGGCTGAGCAATGAAATGGTAGGGGACAATCTAGTCCAGATTCAAACGATGCTCTACCCAAAGCCAATCAACAAAAAGGTAGTAAATCTACCAAGAACATTACACCAAATTTGGTGCAACCGAAAGAAAAATCACCCCCACCAATAAATATTGTGGGTGTAACCAGTTACCCAGAAATTCAATCACTGATGAAATCGGTCACTGACAAATACTATAAGGTAACAGCGTTAAATAATGACGTCTGGAAAATTAATACTCTGGACTCAGATACTTATAGAACCTTATCTATGAAATTGAATGTGAAAAAGTATTAGTGGTTCACTATCGAAGACAAACAGGCCCGACCTAAAAAAGTCATGGCAAGAGGTTTGCATCACACTTGCTCAAGCAAAGAAATAATGGAAGACTTACAAAATAAAGGTTTTAAAATACTAGATGCTGTGAATATTGGTAAAAAAGAGAGAACAGAAATTCTGGAAGGGAACCAAATTATCAGTAAAAGGGAACTCCTCTTTTTATGCTAGTATTTGACAACAAAGAAAATGTTCAAAACATTTATGGAATAAAAGGAATTATTCACATGAAGGTGAAAATTGAACCAATGAGGAGAACCACAACACGCATACCCCAATGCAAGAAATGCCAGGCATTTAATCACACTCAAAGATATTGCGGCTGGGATCCAAGATGTGTAAAATGCTCAAGTAATCATTTTACCCAGGCATGTACAATAGGGAGAGGCCAACATTCGGTTTATTATCGAGGCTGTGAGGTTGCTAAACCACTCCAAAAATTAAGAGATAAAACAAAAAATCAACCGCAAAATCACGAAAATCGAAGGGTTCAAATATCAAATCAGATGAATCAAAACCCACAACCAAGCAATACAGGGCAAAGAAGTTCATTTGCGCAGGTAGTGATAGGTTTGGGTTCAACCAAACATATGGGCTCTGAAAGTAACCAAATTATGGAAAACATTATGAACAGCATTGCAGCTATTTATACAAAGCGGCTAGATGACCAAAGTAATCTGAACAACATGATACTTGATCAACTGAAGAAAATGAAACTCCCGCAACGCAATCCAACAAAAAATATTAAATAAGAACACAATTTTCAAAATAGCAATCTGGATTGCGAATGGCATTATGCAACATATTCCAGAAATAGAAATATTTTTAAATTAAGAAAAAATCGACATTTTCTTAATATCTGAAAGCCATCTAGTTAAATCTTCGTTTGTTAAAATACGGGATTATAACTTATATCACTCCATTCATCCAGCGGAGAATGGATGTAAGGATCCAAATTAAACAAAGACAGCTTACTATCTCTGCAATATATTGTCCTCCCCGGCATAACTTGAAAAGGGAGGACTACCTTAAACTATTTAAATTGCTTGAACGTGATTTTATTATTGGAGGTGACTTTAATGCGAAAAACACCTATTGGGGATCTTTACTTACTAAAGGTAAAGAATTGATGCAAGCAGGGCAAACATCAAAATGTGAATTTTACTTTGGTGGTTCCCAACATACTGGCCCAGTGACGGAACGAAGATACCTGACCTAATAGACTTTCTAATAGAAGAGGTATATCTCAGAACTACATTCACATTGAAGACAGTAATTCTCTAGTATCGGATCATTCCCCGGTTATCATGACAGTCAGTGAAATGGTAATTCAAAGGGAGAGTGCCACCAGATTAACAAATTCAAAAATAAACTGGGTTCTCTTTCGTGAGGTATTGGAGGAAAAAATCAATCTTCAGGTGCCGATAAGAAATCCCCACAAGTTGGAAGAGGAATTAGAACAACTCAATGAAGCAATTCACTATGCTGCTTTGGAAGGACCCCCATTCTACAAAATAAGAAGAAGCTTAACATATCCTACCCAATGGAAGTTAGAGAGTTGGTAAGACAAAAACGACGGGCACGTAAAACCTGGCAAATAACTAGAACACCGGAGAACAACACAATTCTTAACAATTTAGGTAACAGTCTCAAATCTCTTCTTAAAGAAGTTAAAAATGCATCAATCAACAGATATCTAGTTAGCCTAACCGATGAAAAAATTCTGATTATTCTCTGTGGAAGGCGACGAAGGGACTCAAAAGACCCAAAATGCAAGTGCCTCCACTTAAAAAGGAGGATCGAACCTGGGCAAGAGGTCCTAAAGAGAAGGCTGATCTGTTTGCGGAGTATCTCGAGGATACCTTCCAACCACTGCCAAGGCAAACGGCCAATGAAAGTATAATGTCAATCCAAAAGCTAGATGATTTTGATATACGCCCAGTAACTCTCAAAGAATTAAAAGAAGAACTGAAAAGCAACATGAATGTTAAAAAAGCCCCAGGATATGACATGATTACTTGCCAAATAATCAAGGCTCTACCAGATAAAGAATTTCGTAAGCTATTACACATAATCAATGCAAGCTTTCGGTTAAAATATGTTCCGTGGCAATGGAAAGTAACAGAAGTAATCATGATAGCAAAACCTGATAAACCACCTAACGATAAAAAATCATACAGGCCAATTTCATTGCTGCCAATTATGTCAAAACTCTTTGAAAAGTATTACTAAAAAGACTTAAACCAATAATTGAGGACCGACAACTAATTCCTCCACATTAATTTGAATTCAGGGAAAAGCACTCTACAATTGAACAGGTGCATAGAATCACCAACGTTATTGAAAGAACGTTAGAACGCAAAAAAGTATGCTCTAGCATATTTCTGGACGTCGCCCAAGTATTCGATAAAGTTTGGCACAGTGGACTGGAATTCAAGCTGCATAGAGATCTGCCGAGTAAATTCTATGCCATACTAAGATCTTATTTATCCAATAGACATTTTCCCGTGAAATATGAGGATGAATACTCCGAACTAAAGAAAATCTCTGCCGATGTCCCACAGGGGAGTGTCTTAGGACCAATCCTGTATTTATTAGATACAAGGGATGTTACAACAACAGATGAAGGAACCATAGCTACCTTTGCAGATGACACAGCAATCATGGAAGTAATGTCGCTGATGCAACGAGCAAACTCCAGAAGATTACCAATGAGGTTTGTAACTGGACTAAGCGCTGGAGAATCACGCTTAATGAGATGAAATCCACGCAGTGGGTCCGAGTTGTAATTAATAAAGGGGAAAAAATGAATCACGAGCAATCAATAAAAGCGATATAAAGGTAGACGAAACCATAAAATCTCTGGGAATCTCATGGAATCCTAACAACGACGCCTTTGAATTTAAAATAAACATTAAAACAAATAAGTCGGAGATCGTCACGAAAAGGAGCCTATTATCTGAAGTTCACAATTATTTGATCCTCTATAGGGTGGTCTGGTTATCGCCAACAATCATCATAGCAAAAATATTACTACAACAACTCTGGTTAACAGTAATATCATGGGATGAACCAGTCCCAGAATAATTAGCAGCAAAATGGAGAATTTATAAAAGATCGTTACGTGCGCTAGAACAAATTAAGATCCAAACATGGATGGAAACCACTGCCGAATCGGCTATACAACTGTTTGGATTTTGTGATGCATCAGAAAATGCTTTTGCTGCAGTAATATATTGCCTCCAAAACGACAACAAGGAAATTAGAGGACATCCGTATTTACTGGTTTCAAAAACTAAGGTCGCACCTTTAAAGTCCAAAATAACAATTCCTAGACTAGAATTGTGTGGAGCCAAAATTATCGATGTGCCAAGATAACTACATATGAATTTACTGATTCAAAAATTGTTCTCGCTTGGATTAAATCAGAACCACATAAATTTAAAACATATGTGGCGAACGGAATATCCGAAATTCATAGTTTGACGGGTGGTGGAACGGACCAGATTGGTTAACAAACAAACAAAATATATGGCCAACTAATAATTCGGAAGTAAGACCTGAAGATGTTCCAGATAAAAAGGTACTTACAGCACAAGTAGCTGCCACACCAATGTTTATAAAAGACGCAACCATTCAGTGATCTATTCGTAAAATACTTAATTCTAAAAAAGATTCAGCGAATAGTCTCGTATTGTAAACGATTTATTAACAAGTTGAAGTTAATAACATAATATTACCAGAAGAGATGCAAGAAGCTTTGCATCATTTAATTGCTCAACTTGAACATTACAAAATTGACATTTTTAACTTAAAGTAACAAGCCAATAAACAACAAAAGCAAATTGTTACCATTGCCCCCATTCTTAAAGGATGGACTCGTCATACGACGAAAAGCATCCTACTATCCTTCCACAATCACATCTAATAGTGAGCCTGATAATCCATGAAGGATATAAAACACAATGCATGGCGGCACCCAATTAACATTAGCACATATCCGAACAAAGTAGCTAATTGTTTAAGATGCCATCGCTTCAGTAAATTCATTCAAAACCAACTAATGGGCAATTTACCAGGAACAGGAGTGGTTTACGCTGGGCCATTCAGTGTAAGAGTATCAAAGGGAAGAGGTAATATATCGTATAAGTGTTACTTTGCAATTTTTGAAAGCATGGCAACGAAAGCAGTCCACATTGAGATAGTCAGTGATCTAACAACCGACGCATTCACAGCAGCACATAAACGATTCACTTCACATAGAGGCGTATGTACGGACATTTTTTGTGATAACGGCAATTTTGTGGGTGCTAGTAAGGTAATAGAAATAGAAACATTGAGAACAATAAAAGAAGCGGCTTTAAACATTATTATGTCTAATGCCGGCCACGCCACGAAGTGGCACTTCACCCCATCAGGAGCACCACACTTCGGTGGATTATGGGAGACGGCTGTAAAGTAACGTTAACATGTGAAGAATTAACAACTTTAACATGTCAAATATAGGCCTGTCTCAATTCAAGACCCCTATCACCAATGACCAATGATCCGACTGATCCAACATTTTTAGCTCCTGGGCATTTTTTAATTGGTGAACCTCTCAAAATACAATCGGAAGCCAACATCTTAAATGAAAGAATGAGTTCATTAACCAGATGATGGAAATTAATTTAAAAATGAAGGAGGATTTCTGGAAGCGATGGTCACAAGACTATCTGCGTCAATTATAACAACGAGCGAAATGAACCATAATCTCACCTGATTGTTCTTGTTCGAGACAACAATATCCCGCTCTCAAGATGGATAACTCGAGGTATTACAGAGGTTCATCTAGGTCAAGACGAAATTGTGCTGGTGGCAACATTCCTTTGCCTCGGAAGGGCTCTTATAAAAAGACTAATAACAAAATTGGCTCCTCTTCCTATTGATCATAGCCTAGAAAACCAGGATACGGAGTCACCTATTAAAACAACTACAGGATTGCCAACCATTATTAATAACAAATCCAACTCCAGCAAACGCTTATCACATGAAGACGTCTCACGTAAAGAGAAAAAACTGTCATATAGAGGAAACCCAATTCACACGATTGTATCATATTTTAATTGATCTGCTGATGTTAATAGTAGGCCCGCAATAATGCAAATAAAACAACAACTGCTCAATATAAACCGCAATAATAAAATGTTTCAACCTACGTATAAGTCAACTCGGACAAAAAGTGGTTTAGTAAATGTGGTTGGCACCCTCACCAACCAACTATTTGGAATCCTCGACCAAGATGACATAAAGGGTGCAGAATACATATGCATGATTCACAACGTGATTCATATAGCATCCAAAATAAACCAACACCGTGTGAGATTAATTTAATTATCAACAAGGAAACATCTATACAGAGGATTGTGAGGTTCGATTTATAACACCACGAAATATGTGGATTCCTACACACGATCAAGGCACATGGATTATTATATCTGAAAGGGAGCATAGTATAAATATTATTTGCAATAAGGAAGTAACGACCACAAATATAAGAGTAACGGGAGCCATAACGATACACAAGGCCTGCACAATTACGGACGGAATAACAACTATACATCCCATTTAAAACTTTAACACAAAAAGAAGTATTTTATCAACCAACGATAAATCTTATCAGTCTTCTTATTCAAGCGGAAAATGAAACGTACCAGACTACCACCAATAGAATGTCCACACTGTCAACCAATATTACCCATTTTAGGACTTTGGTAGAAGGCAAAGATCAACAAATAAATATACACGATGTTCATCACTATATTATTGGATAAGGGATCATTGTGGTATTTTTGGGATTAGTTGGTGCATGGCAGTGCAATAATAGAACCGCAACATCATTAAGAACAAATTCATATAGAATAGGATCACATTCACGTCCAATGCCACGACAGTTTATATCAACGATCGCCGGCCCGGCAGTTGTTCAGACACACTAACATATCCCTGACGACACAAGTGTTTAACCACCCGTTTAAGCTAAATATTATTTGACGACTTGTATTTCCATGATTTCCGGCGCACATGTACATAGTAAATTCATATAAGATCAGCAAATTATGTTCCATATAATTAATAAGCTAGTTGTTGTTGCAATTAAAAAGAATTTAATAAATGAGAGGTAGTTTAAAACCATACTTCAGTCTGTTATTGTCATAGCCTCCACCAGTGGTAAGCAGATAACAGTCCATTAAAAATATCGAAAAGCTATATCAAGTGTTAGCACTGATATAACAGATGTCGATAGCCAACAATTACGTCATTGTATTCTATTCCATTTTTAAATGCAAAAAATGCTGCTCAATCTGTGGAATTGATTAGTTCTTTGAGTGAACATTATGTGAGTCATTTAACAGTAAAAAAGTGGTTTGCAACATTTTGTGATTTCAGTTTTAGTCTTAATGACGATTCCACCAAACAATTTGAAAACGAAGAATTTAAAGTTTTACTGGATAAAAATCCGTGTCAAACTCAAAAACAGCTTGCAGAACAGTTAGAAGTTGCTCGCCAAGTAATATCACCTCGATTGCATGGAATGAGAAAAATACAGAAGGCAGGAAAATGGTTTCCGACTGACCGAAGAAATCAAAAATCGAAGAGTTGACATCTGCATGAATTTGCTTTCTCGGTACAAAAGAAAGTATTTTGCACAGAATCGTTACGGGTGATGAAAAGTGAGTTTTGTACGATAATCCTAAAAACGCAAAAAACAATGGGATGATCCAAGCCAGCCATTAACATCAATTGCAAAAATGAATATTCATTCCAAGAAAGTGTTACTGGGTGTCTGGTGGAATAGGAAAGGAGTCATTTACTACGAGCTTTTAGAACCTGGTCAAATTGTTACAGCTGAACGTTACCAAATTGATCAAATTAAGTGATGCTCTGGAGGAAAAACCAACATTTAAGAGCCAAGGAAGGCTGAAGGTGATATTGGTGCATGACGACGCTCTTCCACATACAGCAAAATCAACCAAGGAACTCATCTTCATTTTAGGCTGGGAAGTTTTACAGCGTGTGGCGTATTCTCCAGACTTGGCTCCCTCTCTGATTACCACTTATTCATATTGATGTCATCATATTTGAAAGACCAGCGGTTCACGAAAGTTGAAGATGTGCAAAAATGGTTCGATGATTATTTTTCTTCGAAACCACCAAGTTTCTATCGCGACGGGATTCATCCTTTATCTGATAAATGGCAAAAGTAATAGCGAATACTTCGATAATTAATCGGCGGAGTTTCTACTTACTGACCTAATAAATTAATCATAGAAATTCCTTTAAGCCTGTCTCCAATTACTCTTAGAGCTATCAAGAAATTTTATTTTATAAGCATTTGGATGTCCGATACCCCACTTCTGGATTTCAAATATATGAAGCCCATATAAACTATAAAGTGATATATACGTAAAGGCCCTAAGGACGCTCGATTTTTAAATGTAAACAAAACAAGTTGTGTGTGACCGTTACATAACTCAATTTATTTTTGTATTTGAAAGAATATGTTATGGCCAGTTCATGTCGCCGCCGCGCAAGATAGCCATGCCCTCAAATCGCTCGTGCAGAATATTCATCGTGACATACGTTGTGTGGCACATAGCGCCGTCTTGTTGGAACCACATGTCATCGGTATCTATACCATCTAGTTTAGGCCCCACAATTATGGTAATGCCAATTTTGTTTCGGAAGAAGTACGGACCGATGATTCCGCTCTCCATTCATCCAAAAATGGACCCCATCGCTAAAGATGATTTTTTGGGCGAAGTTTACCTTAAGTTCCTGGGTCAGTTCGATTTTATACGTGTGCACTCCAAAGTCACGTCACAAAATGTATCAAGTTAAAATCACAGAAAGGCCAAGTTCTTGTGAGCGAAGAGAAATTGACTACCTCCGGTTTTCCCGTACACTCTTACTCTTCTTGTCCAACTCTTAACATTTTATAGAATTTGCTTTGAAAAACACAACCTTATGTATAATACACTCAAGCATAGAGAGTCGCTTCAAACTCTGCTTGGAACGACATTAATTACAGCTCATGGAGACAAAGATGAACCAATAACTTTTCGGGCATTCATCGACTAGTGTTCGTGAAGTACCTTAATAATTAAATAGGCGCTACATAAATAACATAAATTTGGCAGATCCACAGTTTAATGGGCCAATCCAAATTCATGTTTTAATTGGAGCTGACTATTATCCAGCAATTGTGATTGATTGACATGATAAAGGGGAATTAACAACAATCCATGGCCCCAAAGACCGAGCTTGATTGGATAGTAACCGAATGCATGGAAACAGCTAATCGAATAACTAAAACAAGGCACATATTACTACAAAATCGATTTGAGAGCAATTACAGTTCTTCGTGAAGAACGGGGACATTGAACTACCTGACAAGTTTGAGACATTTTTATATTCGTGGCCTCTTACAGAGGCTTTTTAATTGAACTATTTCCACAAACATACTTGACAAATTTGAAAAATTGCTCGTACTCGTGGCCTATTACAGTAGAGTTCGTTTGATTGATGTTCAAATTATTTCTACTTGGACTATTTAATCGGTTGTTAAACTACTATAAACTACTATTTGTCCGTTAACAAACGAATGAATTTTGATGAGAGAGACGACCAACTAAACTACCTGGCTAGTTTGATAAATTTTTCATACTAATGGCCTATTACAGTGGGGTGGTTTTGATGATGCTCAAATTGTTTATACTTGAACTATTGATTTTGATCAATCAAAATCACCCCTCTGTAATAGGCCACCAGTATGAAAAATTCATCGAACGTATCGGATAGCTCAGTTAATTATCCTTCTCATTAAAATTCGTTTATTTGTGGAAGGCAAGTAGTTTATAGTGGTTTAGTAATCGATTGAATAATTCAAATCTAAACAATTTGTACATCAATCAAAACCACCCTTCTGAAACAGGCGAAGAGTAAAAAAATTTCTCAAACTAGTCAGGAAGTGATGATGATTGTTCCTCTCATCAAAATTCATTCGTCTGTGGACGGGGAAATAGTTTATAATAATTTAGTAAGTTATTAAATAGTTCAAGTCTAAACAATTTGAACATCAATGAAAACCACCCCTCTGTAACAAACCACGAGTACGAGTTGGCCATCCCTATCATCAAAATTCATTCATGGATGGACAAATAATTTATAGTGAGCGTAGTAAGAGTAAGCGATTTAATAGTTTATGTCTAAAGAATTTCAGCATCAATCAGTAGTTTTCTTTACCGAATCTAGTAGATGTTGTTATAAGCCACTGATGTCATGGCACATTAGAATTCTCAAACATATCTGAACTATGTTCGAATGTTCATTATACTTTTTTCGAGCTCGAATCGAATTTTAACAAATTCCAAAGCACAACGGTCAACTGTCATAATCATATCTGTCATATCATCATCATATACACTATTGTTTAGTTTTGATTGGCACGACATTTCAACAGATAAACAACCATAGAATTATAGGCATAGAATTACAACTACAGTCGTATTTTCTTGACAACGTTACAAAAACAATTCCATTGGATAAAGCATTGCTTGGCAAAAATAAATCAAAAAAAACATTGCTTTATTGAAATCAGAAACAGAGTTTTCGTTATGGTACTCTCCACTAGACGTCAAAATATATTTTCTTCATTCCGAATTGAAATTCTTAAGTTTTTTTGTTTTTGTATAATATGAATAATATATAAATTTGTATAATTATAAAGCATTTAATATAATTAATTAATTAATTATTAGTTATAATATAAACATATACAATATAATTGTTGTTTAATATGACTACACAATTATAATTGTTGCAGCGCTAAATTTATCCCAGGAGTACCAACATATAAAAAAGATATTAAATCATTGGTTATTTTCTTGAAAAACAAATAAAAGAAAAAAATTATTTAAATTACTGATTACGTTTGTGATCACATATTCTGGTTGATTGGGATTATTTTTCTGTGTTCGAGTTTTTGGCAAGGGGAATAACTGACTCCAGTACCTACATAATAATAAGCCATATTCGTGATTATCGAGATGTTACATTATTTATGTAACAAAATGTGTATTATGTAGACTCGAGTATGTCAAAATTTTCACAATTGAATCTTCATACTTACATAATTTGCATATCATTGTAAAAATAGTTACTGCCCTTGAATTGGAAGGCAGACGTTCATAAAACGTATATGACACCACCGGGTGAAGGTAGTAATATTGACATAACATCAAAACCATATACATAAACATTCATGAATGAGGGGGTACAAAGTCTCAAGTACAATAATAGTGATAAGTATACTGTAAATAATGAATACAGGTTCATATGAAAAACTATTCGATGACCTAGTATCTCATTAGTGCAGTGCAAATAAATAAAACAGTGAAAATAAAACAAGTTAAAAAACATATAAACATTAAGTTGCGTATAAAAGGATTAACAATAACAGCTATAAATTAACGCGATAATTTACATGCCTACATTATAAAAAGCATAACGGTAAGACAAACAAAGGTTAGTAAGCTGTTTATAAAAAATTTATTTTTCTAAAAGCGTGGTTACACAAACAAACAATAAAACGGTGAATAAAGGAACAGTGAATTGAGTGAACAATTAAAAATAATTTAAGAGTGGCGAACTCAAGCGATGCCGAGGGGGCGAGGCTCCTAGCATAAGCGAATCAAAAACAAAGCGCGCGCATGAAGCAGGCAATTCCGATGAAGGCCTCAACATCATTACAAAAGTTGTAGTAACAAACATAGGAGAAGCAAACACATCGAACCCAGATAAAAAGAAACAAAACGCCAAACTACCCGTAAACACGAAGACAAAATCAAAGGAAGAGTTAACAAGCACCGGGGCAGAAACGCAAGTAAGAAGACGACAATCATGGCAACTGAAAAAACAAAACTGTTAACGGAGGAAAATGCCGAGCTAAAAAATAAAATCCAAAACCTGAATGCGGAAATGAAGGAGTTCAAAAAAATGCTAATAAAACTGAAAGCTGCATCTAATATAAACAACGATACAGAATAGCCAATAGCAACACAAAACAGATTTACACATTTCGAACAAGGAGATGAGAATAAAATAGATATACCCATGGGAGACGAAGAAGACAACTCATCAGACGAAATGGTCAAAAGAGCAGTAATAAATACAAAACACCTACAGTAACAAACAAAAACATGTTGCAAAACCAACAATCTCAACCAACAAAACCTAAATAAAATATTAAAACTAATACAAACACTTTAAGCTAAAAAAAATAATCGACCACCACCAATACATATTCATAACCAACAAATATAAATTTAAAGGTTTAAATATAGAAAACTTTCAAATAAAAAGTATAAATAATAACAAACATACACTACAAATAGAAACAATCTAAAACTATAAGGAAGCCAAAAACGTATTAACTGAAGTAAATACACCTTACTTCACATTTATGCCAAAGGAGGAAAAATCAAAAACAATAGTACTCAAGAGTTTACAAGTTTAATCCAGCAACACAACATTAGGGTGACAAACACCACACAACTTAAAACGAAACAATCAGCGAGTCTGGACAGAAAATTACCACTATATATAGTACAGTGTGGACCCGACCCTAATATGGGACAAATATATAACATCAAAACATTAAATTAACAAACAGTGACGTAGGAAACATTAAAAAAACGAGATATAATAATGCAATGTCATCATTGCCAACGGTTTAAACATGCACCTGCAAATTTCAATGTGAAATATAGATGCGTGAAATGCGAACAACAACATGAGCCAGGACAATGAGCAATAAGCCGCAAAATCAATAAAGAGGAGACAACAAATTGCAACGCGGAGGGACCAGCATCCTATAAAGGAGGCCCAATATGCCAAGCGATACTAAACAGGCTGAAGGAAAGTATTAGCGTAAAGCGATCAAAAAACCAGCAATAATACCAATAAATAAAAACACGTATGTCAACCAGGAGAATGTTACATTCGCCGATATGCAGAGGGGAGGAGGAACAGAAGCAACAACAGTAACAATAGATATAACAACCATAACAAATGAAAACGTAACGATAAAACAACAACTCACAAATAAAATAGGTAAAATGACAGAAACTGTGGCACAACAAGAATAACAGATTTCTACATTACTAATATTTACAACAATTAGTGAAATAAACAGCAACAACAACAATAAATTAAAAATAATAGCGATAAACGTAAACTCAATAATAAGTACACAAAGAAGATTCAATTTGCTGAATTTCATCAACATTCACAAACCAGGGGTCCTAGTGCTGAATACGATACGAAAACGAAAATACAAGATTCATATTTGAATTGAATCAGATTCGTACGATTCTTATTTAAAATTGAATTGGAATCTTGTACTTTCATTTTCGTATCATACTCAGGAATAGGGCCCCAGATATCATGCTATTGAGCGAGACCAAACTAAATTGTAAACATATATATAATAACGTTTAAAAATTATAACATATTAAGACAAGACCGAGCACATAGTAAACGGTCAGGCAGCACAGCAATAATAATAAATGACAAATATAACTATGAACACATAAACACAAACAATGAAAACAACAGCTCAGGCATAGAATATTCGCATTATACTGCACAAGCCGTAACCACCCAATAACAGAATCGCACTTCCAAAATGAATGGCAACAGATATTCACAAAACACGACCTCAAAAACCCAAATAATTATTACATAATCCAAATAGGGGAAATACAACAAATAACACAAGGGGAGTAAAACTCAACAAATGGATGGACGATAATGATATAGCGTATAAGGCGCGCGCGCGACTCTATAAACCAGATAGCCCAACATTATTGAGATCCAACAATATACTGGACTTCGCTATTATAGACATGAGATTAAATATCTGAATTAACGATTTGGGAGAAATTCCAGCACATACATACGATAGCGATCACAAAACAATAGAAATAGTATGTAATAGTTATAATAATAAGAATCACACATTCAAATTAAACATAATTAACGTATATTCAGCAGCACAAGCAAAATTTAATTTCAACAAAACAGATTGGCCCATATGGCTAGTAAAATTCCAAAAAACATACTCGTATCGTAAATATTTACAAGACAATAATATAACACAAACAATACCTATAGATCATAATATCACAGACAATGGAATAGAAACGCACATAAATCCAATAACACAAATAATCAGCAACAATATAAAGGAAACTATACAGAAAATAATAAGACGCAATAACATGGAATGTTACATTAATAATACAATACAAAATTTATAAAAACAAAATCCAAAAAAAATACACAGCTAAAAATAAAAATAAAAAGGCAAAAGAACGGGAACAATAACACAACTACAAATAACCACACTAAAGGCAGAAATAAAACGGATAAACGAACTGATTACGCAGAACGTACAGATGGAAGTAAATAAAAGGTGGACAGAATACAAGACAAACATAAAACCAGGACCAAAAAAGTTTAAGCAAATAAAACGAATCTCGGCAAGCTCGAAAACTAAACAAGACATGAGCATAAAAAAACTGGAAGTAGACAAAAATGAAACAAATAACATGCAGATATTAAAAATTGATTGGATAAAAATGGAGAAACAGGCCACACAATATAGTAGTCTCGAACAACAGGACAATCTAAACATAATAGGATACTAAATTCAAATGCACAAAATAAAATAAATCACATAACAAAAATACATTTCACTAATAACAACATCGCATTAAATCCACAAACAAACAATAGCAACAACAGTAATAACAATTACTTCACAAACATGGACGAACTAACCGCAATTATGAAATATTTAAACACTGGGAAATCGTTTGGCCTAGATAACCTACCGTATTAAAACACTTACCTGTCGAAATAATACAAGAAATATGTAGCCTGATTAATCAATACCTAAATAACCATACATTCCTGAAAATATGGAAAACAGTGAAAATATAACCGATACACAAAAAGGGCAAACCAGCAGCAAATCCAATCAATTATTGACCAATAAGCCTTCTATCAAATCTGGGTAAAATTTACGAGAAAATACAAGAGCACATCACAAAAAATCGATTAATACCAGACAACCAATTTGGCTTCAGATACGGACACTTAACTGTCCATGCTATAACTAAACTAACAGCAGACATATACTGAAATTTAAACCATCAAAATGAAGCTCATCCCCGACATTATCCAACTACTTCACGAACTATTGTAATGAAATAAAATTTAGAACGACACATAAGGCGCTGAAATTTTAAAAAATTCATTCCAAATACACAACGGATTGCAACAAGGTTCAATAACGGTTCCAGTACTATTCAACCTGTATATGAAAGCATTGGTAGAAAATGAACTATTAAACTCACCCAAAATACAAACGATAGCCTACGCAGACGATCTGGTGATCTACGGCGCACACAATAAAATAGCAAACATCACACAAAGTATACAACAGGCCGTAGAATTTACTTGCACACATGGAGGATACAAATTAATCCCAAAAAACGCGAAGCAATATTATTCAGAAAACCTTACCAGTTAGTATCAAGCGACACTCAACTGAACTGGAAGAAATTCCAAATCAAAATAACTTTTACAACCTGTGTGCAAAACACATAAGTTAAATACTTAGGGATAAATCTAGATAAATTACTTTATCGAGACAACCATGTACAACAACAAGTGGTAAAGGCAAAAAAAAATCTTTCACGCTAATCGAAGAATTTTTTGCACACCAACAATTAGCAGAAATTTGCTATAAATGCTATAAATCCCAATATTGATATACGGTTGTTCTATATGGTGGAACGTCAGACCAAATACTATGGAGAAAATGAGAGTGTTTGAACGGAAGTGCCTGAGATACTGCCACGGAGCATTCCGTAAAGCGAACACAACTTATAAGCATTATATATCCAGCCATACACAGTATTATCAATTTGTCTTAGACAGAATAGACCTACGCATCCTGACATTGGTCCGAAACCATATTGGGAAATCGACTGCGGATAGAGAAAACTCGTTAATATTTGCCTCCTTCTTTACCGAACCGTGCATTATATCAATGGATGAACTTGATACAATCGGAGGTCGCAACCTAATAAAATTAAATGCGAAGTGAAATTTCAAGCAGGCAAAAAAACATTATTTAAAATGAAATGTGAAATGTATGTGAATTCGTGAATGACACACTAACCACAAAAAATTATGTTATTACCATAAAAATATCAAAAAAAATAAGTTTGCAGAGAGTGGGGGAATTTTTTTCAGTTTGGTTGCCATAAAAAATACTTTGTTTGATATTTTTTATTTATAATTACGGCAACCAACTCAACAACAACAAAAAATTTCAGAAAAACAAAATACTGATGTACCACCGGTCACACACAGAGAGAACCTATATTTTTATCTCGATCTAGCAAAACTAAAGCAATCAAAATTTTTGCTTTATTCATATATGATGAATAATATATAAATTTCTATAATTATAAAGTGTTTAATATAATTATTTTTACAACATACAATATAATTTTTGTATAGATGAATATTGAATATACAAAAATATAATTTTATAAAATTAATCAATAGATTTTTGAATGATTTTGCAGCGCTAAATACACTAAAGCAGAAAAAATTTATTTCTCAACAAAATACGCTAATAGAGAAATGGCTCTTTATTATATTGGCATTGTTGTTTCTATTGTTTGTTGGGTTTACGCGACGCATGTCATTTGTCAAATTTACGCGGTATACATAAACACTTGTTTAAAAATGTCGACTAGTAAAGATTTTAATAATATAAAATTAACCCATATAATAAATCCACACATGTTTTGGTTTCAAAAGGATACTGGTTATTGCTGCAATGAAAAATATTGGGCTCTCGAAGAGGCTATTTTAAAATATTTCCGAAGTGTCCCAGTTTCGGTCAATCAAAAGCGATTTGCTGTTGGTGAAGTATATTATTAAATTTTACGTGTTATTGATTATGCGTAAATATTATGTGTTTTTAGATTGCTACAGTGTTCTTATCTGCATGGGGCAAATGGATACGAGTTGTTGTGGATAGAATTTGTCCAGCGATTCACGGTAAAACGATATGCGTGTTATGGGCACTAGATTGGGGATTCCCCTTAAAAGCCGACGAGGAACAGGTCGAACCACTTCCAATTAAATTTGCTGAGTACGAGCCACGAATTTTGTATTATGGTGGTCTTAATTATATTGTGCCAATTGAAACAACATTTGACTTTAATTTACTTAAAAGTGTTAAAACTCGATCAAAAGATTGGTCTGAATCAGTTGTTAAACATTTTCGAATGCTTATAGATGAGGCATCGAATTTAAAATTTGTGTTGGAATTTGATTCTGGAGGTCATATGTTTGGGCGACTCGAAATCACCACTCATGGCAGAGTCGTAGATGCCATAGATATATTATTACAGATACCAGGAGTATTGAAAATTGTCGATAATGAACAATTCTTAAGTGCACTGCATAGTGGTAATACAACTAAGATCAAGCGGTTCCACGATAACTGGAATCGTCTGTCAATTTCCGATTTGAATAAAAACATTGTAAAGCGGACGTCACATAACCTCGATAAGAATTATAATTGTGATTTCGTTGTTAAGGACATTTCTTTGAATAAGGCTTCGCCATCAAAATATATTGCCAATATAGTTGTAGACTCGAATCAGCGCGACTTCGAAACTGATAGCGACGTGCGACTACACGAAAGTGATTCAGAAACAAATACTTTGATTTTAGATCACGTAGAGTTCGATTCAGTTAGTAATGCACCAAGTAACATTGGCAATATGGCCCATTTTTATGTAGGAGATAAACGTGCAAATAAAAATGAAAATGTTTCAAGCATTTTGACTAGAGAACCGATAGTCGCGCGTTTTATAAAATCGACTACGCTCGCTACAATGCCTGTATTATCATCCAATTCATCGTATGTTTCCAAGTTACTAGAATCAAATGAAGCTAACAACGCATGCAATGTAAAACCAAGTGAACCTCAACACCGAGAGCCTGTTAAGGAGAGTAAAAAAAGAAGCTGTTTATGATCAAAGTGTGCAAGAATAAGGAGAAAAATAAGTCAATTGATGCGAGGAAACGATGCAATGTTTCATTGTATCCTGCATGTTATCCTAATATCATAATATAAACAAGAAATCGGGAAAAATAAAACAATAATTTTATAATTTTTATATAAAACAATATTTATCTAACATTTTAGCTATGGGCGTATTTTCTTGACACCATTACAACAACAATTCCTTTGGATAAAGCATCGGTTGGTAAAAATTATAACCCATTTACATGCGACCAAGATTTTTCTTCTGCAAAATGAAAAAATTCTGCAGAAGACTGAGCCACTACATTTTTTGGCAACATTTTTAAAATTAACAGAAAAAATTATTTAAATATATTTATAAATGATCAGGATTCATAATAAAAATAGACCCCATTCTTTATCGCATTGAATATTTTTATATAGCGATTGCTTCTTTGCATATGCAAAAATTTGTAGAGGAAAACAATTTTCTTAATGAGGAATTAATAATCAGCCACTAGATGTCAAAATAGATTTTCATTTCAATCGAATTTCTTTATTTTTCTATAATATTCATATATAAATTTGTATAATTATGTACCGTTTAATATATCTAATTACTTTTGTTATATATACAATATAATTGTTGTATAACAAATTCAAAAATAAAATTGTATAAAATGATTCAATAGAATTTTAAATGATTTGTGTCGCGCTAAATTTATCTACGGAGTACCAACATAAAAAAAAGTATAAAATTATAGGTTTTCTTGATTCAAAAATAAAGCAGACAAATTAAATTATTCTTTACCAACTATGCCATAAATATGTATATTCGTAATATAACTGACAAATTAATTTATAATTAAACCCATTTTCGATATTTTTTTATGTACAAGAGCTAAAATTGTTTTCTATTTATTCTGTATCTATTCTAGTAACCTTGTTGACGCACCCTGTAGTTTAATTTGCTCTTGTATCACTTCCAAGTTCCAACCTATGCGTCCGCACGAGGTATCATGATACCGAAATCAAAATACGTTTCTTTCCCCTTTACCCATAAAACCGGGTTTACTCGGCGCAAGAAACCCGGTTTTATGGGTAAAGAAACGAAGTTTGATGCCGGTATCATGATATATTGTGTGGACGCATAGAACAAGCGTTCAACTTTTAAAGCAATTTTATTCAAACGGCTTTATCCAAAACTAAACTAAATTATTTTCGAGCAGGTCCTCATTATTCTTCTAAAAATACGTAACAGTTAAGGTATTAAATAGTCATCATACTTTCGATCAATTAATTCCTTTCAAATTTTTTCTGGAACACCATGCATTAGCTAAATTCTTAGTTGACGCTTGACGATGTTATTTGCTGGATTCTGAATTAGGTTTATAACGATTGCAAGTCATCATAAATATATGCAAATTAATAACGTTTATAAGACATTTTTATGCAGAATATGCCCAAACCTACGATCATCAGTATTCGATATATCAAATAGAAATTACGATGATACTTTCTTTCTTTGATAACAGGCGATGTTGAATACTGTGGAATATGATTGTATATATACATTTTTAGAAACCTGTTTTCATAATTTATTTTACCAATAAGTAATTTATAATTGTAACTAATATTAATTAAAATAAATCCATTTGAAATGTTATACAAAATTTTGTTTTTACTGCCAGTGCCATGATGACAGTTCATAAATGAACGCTGAAATAGCCCATTCTACAGTCCTGTCCCATAAGCACATTTTTCGCTAACTGAAATGCTAAGTAATTCAATTTTTAATACAAATCTGTAACCCAATATACAACAACCACAGAATTCCGTGTTCTCTCGTGCCACATTATTGAAAAAAGACAGAAATTCTATAAAAATCCATATTCCCCAAACGAAAATTTCACAATAATTCCGCTTTATGTGTAATCACAACTAAAAACAGAAACAGGGGCTCTATTCTTGAACTATCTCGAACATTTTTGGTATCGAGTTAGTGTCAAAGTGTAACGAAAATCGTAAAAATGGTATTCTTGAAATTGGATTCCGAAAATTTTCGCAACGGAACGTCTCTATTTCGTAATAAAATTATTTTTATTAAATATTCGTAGTTAAAACGCAATGATTTCACACAGTTTGGCGTCCCAAATTATTTATTTAGAGAAGTAATGGACATTTTATTAGCTAGGTAGTAAAAAAAGGTGATTTCATGTTTCGCTTTATTACTGTGGATGATCATTTGGAAAATTTGGATTCATTTTTTAGAATTACCCCGGTTTTAATTTTTTTTAAATACAGCTTTATTTCTATTTCATGCCCAAAATAATATTTTGTTCGAAATAATAATAAACATTCTAGTTTTTCCTTTACATTTTATTGCCTAAAACAAAAGATATTTTTGTTTATACCCACCTCTATTCTTAAAAATATGGGAATATCTACAAATGGTAATTTACGATGAGTTTTTTAGGTTTGACCATTTTTATCTTCTGTTTACTACTACTAGTTTATATGCTCCAGTCAATATTAAATTGACTTAAGACTTGAATAAGACTTAAACAAAAGCACCACAATAATTTATATTATAAAATAAAATATTAAAAATTCAAAGTTTAATAATAAAATATTTAAAATTTAATAATCTTAAGTACAAAACACAACAATAATTTAAAAAACGTCCGTTTCGCTTAAGGTTTTCAATTGGAATGGCATTTTTAATCACCTCATTACGAAATGTCTTTATTTTTTATTCCTCTCTTTCTTATTTTCGTAATGGTTTCAAGAATACCAATTTATGGCTTCTCTATTACGATTACGAAAATAGTGGTACGAAAATTTTAGGTACCGAAAATATTCGTAATAGTTCAACAATGGCGCCCCAGTTCTTCGAAATTAAAGAATATTTTGTTGTTTTTAGTTATTGTAAAAATAATTATTAAATAAATAACTAAACAAAATTATTATAATATATTATTATAATTTATTTTATTGTGTGGAAAATAGGTCTAATTCCATAATACGAAATATCAAATATGTACACAGAGAGTCCGATTTTGAGCAAAATACATTGACATAACTTTAATAACTCATCAGTGACAGGCCAGCATGACACGTATATAGATATTTATCAGCAAATGGAACTAATTTTCATGCGTAACATGTCTGATATGAATCGTACGTGACAAGTCTAGGATAAAGCGTGCGTGAGAAATCATGCGTGACATGACAGTGCTATGACAACTCATAAAAGCAACCTTTGTGACATGTCTGTATGTAATAAAACCATAACTGCAGCTTATTGTAGTAGTTGAAAAATTTGAATGGAAAATCTGAAGATGTTGCTTCAATCGCTTACCGGGTTGAAACGGAAGATTATTTCAAAATAATTTGTTTTTCTGCGTTACTTAAGTTATTAATGTCTAATTTTTATGCTTCAGCATATAAAATTACGATATTGATATAAAATAAAGTTTTTTTTAATAATGGTGCTATTCCACCTGGAAACATAAAATTTTTACAAAATTTTTGCTGATACTGTGACAAAGACAAGAACTAAAATTTACATTAGAGCGACTGAGATACAATATTTTTATTTTATGGTACACAAATGTTGAGGGAATTTTAACATTAACAAAAATTAACCTATAAATTATTTAAAAAATATGTAAAATCTTCATTTTGAATGTTTAACAAAGAATTTTATATCCCAAAAATTTCTAATAAAATGTAATATTAGTTTTGGGAGGAACAGAATCATGTGATTTTATTATTTTATTAATTTTCAAAAATAGATATAAAAGTGCTGTACCATAAATGGGGAAAATTTTAGCATCAATAAAATTTAACCAACAAATTATTTAAAAAAGCTGAATAATCTTTATTTTTAATGTTTGACAATAAATAATATATTCTTAAAATTTTTAATAAATTAAATAGTATATTTGAGATTCTGCTATAAAATAAATAACCTACAAAATAACATGTGCAATCGCGCATTAAATTAGTTTTGATAAAACTTTTTTTCTTCTCATACACAAGAATTTGACAAATTCTAAAATCTAAAATAATTTTTTTGACTTGCATCAATTGTTACACGTATATACGAAACGATAATATACGTGAGCGCAATGTTTTCTCCACAAAAATATTTTTGAAATACAATTAAAAAGGAGTGGGGATGGTTTTTTCGTTTTGGTTGCCATAAATATACCTTGTTTTATATTTTTTATTTATAATTATGGCAACCAACTCGACAACAACAAGAATCTATATTTTTATCTCGTTCTAGTTTTCTGTAAAATAAAACGTTGTTGTAGTGGAATAGTACCATAATGTCTTTATTACACCAATACAAATTTACTGTCAGCAAAACATACTGAACAATCGGAAAAAGAAAAATTATATAAAATTGCATTAGAGTGAGCAAGACAAATTATTCATTTTTGTACTATTAAAGCAAAATTTTATAGTTAAATCTTGACAGTTCCATAAAACATAACCAAACAAATTTTAGTATTTTTTTCGTTCATTGTGTATGCTGCTTAATTATTTTTGATAGTTTGTGTATTGCATCATTTATGTAATCTTTCTTTTCGCATACAAACTGACAGAAAAGAACGTTACTATAAAATAACTATAAAAAGAATGAGTATATGTGTGAGAAAAATATTTCCCATCGCTACACGACATTTCTTTAGAATGTGTATTGTAATGTTGCCATAAAAAGTATTTTGGTTACATATTTTTAAATTTTTTTATAACAACAACAAGACCACATATACAAATATTTTGTCAGAATATTTTACTGATTTTATCTTTTGTTTCATTCTATTAAGAAGGACTTTTATATTTTTATCTCGTTTTGTTTTTACTGACAGTAAATATTTCTTGGTGGAATATAGGCATAGTACGCGTCGAAAATAAATAAAAACAAATGAGTAAAATTTCATTTAACTTACTAGTGCTGCACTCTTAAGATTTGTGTCTTTATTATACCAGTTTGCTTTATAATTATTCTAGTTATATGGTGTACATATTTCCAAATTTTTGATGCACTATGGAATATATTATGACAGTACAATTAAGAAATAAATTTTTATTACCATATTTATGAATTTATAAAATTTCACTTTAATAAATAAAAAACATTACAATATCTACTAATGTTTTTCTTTTTTTCTAATAATTTATTCTAATTTGACAGAAAAAGATTTTTTTGTAAAATATACATTTTTTCGTAATTTTTGTTGATGTAGAAAAGAAACGTTACTTTTTGTAGAAACGTCAATTGGCGTGTTAAATAATGAATACAATAAACGATGTGTTTAAATTGAAATTAATTTTAATTGCTCATTATTAAATATATGAAGATTATTCGATCACAAACATATACACAGGATTTCGTATAATGGAGTTCACAATTGACGACAACAATTGTCATGTCATACCATTTCTAAACTAGGCTACTTCGGTATCCATTAATGGATCCGTAATTTGGCAAAACATTAAGAATTAGTTGTATTAATTCTGGAGCTCGATTTATTTGCCAGGCTTTCCTGTTTTTCGTTCAGAGGATAAATAGTATTTCGGCGCATTTCCTTTAAACTTGAGGGGTTACTACTCCACGCCGCTTCTTGTATACTGTTGTTGAGTAGTTCTAGTTCTTCTTCTATCTATATCGGATTTTTAATTCACGCCTGAAGATCAATATTATCCTCAATTAATTTCTGAAATTTCTCCCGGCAGGTTTTGTTATTAGTTAGCCAAGGGGGACTAATTTTCTTAATAATCGTTACACTGATTGTCATAACGTCGTGACGTGTGATCTGATATAATCTCCTTGCTTCTTTCTAGGTATATGCAGTTTTCGCCTATACCTTTGTTGATAAAGTAGTAAAGTAAAATGGGTTTCCGATACTAGGCATATATCTATTTTTTCAGTATTCAGTTTTATTTGTGGTTGTTTACATCATTTTAATAGAGAATGACATCATCTCATTGAGAGCGTCTTGCTTATCTAACCTGCTGCTTAGAGCTTCAAGGCATTTTTCTTGCTTAACTAGCCGAATTCTAAGAGCTTCCATGCTTCTTAGTATGTTTTGGGGGTAATAACTGGTTTTGTCATTACGACTTGCGAGTATAGTTTTGGTTCTCCCGCTTTACTAGCATGAGGCTTTGATTCCTCTTTGGTGAAAGTTTGATTCGTTTTTTTCCGGTTTTTCTGAAGTTTGTTTTTCCGTTTTATTTCTTAATTTTTGTAGGTCCTTAGCTATTTCATATCTCTGGTAGTTTGCGGGATGTGGCCTTTTGCAATTAACATATTTTGCAGCAATATCTTTACTAACAGGGAATACTTGGACATGACGCTTTCCGGCACATTTTTCTTTTTAATAATATTTCTGCGCATGATTAAAACCTTGACATTTTTTGCACTGCGGTATTATCCCACTATTTTTTTCAATGGATCTATTTCAACTCTCGTGTTAAGTATTGTCTTGATATTATACACATCTTCCACTTTTTTTGTTATTAAAAGCGAGCATAAATAGTGGAAGCCCTTTTTGTTGATTTGGACTCCTTGTTCAGTTTCGATTTTTTCTTTCTTTTCTTTCTTCAAGATTCTCAATAATTTCCGCTTTTGCGCAGGTTTTCCGCTCTTGCCATAGGTGGAGGTGATTTCTCGTTTGGTTTAGCTGGTTGTTGTTCTAGAGCCAGTTGTTCTTGATGATTAGCTGGTTTCTAGAAACCTGAAGCACCATTGAGTAGACCAAGAAAAAATTACCTATCGACCGTTTTCCTACCTTTTTTTTACAAAAATAACGAATTTTTCCTTCTATTGGATACCCTGCAAGGTCAAAAATGGTCAATATTTTTCCATAGAAACGTTATGACATTTCTGTCTATTATGTGGTTAAATCATCAAATTTATATCAAGAATCGGAAACAAAATCATAAAAAACTAATTATAACATATTTTGTGCTATAAAAAGTTATACAAGTTTTCTTCAAGTCATTTCTAACTATATACATATTTTCTACTCTAATTTGTCGGAACTTTTAAAATGTATCAAAAAAGCGTTAATATTTCGGAAATACAAACAAAAATTCCAGCAAGCTGCCCTATATTGAGTTCAAAATTGCATTTCCCTTTCACGACACTGTTTCCGTCATGTTTTACAATAATTGAACGCTATTGAATGATTTTAACTAACAGAAATTTGCAGCATATTTTGGAAAGTACTCGAACATAAAACTAGAATTTTTCTTATTATTCAAGTTAGGTGACTCTCGAGGTAAACTCAAAAATAATGAAATCGTAGACTGGTGGATTAGCACTAACCGTATCAACTTTTTCACGGAATATAAACTTTACGTATATCTCTTGAGCATGCTTACTGGGTATGTAATACTCGTATCATATAAATAAAGCATTGCTGCTTATTTTGAGAAACACAGAATTTTACTCAAGGCCATTGTAGATGCGCATAATTGAAAAATCACATGCACATATAAAAATGCATTCTTCACCAAATTGCAATATCATTCACCAAAATTTCTTTAGAATACATAATTAAGAGGTTATCAATAAGATGTGTGTAGAAAGAAAACATGGATACAGAATATTCCAAATATTTTATAAAATACAAATCTGGGTTCAAGGTAATACTCATCAACCGCAAACAAAAAATAAATTTTTTCATCAAACAAAGGAATGCAGCAAAAAATTGCAGTTGATTTGATATTTGCATAAAAGACCCAACACAAACTAATCCACTAGTGCATTAAATATTATAATAATGGTCGTTATATAGTTTTTTTACGCATAGTACAAAAGAAATGCATTAAAATGTGTTTTTAGAAATTCTTAACATATTTGGTGGAAGAGAGAGGACATTATCCTTTTTATTATTATTTTTTGTAGGTAAAACAAAATTTTGAAAATCACGATGGACGAACATATAAATATACGAGTTAATATGATACTGTACGATTTCAAATAAAACCACATTCTTTGGCTGGTGGCTTTTTTGTGAGTTACAAACACAAAGTAAACGCAATAATTTTTCGAGGCTGCAAACATTCCAAGATGTCAAGATTAAGTTATTTTGTTCCATGCGAGAAACAAACACGTTCCCAATTAAATCCTTTCGAGCTTAAAATAATTGCGATGCATTACGGCCGAATATGGTAAGAAGTACAACGGGCGTAGATTTGTCAAGCAGTGTGGTTTCCGGTTCAACAGTACACATAAACTTATATTTGTTTTTTTGTACTATTTACTTTATGAGTGCAGAGTGTTAATTTTAAAATTTTAGGCTTCATTCAACCGTACTCGTTATTATAAAATAAACGGGCGTTTATTTACACCAAATGTATAGTATTATTTATTTAAGATCAACATATTTTACTGGCCAAGCAAATTACGATATTTAATTTAAGTAAAATTTAAAATATTAAATATACCAAAAACCAACCATAAAAATATTGGAGGAAGTTATCAATAACATACCGCACCACGACATTAAAGGAAATACATTACTCACCGGTTCTAACAGTCTGCACCTAACTAGTAATAATAATGGCCAATGCGTCACCGACCTGGAAATAATGTACAACTTAGTTGTATCAGTACGTTCTTACCACATAGGAGAATCCACAAAGTAACGTGTGGATCGATTAATGAAAGAATGGAAAACGAAATCGATTACGTCATGGTGTCTAAGAGACACTCCACCAGCATATCATTTACAGCATATCATTTAATGTCGTTGCTTTAAAAGATCCAGTATCATTGCAGAGTTACCAATCAGCTTGTATTATGCAATGTGCCTGTTACATTTGAGCGGTTAATGGCGGAAGTTCTAAGATGCCTAAATTTTAAATTATGTCTGGTTTATTTAGATGGCATTATTCTACTAGGCCTCACATTTGATGAACCCGTCAACAATCTTAAAGAAATACTGCCAGCGATCCGGACGGCAGGATTGAAGTTAAGTGGAACGAAATGCAGACTGTTCCGGAAAGAAGTACACTATTTGGGTCATATTGTTTCAAGCAATGGTGTGAGAACGGACCCGAAGTGTAACACACAGAGAACTGTTGGCTGTGCAGTGTTAAACATTACCATACATATCTGTATGGGCAAGAGTTTGTTCTTCGAACAGATCATGCGGTACTCAAATGGTTGATGTAGTTTAAGGAACCCGAGGGGCAAGTGGCTAGATAGATCAAACGACTGCAAGTCTACACTTTCAATCCATGCAGATGGAATATCAAGAAGGCTATGTGCAGTTCAGTGTAGGCAATGTGTAAAACAGAAAGAAAAGAACTGTTCCTCAGTTATTGCACGAATTCAGTTTGAACATGGTTGGGATAAACAACATTTGAAACAAGACCAGGATGCTGATGAGTCAATTGGACCAGTAAAGAAATGTCTGGTAGAAGGCAGCCAACCGCGTTGGCACAAACTTGCCTCTAATAGCGTCACTGTTAAAAGTTATTGGGCGAGATAATGGAATACTAGTAAGAATCTAGGAATCGGTTAACGGCGACAATAAAAAACATCAAATTGTGCTAACTGCTAATCGGATACGAGAAGTACTACAACAAGCACAGGGTGGATGATCTGGAGCACATTTGGGAATCAATAAAACCTTGGATTAGAAAAGACACCGGTCAAATTACCGTAAAGACATTGAAGACTGGCGCAAACAGTGTGACACACTGCTGTGACACACAGTGTGACTGCATGTAAGAGACCGCAAACTCCTTTCAACCAGGATAACTGGGATCGATGTATACTCCTATTTATGTTAGGTTATCGCAATGCAGTGCATGATACATCAAGAAACTCATCTGCCATGATGCTAATTGGCAGAGGGCCCCGCCCACCAAGTGAAATTAAGTTTGGGTTGCCAGGAACTGAACTAGTCGCACAGCATGAGTACATATCCGATCTAAGACTGAGAATGAACTGGATTCATAATGAAGGAAGAAGAAATATAGTAAAGGTCAGCGATTGGGTGAAAACGAGACATGATCTAAGAGAAGATCGCGAAGGATTTGCAGACGGGGATTTGGTTCGGCTTTACAATCCCAAGATAATAAAAGGGATAGCACTGAAATTTTAACAAAGTTAGGAAGCTCCTTATAAAATTATTAAACGGATTAACGATGTTGTACATACCGGAAAGTGGTCCACATTGATATAGATTACGTCGATACAACTTGAGGAAAATGAAAGTCTGTTCGGAATGAAAAGATTTAAGGTGGGGTTAGTGTTACGAATTCTACTCTACACAGCTGCATCATATGGTAATCGGGTTGGTTAAGGTGTACACGACAAAGTGTTATCAATCCAAGTTTAAAGACTATCATTTCATTAAGCGGTTATTATTTTTAACATCATCGATGTTGTCGGATCAAGTATTCCACCAATACTGATTGGGAATTGGATTTTAGCAACTGTAAACGGCGGCGACAGTCATCATGGGAAAAACTGGAATTAACAACGGCGTTAATCATCAAGACATGGGAATTGATGGCGTGGAATGTTCGCGAATGCAACTACAAGCAAGTGATTATGCAACAATTGCAACATACACACATCGCCAGATCCAATAAAAGGAATAATCTCGAACAGCGACAGACAAATATATGTATAAGCCCGTCCGGCGGTCGATGGAGAATAGGAAGTTTTGAGAATGATCTATAAAACTGTATCAAGAATTTCTCCAAAAATTTTTCCTTTGTGGTATCAGATGTATGCCCTGAAACGTGTCCCGCAATTTGTTTTTTCAATAATTATTTGGTTGTTCCAATGTATTTTAAGTAATGACTGCACCGAATTAAATAAATAACACTTTTATGGTAGAGCTTCGATGTAATGTCGTTAATTTGACTGAAAATAATATTACGTATGGAATTAGCTGCCGATAAAGTGATTCAACATTTTATATCAAATTTGCGAAATACTGCACAAAATAGTTTTGAAGTATACACTATACTATTTTGCATGAACATTTGTCCATGAGAAATATCTGTTCAAAGTAAGTGCCGCGCTTGCTCACATTGGATCAACACCAGCAACGCGTTGATGATTCAGAGAGCTGTTTAATCGAAATAAACAGGATTCATGAAACATGGATCCACCACTACACTCCGGAATCAAATCGTCAATCAGCTGAGGCATGTATTTTGAGATGCGAAAGGTATTTTATTCGATGCAAATTTTGAGAAACGAAAGACCATCAACAACGAATATTATATGACGTTATTATGGTGCGTTCGAAGGAAGAACTTGCGAAAATACGGCCCCAAATAACAAAAGAGAAAAGTGAGCTTTCACGAAGACAATGCACCATGTCGCAATTCGCTGGCTACGACGGCAACATTGGATGAATTGAAGTTCGACTGGTTTCCCCATTCACCGAATTCTCCAAATCTGTCTCGGTAGTTATCAAATAAGGTAAGGGTAGTTATCAAATATGCGTTTCCGCATATTTTTATTGTAATTTTAATTATTATTGTTGTAATGCTCAGTAAATTAGGTTGTATTTACTGAAAACTTGGAATAATAAAATCAGTATCAATCAAACCATACACAGCGTTATTTTCCTTTCTGGTAATAGCTTTCACCCGCCACAGACTCAGAACAAGGTGAAATAAAAGTAGATTCAAATTGAGGCGGAATCTAACAGTAGTCCTTCGAGCCAACAAACAATTGGCGAAGGGCGTTGTCTAGGCTGGCAACAAAGATACAAAGAAACAATAAGATGGAAGCGCTTGCGTTTAGTAAAAAGCAGGTTGCGGTTCAAATTGAAAAAATGTACACGAAATACAAAAACGATGGCAGCGAAATAACAACGAAAACGTATTTGACGTATTTTCAAAATAAAAACACAAGTGGCAACAACGTTGAACTTACACCAACGTTGAATCGTCACTCAATCGAAATGGATATTCCATCAAATTCATCAATTACAACAGCAAGGGATAAAAAGAAGGCGTTCTAGAGACCTACATTCACTTATACAACACAAGCATGGGATTGGATCCATCAAGCCTGGAACTACAAGAACTAATAAAACTTTTATTGGGAACTATCCAAAAACTCATGGATCAATTATCTGAACTCAATAAGGAAATGTATATGCCCGTTAGTGATGAACAAGAAGAAAACATGAAGTACTTTACAGAACAATATTTCGAAAACATTGATAGACAGTATCAAACTATCATCCTTCAAATAACAACGATCATAGAAGGAACCGGAACAACTAAAACAACAAACCAAAGAACAGATATTCGGCTGCTACGCATTCAAATCCTAATGTTTACTGGGGATTACCAGAAGCAAACCAGATTCATTTAACCATTCAACCAGCTCATCCATGAAAATAAGCAGATCAGTGACACTCATAAAATCAACTATCAAAAGGGTCAGGTGACCCTCCAGGTGCTGCGGCCAAATTATTTAATCGCCTCAAACTAACATAATAAAATTACCAAGCCGCTTGGGAAATTTTGAACAGGTATAAAAATAGGAGACTGCTGATTTCAACCTATTTAAATACGCTGTTCAGTCAAACAAATTTAAACACAGAATCTGAGAATCTCCACGCTATAACAACCGAATATTTGTACGGAATCCAGAATGTAAGGGTAAATATTGAGTCGTGGAAATCAATAAGAATCTTTACCTTGACTGAAAAACTGGACAACGAGTCAAAAAGACTTTACGAAATCTTATCTTTGCTAGGGCGATTTCATAGAATCGTCTTCCAAGAGAATTTCAGACAACAACAGAATTTCTCTATATTTTCTCCATAACAACACGAGACAACTAAATCCAAATAGTTAAAAGGTCAATTTAACAACAACAAGCATCTGTTTTTACTGCAGAGAGACAAAAAAATTAATGAATACGGAGGATTTAGCAAATTAAATTCCAGTGAGAGCTCACAAGTGGCGATACTGCATAAATTATGCAGAAACTAAAACACATTCATGCAAGCAGAAGAACAATCTGCGCTGGGAGAATCCAGAAAAAGGGCAGTAGCACGATTACTGCAGATCGAGAGAAAATTTCTGAAAGGTAAACCATTCGGCAAACTCTCAGGTTTATGGAAGATTATCTAAGACAAGGTCATATGCAGGCAGTGAAAGATGAGCCAGATGACAGTCCAGCTTACTACACCACATCATGGAGAGATTAACAAGAAAAATACTACCTCAAAACTGAGGGTAGTTTTCGAGGCATCTAGCAAAACCTCTTCGGAACGATCCCTGAATGACATAATGATGAACGGTCCCAAAGTTCAAAGTGATCTAATTGATATCATATTGAGGTGGCGAACACATAAACTCGAGCTAACAGAAGATGCGGAAAAAATGTTCAGGCAAATCTGGAAGCGTCATAATCACCAGATGCTACAAGGAATAATCCCAACCCATAGAACAATACAAATTAAAAACAATCACCTATGGAAAAGCAGCAGCATCGTTTCTCGCTGTAAGGACAGTAATGCAGTTGGCAGCGGATGAAAAGAACAACTATCCAACGGCTGGCACAGATCAGGGGATTTCCACTGCACAAATGGGCGTCAAATCCAACTGAACTCTTAACTTACGTTCCTGAGCAACTGAGGGAAAAAGGAATGATTATTTTAAGAATCAACCATATAATAAAAACACTATAGGGATTCTCTATACAATCCGAAAGACGACACCTTTGAATTTAACATGTCCAGGCTGAATCTTTCAAAGGAGGAATCAACGAAACGTTTACTATTAAGCGATTCTTCAAAATTGTTTGATCCCATCGGCTGGCTAGCACCATTAACAACAGCAGCCAAACAGTTAATGCAGGAAACCTAGAAGGCTGATATACGTGGGATGATAAGCTGCCAGAAGCTATAGAATAAAAATGGAAGAAATATACACTCAAATTAGGAGAGTTATGGTTAAAACAACGTTCGCACAAAAATTGAAGTTACCTGAATTTGCTGATGCTTTGCATCAAACAAAAAAAACACGAATACAGTCGATTAAATTACAGCCAGCTTGTTGGTGGCGAAAACCAGAGTTGCCCTAACCCAAAACATAGTAGACAGTTCTAAGACTATAGAACCAAATGCAGTGCATCTGCAGTGTATGTCAAAAAAACGATGAACAACCAAGATGTACAGATGTTCGCTTGGATGAACTCCACCATAGTTTTGGGCTCGATAAGAACTGACGGGACAAACTTAGAAACCGTTAGATCCCATCTGTCAACGAGCAGGACCATGTAAAACATATCATTTGTCTCACAACAACCACTGGGGACAAAGCCAACACGCTACATGAATTAATCGACAAAATTTTAAATATTCATAAGATGGAGTGTATATTTGTGTATTTACAACGATTTGTAAACTTTCATGTTCATAAACAACGGCAACAGTGGAAGAAAGTGACCGTACTTGAACTTCAGGCATTGAGGAAAGGAACAACGGTGGTTAAGATATCCAAATTATTGGCTTTAAACCCGCAGTTATCAGCTAGGACGGGATATTACGATTACACGGATGTTTGCAAAAATTACAACTACCTATGAGTCATCATCATTAATGGTAGAAATCTGTCACGACACATCATACAGAAATGTGTTACGTATTTCAGATTTAAACAAACAACCCTCAACCAACTGATGAGCGATCTACCGGTTTGCAGAGTAACTCCTTCACGGCCGTTCATCAAAGTGGGTATTGATTATACCGGACCGATTCAACTAAAGAATAAAATAGGGAACGGTTAAACCACGTACAATGGGTAGACTGCAGCATTGTGTGCATAGTCACCAACACCATACATGTAAAAGTAGTAGGCGCATTAAAACAGAGGCATTTATAGCAGCCTGTCGCAAATTCACGTTACGTAGGGTTGTGCGCAGATATCTATTCGGACAACGAGACCAACTTTGTTGGTACGGATTGGATGTTTAGACAACAGAGCAAAAGGATTGCAACTCTTGAACCAGCAATTGCAAGGTTACTACAACAGGATGAAACGAATACGGGAGGCAGGACTAAAATCATTGAAGACTCACATGAAAAAAGCATAGGGGATATCGCATTAACATTTGAAGAGGCAACAACAATGACGACCCAAACAAAAGCACGCCTGAACTCTCGACAATTTGATGGCCCTGTGCGACTATCCGAAAACTTGGAGTTTTTAACACCTGCGCATTTTTTAATAGGTGGGTCAGTAAAAACACTTCCTGAGCATAATGAACATATTTACTCGCTACGAACACATTAGCATCTAGTACAAAAAATGGTAAATGGTTTTTGGAGAAGATGGTCAAGAGACTACCTGCAGCAGTTACAGAAACGTACAAAACGGGAAAGAACTGCATGTTGGAAAATGGGGAGAGTGCAGGGAGTGCATACTGGCTCAGATGACTTGGTTCGGATTGCGTCAATAAAGTGCAACCAGAATATTTATAAACGACCAGTCACCAAACTGTGCAAGGCACCAAATGAAGAAGATGACTCTTGGCCGTAGCATATAAGCAACACAAACGAATGTTCTGGCTTTATTGGCCTTGATGAGCATCTGCTGTCCCATTGGAAGCGCTAAAGAAGCGATACATATTGAGAATTGCAACCATGCCACCGGCATATATCTTGAGGAAATCAGTAGGATGGAGCTAATTGCTGAGACGAATCTTGGTTGTACGATATAACTTGTATACATATTGGGAAGAAACTACTCAAGCAGATGCAAAGCGACACCAACAGAGCCAGTGATAGGTGAGTTGCTTGGAATATTAGCTCAGAGAGAAGCAAATCATTATGAAGAACATTTCCAAACTATAGAAACTAATGAGGATCATTTATTACTACATAACCTCAATACTTGATAATACAATAAAACTTTTCAATCACAGCTAAAATGCCGCAGCATATAAGCAATTAATAACATCCAGAGGGGGTTGCAGCGCCCAGCAAAAGCATAAATGATGCGCATAATGGAAGAACACGTATTAACCATTTTGATAACCCCTCTTGAGCCAGCCGTCACCATTGGACACCTACGAAACGTACAGGAAGCACTACTGGATGTTATACACAATACACACCTCAACATTTACATCCACATTTATTGAGTCCAACACTTAATCTGGTCACAGATTATGCAAGTTAGACCACTTGATGCTTAATGTCAAGGGTAACAACGATCACAGTAATATGTGGATCAGGAATAATTAAGTTAGACTCAGGATGTATAACAGACGACCAAGTAAGCATACTGGCCTCTGATGGATTCGAAACCACCATAGAGAACTTTGGAATTGCACCATACTTGAAGATAGACACCCGGGCTTTAGACGAACAAATCGCTAGTCTGATAGAGAGAGAAAGGAGCACAACCAACGAGCATTTTCAACATGTTTCTCATTATGCTGCCACACATCTTATGCTATGGATGTCAACAGCGATAGTAATATATTTCATGATCCGCCACCTACGAAGAAGAAGACGGAATCAGCAGTCGACCAGAACTATCAATTCTATACGCGTGAGAAACCACTATTCATGACAAATATGCCATCAAGCACTGCTCGTCGCCTCGCAAGATGTTCAGTATCACGCAAGATAAGGATTAATAACCACAGCTCAGGACAATGTGAAATAAAAATAGATTCAATCTGAGGCGGAGTCTAACACCGGTAACATAGAGAAAAAGATACTTATTAAAGCAATCAAGAAGTATAGTTCAAGTAAGAGCAAAAGCTTACTTCAACTACTATTGTACAAAATCCTACAGGTATATACATCATACAAGGATGTGATCGATCAAATCCAAGAATTATTAGAAAGTGGAATCGTATGGAAGTCCAATACCCGCCTCTAATATGGGTGGTGCCGAAAAAAGCACACGCTTCTGTAATCCAAAGGTGAGTGTCGTAAATTAAATGAAAAGACAATACATGCTAAATTTCCAATCCCTCTTCTATTAATTGAAAGCCTAGGGAAATCCGCATATTGCTCAATCTTAGATCTTAAATTGTAATTCCACTAAATTCCGGTGGAACAGAAATACCAGGAAAAGCTGCGTTTTTGACAGATAAGAGCCAATTTGAGATTACTCGAATGTCCTTTGATTTAAAAATCGGACTAAAAATCGGACAAAGCGCAAAAAATCATGAACTGGCAACTACGGATGAAACAAGTCTCAAACAATTTCTCGGGCTTGGCTATGATCCGGAATATAGAAAGTTTTTCGAGTTTTTAAGAAATTTTGAAGTTTGAAAGAAACACTTCATATACTGCGAGAATCGATACGTGTGACTATACGCTCTTGGTGCTGTCTCGAATACAAGATAATATTAAAATCCCTTTTTTAGCAATATAAATTATGCGACTCTTTCTCGTTAAGAAGCGTTAGCAATTATCTGAACGAACCAATCACAAATCTTTAACTTTAATCAAAAATTTGGAGAAAAACGTCATAATTTTAAAGTGGCGATTAGAGTTAGAAAATTTTGACTACGGCGCAAAATACAAAGAAGGGAAGACTAACGTTGTCGCTACCGCATTAAGCAAAATTCCGACAAACAAAAGAAAAATAGGAATAAACTTTAATGAAAATGATACCACTTTACGTGAATATGAAAGAGATACACAGAATTCAAACTCCGTAATTCATTCCATACAGAATCATGCGCGAGTAGAGATATGCCGCAGTTGTGCTATTGAATTTTGACATAGGCACCAGCACAATCTGGTGGTGAGTAGTGATACTACTTATTGAGAAAGCTTTGAGAATTCTCATACAAACGCTAGGACGATCTGGTTGAGAGTAGTAGAAACACTATTTAAGCGTACTTTTGTGGAAAGCTTTTAAATGACAAAAACAACTCTACGTACATTATTATTTTATTGCCTTACCCATCATGCTACGAACATTATTAATTTACTCTGAATGATGATGACTTAAGAATATGTAAATTTTGGATATTTCTAAAAATAGATGTAGAATAGAACCCTAAATGGTGCTTATATCATTCGCTCGCTGTTTTATCTTACTCGTTCTATAAATAGTAAAACAGTTTATACTATTTAAATTCATATTGTTTGGATCGTTGTGGTATTTTATATTTGCGGCTTACCACTGGTGAGGGCTCACAAATCTATGTATTAAATGGTTTTTGATTTACAACTGTCAACAATTTATTATGTTTTCTTCGTAATATGCAGACATTATATTTGAAAAATAAGCAAAATTATTAAAATTCAAAATATTTAATGTTATTTACATTGGTTCTAACTAATATATGCTTCGTTCGGTGGAGGTCTTCTCTTGCTTCGATATTTGTAGATAATAAAGTCGATTATGCTAAATGCAATTTCAAAGTGAAGAGAATAATGATGAATGTCATGGTGTGAAACTGGGAGCTGTTTCTTGTTAACTTTGTATTCGCTTGTGCAGCTCAGTTGAGTCATTCACTAAAGATTGACCCTTCTGACCCCCCGCCCCCATTGCGTGGTAATTGTACTGCTACGACGTGTCTTCGTCACAGGGTAGAGTAGCCTGTCGCTCTTGACCGATTGAGAAAATTCACTTGTATTTTGCGATACCTTTTTTGCAATGTGGCAATTCAATGGTTGGTGTTATAAATTTATTTCACATATAGAATTGTTGTTGTATGTGGAATGAATGGGATGTAGCAATAAACAAATACATTTGTTGTTGCTAAGCTTGCTAATATTCATCACGATGTATGGAGGTAACCAAATTACCATTGATGCTTGAATGAAGACGCCTTCGATTATAGGAATACTTAATACTTCGTAATGCTCATCAATTGCACTTTTAATTCAAATATCAAATATCGACCACTTAGTGTTCGTCTGCACGATATGATTTAGTACAGGCTCAATAATTCATAGTTTTCATTTTGTAAGGGCAGCAGAACGTCCTTAAACTCCTTGAGGATTGAAGTGTGTTGTTCATTGCTTTATTGTTTGAGTTTAGAAGGATATCAATGAGTTTTTGAAGTCGAGCATCAGGTGAAGTACATAAAATGCATTGTTGATGTACCTAATTGTTGTGTATTAGCTGGCCAATGACGTCTGTTACCGTCATCAGTTCATTTTAAGATATTTAGAGTTGCGTCAGCAATATATACTTGGTTCGTGGCTTTCATTAAAAGGTATTTAGGATCTCACGTTTTCTTCTCTATTCTCTGTAGTTCTTGTTCTCGATTTCAGTTATAATATCCAGCTCATGGAGTGTTGATTGCAGAGCATATCTAATGATTGTCTTCAGTTGTCTCCATGCAAAGTTGGTCCATGTTCCTTGCCAGACTTCTGTATGACTTCAAACTGTAAATGACTACTATGACTGTAAACTACTATTTTCCACTGCCGGTTGGTTAATCGGAGATTTTCTAAGTTATCTAGATACAGTCCAGGTTGATGACTAAAAGTCGTGATGCTAGGAACTTCTTTGGTACGGGACTCGTTCGCTGACCTATTTTGTGACGTCTCGGTGTCGTCCATTTAGCTCGTCCATTTAGTTCTTTGTTGCAGTCAGGCAAGGTAATTAGTAAATTATCATTCCATGAAAATGTAGCTCGATTACCTCCATTCTCAACAAGATGCACGGATTACAAAATATGCACGCTTGAAAATAGACGACTGTTCTTGGGCGCGGATTTTATTGATTGACGTTTTGCTTGGTCACGTTGATTCAGCTTACATTTTGGAAAACATTTCAATTCATGTGCAATGTTCTGCATCATTTCGAAACCACGAGTTTTTAGCACTAGAACAACTCCGTTAATAGGTTGTCTAAATCATTCAATATCGCCGATGACCTATTTGACTTTAATTTATCAAAGAATAATTCTTTAATTTTTTGTTTAATTTTTTTGATGTTTAAACTTTCTTTTTTTTGTTTTAAACTGAATGTTCGGTTTTAATCTGAAATCATACATGTACTCACAAAATAGATTTCTTTACCAACGATAATTTTTAAAACGTTTTAAGAAACACAATTCTTGAGTTTTTTAAATTAATAAAATTTACTAGCTGATCATTTTTTAGTCCTTAGCAGATTCATACAAAATTGTAGTAAATATTCCATGATTAAACCAGGAATTAGTCAAATAAAAATATAAACCGAAATTCATATGTAATAATTTTAAAACAATTAAAATTATAATTGTCTTGCGAGTGATTCCGATCACCAATTGACCATGGCATCTAATTGACTTCACTAAAGCATAAAACGTACATGTCTTACAACAACAGTTGAGACAAAAATTAAAATAAATTGATCGGGAAATGATGTTCTATACTTTAGTGTGTTAAAAAAATTTCTGCATATCGAATCGCATCTACCCCGATATCGTCTCCGATATATAAAATTACGTATTTTGTTAAGATTATTTGCAATTGTAAATAAATAAATTTGAATCTCATTTGAATGGACATTTTCAATGAAATGTGGTATTTGATTTATTTTTTAGTGATTCGCTTTAAAATTTTGCATATAGTTTTGTACCTTGAATGATTTACATTGGAATAAATTTAAGATTTCATTCAATTTCCATAAACATTTCAAATCAAATCAAATAAATGTTCTTTGTTGTTTTATTTTTTGCTGCATTAAATTTTATTTAGCGAAAATGACAAAAAATTGATGTACAAAATTATGTAATATACAACTAAAATTAACAAAACGGTGTCATTAGCATTTGAACTTTAAATATAAAAAATTTGAGATTTAAAAATGCCTTTGCAACAAAGTTGTAAATACAATTTTATGAATGAAATAAATATTATGATAATTTAAGACACCGGCAATCGTACTCGAATTATGTCATTGATTTGTAGTACATACGCGTTTCCATTATACGTGTGAATATGTTTAGATTAAACCGCTATAGAATTCAGGCATATTATTGGTTGTATTACGTATTTAAAACAAAAAAAAAATGACAAATCATTTTAGCTAAGAGCCAAATGCACGAGTACCTTTTGTCTACCTGTAGGCTTTTTGAAATTTCACTTCCGGTGTATGCGTTTTTATTTCAAAGTATGCGGAACTCAAACTCTGCTCTCACTGAGTGAGTCAACATTTTTTCGTTGATGCTAAACTTTTAAAAATATTTGACAAAATCGCAAAAGCTGCTTAGCCACCACTTGGAGTACACCGATTTCCGCCAAATTTACGAACACGAAGTAACATCACGATAAGTCAACATGTCTGGGTGGATCCGATTTTTACGTAAATGCTATTTTTAAAAACATTGCAAGTAATGAAAAAGCTGCATGGAACTGCCACTTCTGGGACGCCGATTTCCGTTAAACTTCAGTAGAATCCTCAATTTATGAAAAAACGTTTAGTAGGTATGTGTAAACCAAAAATTTGTTTTGTTTTATAAAAGATCGTTATTGCCACATAAATTTAGAAAAGTTGCGTTTACGAATATTCTTCCAAATTTAATTTAAAACCTTTTTGTGCATAATTGTTTTTTGTCCGCTCTTTCTGGGCTGTAATTACGTGTCTCTAACCATCCAGATGCCACTAGGTTACATCGGTGTTTTAGTAACGCCTTAACATTTATTGATATCCAATATCGTCGAACAAACAAAAGCCATGTCTCAGCATTTGTTGATATGCAATATTGTCCAAGAAACATATAACGGATGTTCTCCAGTGTTGTGCGACTACGCGTATTTCTAAATTGTCTACATGTTGGTGTCGAAAATGGCGTAGACAATTTGTATTATTGCTTTTTATTATTTGTCCATTGTTTTACTGTACGAAGTCGTCATCTTGCAGTTTTTCGTTTTTTAAATTGGGGCATATATTTTGGAAATTAAAATTAAATTTTTATAATAAAATTGGTCTGATTGAAATATATTGGTCATTCGTTGTCTTTGATATTGATACAACCGTAAGCCATTTCATTTCGTCCCGTAACTTTCATAGTACTTTCATGAACTTAATCGATTATCATCGCTGTGCGCGGTTGAACTAGGCTATTGTTTAAAAGAAATTCCCTGTCTATCATGAACTTTTGCGAAATGAATACTTCATTCCTGGTTTTAATGACCGTTTCTTGAGCGACGTAGTTGGGGTTACTACATAACTTCTAGTAGAAAATAATTTTTTGATTGATTTTAGTGTTTTAGTGATTTTGGTTTTGTATCGACCCAAATTAAAAAAAAAATTTAAATAAAATTTTGGGTACATACCACGAGTTTGTGCAGAACCGATTGTTGGGGATGTGATTAATCTTTTCTTGAACAAGAATACGGATTGAGACTTTTTAATGTAAGCGATATCTATTTTGTTCAGGTTAGCTGAGAATTATATTTGTTCGAGTGATTCACCAATTGATTATCAATTGACATTTGTTTTTCCTGGTTCTTTTTTGTCTGGAGTTATAAGGCTTGAGTGGCAGAGATAGATAATACAACCACAACTACATTCCAAGGTCAATCAATCATTGCTTCGGTATCAAGAAATCATTCCCAGAAGCGCTGAGAGCTGGTTGGATTCATTGCTCCAAGCTTTCATTGATCCAATCAAAATGATTACAGAAAGGAATACTAGAAGAAATAATACAAGCCGGCAAACATAAATATCGACCTTCGGCTATTTATTGTACACGGAAATTGAAACATCTGTAACTGAGGCATTAAGTCTATAGCACAATTAGAGAAAGAAATGCAACATTAAAAAATCGAAATTCTAGCCGTAAGGGAAGTGAAATGGAAAACAGTGCAAAGTAAACGCAGGCGAAGAAAATTACCTTTGGACGCGATGATATATTAACAATAGATAAATCAAAAAGGTACTAATGTAATTGAACCCAGTCCTATGAGTCATATGAGTCCTATTCAGTGCTATGTCCCAACAGAAGACGCAGATGAAACAACCAGGGAGGAATTCTATGAACACAATTGATAGCAGAACAAGAAACCATATAGAATAGATCACGTAATGATTAACAAGATGTCAAGATGTCATGTTTCACGCCATTACAAGAAGTCAAGAAGGATAGACATTCACAGTGATCACCAACAGATACAATCTGTGAAGCGCTTAAGCTCAGCTTCCAAACCAATGAAGAGGCAGCTACCAACATACTCAGGTATCAAGAATACAGATGCAATCTCTGGTTCAGTGATAAAACTTGGAAGCAAATTGAAGATCGCCCACACCAAGTTGCAAATGTGTCAACAAAATAAGTCGAACCTGAAACATCAATATACGAAGATTATTGCACGATAAATCAACAAAATTGCAAAAAGTGACCGTAGGAAGTTTACTGAAAACATTCTCAAGGTAACATCTCAATTTAAGAGATGGAGGGATTATTTCGAAGACAACAATATTTTAGAGCTAAAATATTCAAACGAGACATAACGATATCTGCAACAACTCTATAACATCAGTAATAACAGAAGTATGGACTTCCGGTAGAATACCACGAAAATGGTAGTTTGGCTTGACTATATAACGATTACAAAAAATGTGACCTGAGAAAATGCAAATATTTGTGGGGTATATCCCTCCTTAACACAACCATAGGTAGAACTTCACAGACAATCAACTCGAAAATAAAAAAGGAATAAGCTAGCTTCAGGCCAGGGCGAGCCGGCGACAACCCGCATCATAATTTAACAGTCTAACGAACGGAATTCACTACTTGACCTAGACGATACAATACACAGTAACAATATTGAAGGCCCTTTGTGAAATGAGGATGTCAATGAAATTAATCAAACTCATACACGATGTGCGAGCAATCGCGATCAATACAAATACACTACTAGGAACTCTTGTTCCTAGTAATATTAGATCATGTCATGAGTAAAATCGATAGCGCGTTCCTCAACGGCATCCAGTGGGGATTAACGGATAAACTCAATGATCTGGATTACTCAGATGGCCTATTCCTGCTAACACACAAACTCGCCGGAAGGCAACATAAAGTACAGAAGCTATGAGATCTAGTAAACGAAATTGGCTCCAAAATAAATGTCAGGAAAACCAAGACCATGAGGCTAAACACCCCAATATTCACACCGATTTACATCAACCAAGACGAAATAGTACATCTTGGTTGTACACTAGCGCAAAGAGATGGATCAGATGAAGATTTAAAGAAAAGAATCAACAAAAACACAACAACTTTCAACGTATTACACAAACAGTGTAACACATCTGCCCTATATCCCACAACACCAAACTAAGAATATTCAATTCGTGTGTGAAATCAGTGTTACTGTACGGTTATGCGACCAACCATACATGTAGGTGCTTCTGGACCAACAAATAACAAATGTTGAACTCTTTAAAGGCATAAGAGCCAAGTAGTCATTGACATCGAAATACGAAAGCATAAGTGGAGAAGCATTACCCAGCTGTAGCAGCTGTGACCAGCTGTGACATGGAAACGAACGATGCTACCAGAAGCGAAATATCTCGAAAAGTCATGGCTAAATCAAAGTAATAGCATCCAAAAGAGTTAGCTATTCCAGCCTAGTACGTGCTATATGCTCCTAAATTTAAAAAAAATATTGCTTGAAATATCCAGTAACCTTTCGGTCTTATTTTGACATTTATTAGATTTAATATTCAATAATTTATATTAGATTTTATTTAAGAAAGACAATCTAGCGATATGGTGCGAGTTTAGGTCTCTGAATCTCAATATTGAACAGAGCAAATCTCTATCGTTTCAGCGACAAGCCAACCTAAACTAAAGACCTAGGGGTGATATTTTTGTTTTAAAGATAATTAAGATCCTGTGTTGCACTTACGTTTGATCCCAGCTGGTATATGCTGTAAATGTGTAGTGTCCGTTCTACGAAGGACATATCAAAAGTATTGAGCCAGATGGGTATATGACGATGATCTGCCGTACCACGTAATTATATAGCAATGACCACCATGTCTAACTGGATGTCAGACTTACAACTTGGCAACGCTAGAACAAAGGCACTTTTATTGGTAATCTCCTGTTGGGCCTAATCGAACCATCGGAAGTACTTTATCCAATTATAAAATATAGTTTCCCAGTGGTCAACTAACTACTTGTTAACTATCAAATCTACAATAATTATTTTCCAAGTCAAATTTGTAGACCAATATAACTATCACGGACACGCGGTAAGTTGCTGCACCTCCAATTTACCATTTATTCCTAACAAGATGAATAAACATAATTACGGGTATTTAAATGAAGGGGTCAGTAAACTCGTCGGTAGCACAGGCCCAAATTTTCAACCGATTTTTAATCGTATCGTTAATCCGTTTTGTAACGAATTCGCTCTCGACGCCGATTGAGCCAATCTCTGAGATTGTTGCTATTTGGCTTAGTGCAGTAGAACATCTGTGGATATGCATTACTCGCTGTATTGGAAAAACTTTAAAAATTCGATTCACGATCCTTGATCATCATATCGAGATAAGGCTTACTAATTTAAATAGCCCAATGTATCCTCTTTTGAACGTATATAGTCACTATGCGAGTAAATTTCTGAGATTTTTGCTATTTGGCTTAGTGCAGTAGAGCATCTGTGGATATGCATTACTCGCTGAATTGGAAAAACTTTAAAAATTCGATTCACGATCCTTGATCATCATATCGAGATAAGGCTTACTAATGTAAATAGCTCAATGTATCCTTTTTTGAACGTATATAGTCACTATGCGAGCCAATCTCTGACATTTTTGCTATTTGGCTTTGTGCAGTAGAACATCTGTGGATATGCATTACTCGCTGAATTGGAAAAACTTTAAAAAATCGATTCTCGATCCTTGATCATCATATCGAGATAAGGCTTACTAATTTAAATAGCCCAATGTATCCCGTTTCGAACGTATATAGTGACGAGAGTATCATTTTATACAGTATGATATGTGATATATTTATTTACTTTAAAATATATAATAATGGGCATATTACATTTTTTAATTTAAAACAATTTCTTTTATTTGATGAATATTTATTATAATAATTGTTTCGAATTATTTTAATATAAAATAAATACACTGTTAAAATTGCACACTTCCATAAATTTTTGTCCAAGAAATAATATTGTGTCCAAAAACTTCACAAAGAACAAATACATTTTTGTCCAAAAACTTTTGTCCAAGAACTTCACACCGGTGATGTAGGGGGAGAAGTCAACAAACATTTCGTAACCATCTGACCTCTGGACACCCGATTTTTAAACGTGTAATCGAATTTAAAAAATTAAAATTTCGGACATTTATCGATTTCGGACTTTTACTAGACCTCAAAATGTTAATTCACAATTCTATAATAAAAATAAACCACAGTTCTTTAACCAGCAACTTTGGAATCCTAGAGGATTACCACTAGGATTCCAAAGTTGCTGTGCAGTTGCTGCTGCACTAGTAATAATAGTATTGGGAGTAGCAAAACCAAAGAACCCATCTAAATGTTTTCAATTTTTTTAAAATTAATTTTGCTTAATATATTAACGCGAACTGGTAACCATGTTATAACAACGGAAGGGCATTTAAATCAGTTACACCATATCAGAATGGTGTAGAGGAGGCAGCTGCAGCGGCTTCCCATCATATTTATAAACGAAACCAGCAAATGTTTAGTAATTATCAATCTGGAATTTAATCAAATTCTAACAATATTTTACACATCTATCTAAGGTCTCCAACAAGAGTAAAATGTCACAATTCAAGCCAAATAGACAACAAAATCCCAACTACAAAGGTTATAGGTCAAGGCAAAATAATTAGAATGAAAACCTTTTCATTAATAAAATCAGAAGTAAATAAATAAATTTTATTAAAGTATTAAACTAATGTTAAATTAAATTTTAAATATGAAATCATTCTGCTGCATTTTTTTTGTTTGTAAAAATCTATAAAATCTGTTACGGTAAAATGTGAAGAATCTATAAGAAAAGCATCCATCGAAGGCATTGTCGAGTAACCGAAGAACATCTCCAACAAAAATAAGGCCACAATCAACGCCAATTACAGGATTGTATGTAACATAATAATGTTTGGCCCATGAAAAATACGCAAAACCAGTATTTGTCGGCTTAATGTCATAAATACAAATATGAGTTGGGTAACACATTTTCCAAGCTTCCAAATCCCTATATTCGTTAAATTTTCTGAACCATGCCTAATTTCGTTTATCATAATCATATGGCTTGCCGACTGTTGTAAGGTTTCACAATTAATAAATCGGACAATACGAAATGGCGGAATTATATGGCGGACAAAACATACTGGTAAGTGTTGTAAGTATTTGTTATAGTTTTATAACAAAGAACCTAAAAAAAATATGTGTTAAATAATAAAAGACAAAATAAGTCCGAAAAAAAGTAACAAAAAAAGAAACACAAATTAAAAAATTAACGAATAATGCGAATAGTGTGCGGGCATACAATTGACGTGTAATTAGTACGGGTTTTTTATATATAAGAACTTTCACCGAATCGTCTTGTGTTTGTTGTTGCAGTGAATGAAAACAACAAAACTTGGATAAACTGTGTTCAAACTCGACAGCAAGTTGTATTGGATTTGTGCGGGAGTAACACGAAAACGTCAGCAGAGCAGATTATCACCACCACTATCGAAGCGGATACGTATCAGTGAAGGACATATTATCTGGGCAAAAGATACTATTGCTTAAAACGGTCCGGGTAAGTGTGTCCTGCTTCACATTTATTATATATATCATTACAACATAACTAAAATGCTGAGTATAAAACTTCACCGGATGTTTTAAGCCACGCGCATCATTAACATACGATTAATACACGCGCATCATACCAGTAACCTGATTCCATTATTTTGTAAATGCAGCAAAACAAATTATTATAAATAGTTCTATGTTAATGTAATTAGTTTAGTTTTTAAGTGATCGCATTAAAATTAAGTTTAGTTTCTTAATTAATACATACAAATTGTAATAAAAATTTTGTGAAATAAATTTTTTTTTTATGAACCATGAACACTTGAACTCCTAATTGGCGCAGCCTTACGGAGAGTGATTTGTGAAAAACAGTGTTAATAGTTAGTGAATAAAAACTAATTTAAAAGTGAACTCGTGTATGTAGAAATTATTCGTGTTTCTCTTAATACATCTTGAGCTAAAGGTTTCAACCGCTCAAAAGATTTGTAGTTCCACCGCGCATCACTCGAACCGTTCGTTTCCGTCGACTGCTATACAACATCATAACGTGCAATACTACAAGATAGGTGCAGAATTTGATAATTGTATCAAGGTAAGTTTTTTTTTAAATTTTTTTTACCGAAAGTAAAATTTTTTCGTGCACTACAAGATAGACACGAAAAACGAAATAATTTCAATTTATATTAAAATTTATGCTCGCTAAATCGCTGTGTACTACAAGATAGGCAAACAAAAGTTTAAAAACAATGAATTCAGAGATGTTGGAATTTCCTGAGGAAATCTCAGATGCGCAACAACAATTGTCAAACCAACTTTCTGCAATTATTCAACAGCTTACAAAGCTGAATAATACGCAAGAGGCACAGGATAGACAATTAACATTTCTTAACGAAAAAATAAACCAAAATAATATGAATCCACCTATTGTGTCCGAACCAACTAGTTCGGTACAACAGCAAATGGGTGACATATTCAGGATCCCAGATCCAATAAAGTCTATTCCAAATTTCGATGTGAATCGACGACAACTAGCAGCTTGGCTCCAAACGGCGGAAAATACGCTAAGTGTATTCCACCCGCTGGTTACCCCCCAACAATTTCAGTTATACATTCAAGCTGTGAGTAACAAAATTCAAGGGAAAGCAAAGGACATTTTGTGCCTAGCAGGTAACCCAACCAATTTCGCCGAAATAAAAGATATCCTTATGGAAGCCCTTGGAGACAGACAAGAACTGTCCTATTACAAGTCGCAATTATGGGCAACAAAACAAACAGATAGCATATCAGTTCATGGTTATTTTAATAAGATAAAAGAAATAACACAAAACATTAAAACTCTATCAAAACAAAATCCGACATACAATCAGGCATGGGCAGCAATAAATGCGTTTATCGAGGAAGACTCGTTGGCCGCATTCTTGTCCGGTCTGCGAAAGCCTTACTTTGGCTATGCGCAAGCAGCAAAACCAAAGAGCTTAGAGGAGGCGTACACTTTCCTATGCAAATTCACTTCGAATAAAAGCATATCGAACTCGAGGAAGTTAGCAAACCCTCAACATTTTAATCAGACGAACGAAAAGAAACACTATTCAGTTGAGCAAGTGACTAGAAATCGCAACCAAAATAGTATAACAAATCTAAAGTCTCATCAGAACATTAAATCAAACAGTTCGGTAAAACCAATGGACATTGATTATTCGTTAATGTCAAGAAAAACTCTGACCGGAAGAGTAATAAATAACCATGAGTTAGGTACGGAAGAACAACAAAATCCGGATAATAATGAAGATGAAATGCAGGGAGAAGAAATAAATTTTCATGGGGAACAGGATCGGATACGGAAACTTAAATTTTTTACCTTATCTGCCCCTAAAACGTCCGACAAAAAGCGAAACAATTAATATGTTAATAGTCACTGGTGCAAACAAAAATATAATAAAACCCGGTATAATACCAACAAAATTCAAATTTATTTAGAACTAGAGTTCCATAGGGTTTTCGATGGAATTATAGGATCAGAATACCTCGCGCAAACCATTGATAAGATTGACTATAAGTCACAAACAATATCGATAAATAATCAAGTATTTAAATTCAAACGTTATTACCCAACAGCAAATTTTTTTAATCATACTGAAATATTCCCAACTACTGAAAAAGGTGATTGGTTCGTACCCCAATTCAGCAAACTAAATGAAAAATCTTAATACAACCTGGCTTGTATAAAGTGATCAATAACCAAACGACTGTTAATATTTTAACAAGAGATCCGGAATCCCCGAGACAATTACCTAAATTAAAACTAGAGGTTAACAATTTTGAAACCATAAAACCGATACCAGTTCTTCGGAATTCTCTCATATCGAAGCAATCAATAAGAAATTTAATCAGGACAAATCACCTAAGTGAACGTGAGAATGAAGCACTTATTGATGCCCTCTTCAAAAATCAAACGATACTATTACACGAGAATGAAAAACTCTCAGTCACCAACATTATTTCTCATAAAATTCAAACTAAAGATGAAGTGCCAGTGTATACTAAAACATATAGGTATCCTCATCATTATAAAAAGGATGTCGAAGAGCAAATCCAGGAGATGTTGGATAGTGGCATAATAAAACATTCAAATAGCCCATACTCTTCCCCAATCTGGGTAGTACCGAAGAAAACAGATGCTTCAGGGTGTCGCAAAATATACAACCCTTATTATATTGATTACCGTAAATTAAATGAGAAATCAATTGGCGACAAATTCCCAATTCCCCAAATTGAGGGAATCCTAGATAATTTAGGAAAATCAGAATATTTCACGACTCTGGACTTAAAATCTGGGTTACACCAAATACCCATGGACCAAGCTCGCAAGCTAAGACCGCCTTTTCAACCGACAAGGGTCATTTTGAATTCAGTAGAATGCCTTTCGGGTTGAAGAACGGACCAGCAACGTTCCACCGAGCGATGAATAACGTATTACACGGTTTGATAGGGAAAATTTGCCATGTCTATTTAGATGACATAATAATTGTGGGTGCAAATCTGTCCAATCATATAGAGAATCTAGAAATTGTATTCCAACGTCTATCAAAATTTAACTTAAAAATTCAACTAGATAAGTGCGAATTTTTAAAAAGAGAGACGCAATTTCTAGGACACGTCATTACGCAAGATGGAGTCCAACCCAATAAAGATAAAGTAAATAAAATCCTGGACTGGCCCTTACCTAAGAATCAAAACGAAATTAAACAATTTCTTGACCTTTCTGGATATTACAGGCGGTTCATTAGAGACTACTGTAAAATCGCATAACATATGACTAAGTACCTTAAGAAAGATGTCCCGTTAAATATTAAAGATCCTGAGTATGTAAGGTCATTTAATACACTGACATCTACTATTGCCACAGATCAGATACTAACGTATCCTGATTTTAATTTACCTTTCATATTAACAAGTGACGCATCTGAACACGCGTTAGGAGCTGTTCTTTCACAAATGCAAAATAACGTCGAACGACCAATTTGCTTTTGCATCGAGAACCCTAAATAGAACGGAAACAAACTATGCCACTAATGAAAAAGAGGCATTGGCTATAATTTGGGCAGTTAAAAAATATTAGGCGTACCTACTCGGTAGAAAATTCACGCTTGTGACCGACCATAAGCCACTCACTTTTATCAAATCATCCGAGAAAAGTTCTAAAATCCTAAGATGGAGATTAGAACTCGAGAATTACGACTATGATGTCGTATACAAGGAAGGCAAAGCCAACGTTGTAGCCGACGCGGCTAGCCGAATACCGACGACTCAACTTAACGTTACAGAAACTTTAGAGGAAGCTGAAGGAGTTGCACCAGGCCAACTATAGACAAGTAGCGAAATGGACACCGTTCATTCAGCAAATACTTCCGAAGGTTACTATATACACTTTTCTGACCGACCTCTAAATTATTACAGAAACCAATTGGTATTCAAAATATCAAATATTGAAACAATAATCTCAGAAAATATTTTTCCAAATTTTAAGAGAGTTATTATAGCAAAAAAGGAATTTGACTTGACAAACCTCATTAACTTCATTAAAACATACCATAATGGTAGACAATCTGCGATATTAGCACCAGAAACCCTGTACGGAAAAATTCAAGAATCGTTTAAAAACAACTTCTCCCAAACAGGCCACTTTGTTTTCGTCACAAAAATGGTCGAAGATGTCACCAGTATAGACCGCCAAAATACCGTTATCATCAAGGAGCACGAAAGAGCTCACAGAGGTATTAGAGAAGTTGAAAGTCAAATAAGAAGGTCGTACTTTTTTCCTAATTTGGCAAGTAAAATTAAAAGCCATATTAATACTTGTGTAATATGTAACACTCACAAGTACGATCGAAAACCTTATAATATCAAAATATCACCAAGGCCAACAACGGAAAGACCACTCGAGCGAATACACATAGATATTTTTAGCATCAATAAAATGAGCTTTTTATCGATCGTAGACTCATTTTCAAAATTTCTTCAAATGATTCCTATTGAAACAAAAAACTTGGTTGATACAACTGCTGCCCTCACCAAATTCTTCACACTTTTCCGTATTCCCAATTCAATAGTCTCAGACCAGGAAACAACATTCCAATCAATTCAATGTAAAGAATACCTAAATAATCTAAACATTAAATTAGAGTATACATCTTCTTCCGAATCAAACGGGCAAGTTGAAAAGACGCATGCCACGATGATCGAAATTTTCATTACCAATAAGCATAGAGTCTCCGATCCAAATACTCTAAATGCCATAGAACTATCAGTGGCACTTTATAATAACACTGTGCATTCGTCCAATAGCTACACGCCCAATCAAGTTATTTTTAACCAAACTAATTCGAAAAATCCCCAAGAAATTCAAGCACAGGCGAATAAAATATTTAAAAATGTTAAGGAAAATCTAGAATTAGCGAAAACTAGGATGTTAAAACAAAATAATAATAAGGAGGAACCACCAAAATTAATAGATAGTCAAACCGTTTTTTTAAAGCAGAAGAAATATTAGGACAAAAGCTCAAGCAAGAGGTGTAAGAACCCAAATTAAAGATATAAAGTTCAAAACATTTAAAACATACAGGAATATAAAGAGAAATTCCAATAAAATCAAAAGAATGAAACAATAAATAAATTTCCTTTTTATTTTAAATTTCAGATAAAACATTTAAAGAAATATGCATAAGTCAGTTTTATTATATAAATTATTCATATTATCAAATATAATTCAGCTCTACAAATCACAAGAATTAGAAATTAAAAATTTACACCAAGATCCTATATTATTATTAGAAATAAATAAATGTAAAATACAAATTTGCAATATCAAAATAATACATCCTATAAATTTAGACAACCTAGAAGATACAGTAAAATCATTAGATACATTTATATTAGATAAAGCAAATGATAAGCTAGAACTAAGTAAAATAATAGAACAAAAATTAAAAACACTGCATAATAATTTTTTACAAAATAAAAACCCTTCATAAGAACAGACAGAAAAGATGGGATGCCTTGGGATCAACGTGGAAATGGCTTGCGGGAAACCCAGATGCACAAGATCTCCGTATCATCAACAGCACCATGAACGATTTGATTGGCCAAAATAACCAACAGGTCCAGGTTAACGAGAGAATCAACCAAAGGCTAACATTAGTAACAGACACGGTAAATAGAGCAATAGCAAACTCTACAATGGCCAATAAAATAATCCTAACGTAAATAGACCATCAACGAAATAGTAGAAGATATACAGGATGCAATTATAAGAACCAAAGCTGAACTGACAAGCAACAAAATTCTTCCGTTGAAAGAAATAATTTTAATAAAATACCTATTAGTAAGTCAAGGTGTAAATATTTCATTACCCGATGAGGCTTTGCAGTACGTCACACTATAAATAGCAATAAATGAAGAAACACTTCTCTATATTCTGGAGGTGCCACAATTGGAAGAAGAAAGCTCAATGACCTTTCTGGTTCACCCATTAACTATAAATGGTACAATAATAGCTAACTATCCTCAATACCTAATAAAGACAAGAGAAAAATTATTCACAACTACAAACCACGGCAATTACGTACAAAATGTAGTGATGGCAAAAATGTAGTGATGGGAAAAAACAGCATTTGCAATGTTACCTCGGATAGAAAGACAACAATCCAGTACATCGCCGATAAACTTTTAATTAATAATGCCAACGAAGAAGCCTTATCTTCAGACTGTGGGCCCGACAACCGCACACTCAATGGAAATTTCCTGATCACCCTTTTGAATTGCTCGATAGCGTCCGATAATAAGATTTTTAAATCATATGAAATTCAGAGTGAAATTCAGGAGATTCAAGGTGCTCTACACAATCTGCAAGCAACACGAAAATTGTAAAAGTAAAAGCTTCATTAAAGGACTAATCGACGACGATGCCGAACCTCGAAGAGAAGAAATGGTGTTCAAAACTATTGGAAAAATTTGGAATTAACCCAAAGGTCGAGGACGCCCTTTCTTCACCCTCAGGAGGAATTATAACATAACCAAAATGCTGAGTATAAAACTTCACCGGATGTTTCAAGCCACGCGCTTCATTAACATACGATTAATACACGCGCATCATACCAGTAACCTGATTCCATTATTTTGTAAATGCAGCAAAACAAATTATTATAAATAGTTCTATGTTAATGTAATTAGTTTCGTTTTTAAGTGATCGCATTAAAATTAAGTTTATTTTCTTAATGTATTAAAAAATTGTAATAAAAATTTTGTGAAATTAAATTTTTTTTTAGATACCTTTAAGATCTTTATTGAACAAGACATACGCTTGTCGGATGTCCAAGCTGGTTTCCAGAGACTGCAACACATTAATCAAGTGAATGCAAATTCTACTTTTTCGATACTTGACTCTGACGGTTTTTTGAACTATAAATGGTCAATAGTCATTTTAGAATACTTAAAACAGTTTATTTGTTGCTTACATCTTGTTTTCATTAAATATAATTTAATATGAATGATCATATGGAACAAAAAAAACTCAGCATGTGATGATGACAACTAAAATACCATATGGCAACGGGCAGTTCGAGTGGAATACCCTTTTCTGCATTAGCCAAGTTATTATCTTCAATCCAGGGAATTGGTATATAGGAAAAGCATTCCGTTTGAAGTTTATACTACTGCTTAGAGTCCGAATGAAAAACACTGTTATGAATTACTGATACTAAACTGTAGCTCATAGTATATTATTCTTCATTTACATAAGCATGTAATTACTTCATACAACTAAAATACTGATTAGGTACGGCATCTTTGTATATGTAGTGTACGTACCAAAATCTATAAATTACCAACTTGTCTGAACGGTATAGATGATTCGAGAAATTTCATTAAGGGTCCAATTTCATCATCGTTTCAAATCAATCAAATCAATTATCGGATCATCATAAAATTAGTCATTCATCATTGCCATTCTATTATCATCGTACGATAACCAAACGGATTACTTAACAAAAATTTCAACGGTTCATCATCATTTACACAGCGTGTAAATCAGTCATCATAAAAGATTTTTTGTGCCATCAAAGACAACAATTAATCAAATCAATAATTATTTCATCGGGTTATCATAACTCATATATTGGATATGGTATCAACGGATAGCCGCTTCATTAAAATTTACAGCCGCATTAACACATAATTCAACAAATATTCATCTCACAGCGCTTCGTTAACAGATTCCCTGCATCAGGTTATGTATCATTTCATTAAGGGGATTTTGTCAAGGTTAGTTTACATTTTTTTCTTCATCCTCAACCTTATCATATTTATTTAATTGATGACTGTTCTGTTAAAAGTTTTATGATTTGTCAGAATTCAAATTTATTTTCACCGGTTCATATTAGCAACCGATCATCTTAAATTTTGTTTTTATATTTAAATTAAATATGTTGTTAATTTTCTCCTAAATTTAAATTTAATTTTATGTCATCCGAAAACTTGGATAATTCCAAGAGTTACTCGTACGTTACTTTGCGAAGTCGAAGTATAAAGAAAACCAAAAGGCGATAAAGATTTCTAAATGAAAAATATAACATAGGTAGCACTGACGACATCCAATCTACTGATTTGTCTCAAGTGGATAAACATCTAAAAAAATCTTCGCGTACAACCATGTCTGTTTTAAACTTAGAAGTTGGTCTAAAAATTATTCCTGATTTTGACGGTAGCACAGATCGTCTACATACATTTTTATTATGTTGTGATATGGTATATAATGAATTATTGCACACGGAATATAAAAAATTTCTCAATTTAATCAAAACAAAACTTTCATATAAAGTGAACGACATAGTGAAATATACTGATTATGGTACATGGAAAGAATTGAAAGATGAATTAAAAAATAAATTTCAATGCTCCAAATCCATAGAGCAATTACAAATAGAGCTCATTAATATTAGGCAACAAAGAAATGAGAACGTTACACCATACGCAAGCAGGGTCGAAAACTTACTTTCCGAATTGAATGAAATGTATATAGCTAGTGAAGGTACGATTGTTTCAAAAACCATTGTAAACCAAAATTCTAAGACAGCTCTCAAAGCTTTTCAAGAAGGCCTAATTGATACAATCAAATTAATCATCAAAGCTTGTAGTTTTACCACACTTCAGGATTCCACAAATAAAGGTTGTGAAGAAGAACTTATTTTAAGTACACGTAATACATTGAGTTGGGCATTCTGCTGAAAAATGTTACAATCGTTATCCAGATCAGAAAAACTAAGTTACAAGTGGAATGATACCAAATCATACGTCATTTAAAAGGTATAATGAAACACGACGGCACAAACCAGAAATCGGAATAGTTCACCTGGTCATTATATCAGTATTTGCAGAAAACGCCAGTTTGTTAACACGAACAAACAGAACGAAATTTCTAAACAAGATATTCAATCTTCTTCGGGAATTACTTCGGGATCCGTTCCAGCAATTTCAGCAACCACTCCAGTTCGGAACCAGAATTTAAAGTATAGTGTTCCCCAGATTCAACCATTAATAATTTACCAAATAATCATGATAATTCTAATTTCTTAATTGAGTCTGCTAATCTTAATTCAAATTGTTTCAATCATAAATCTAATCCAGATTCAATTCATAATTCTTGCAACCAAAATTGAATGCGTTATTCAATTAATATGACTAATCACAACCACAATAAAAAATATATTGAACTAGAAGTTGACACATTGAATACAAAATCGTTTCTCTTTTTGGTCGAGACCGGGGCTGACATTAGCACAATAAAACGAAATTTCTTAGCTGAAGATACACTATGTTACCCAGAAAGAAAATGTAAAATGTAAAATTAAAGGTAACTGTGAAGGCAATATAATCCTATCGGAAATCCTTTTCCTAAACCACACATTCCAAATCGTTTCAAATTCGTTTCCCATCTCATGTGCTGGTATTATTGGTAAGGGTTTTCTGTCTAAGTACAAATGTAAGATAGACATTTCTACTTTAACGATATTTCAATTCAACTTAAGTTAACCTCTAATGATTCTGTTCTAATTTCTCCTAGTACAGAAAAAACAACTTCAATATATTCCAAAATTCCAAACGAAGTCGATTATGTATGCCAATCATCTCAAATTGTGTCTGGAGTATATATAGCGAATTCCATTATTAAACTACAAAATAATCTCGTTACTATAAGCATAGTAAATACAAACGATTATGAAGTCGAAATAGAAAATCTTAATTTACCGCTAACGAAACTAGACGAGTTTGAGGTAATTCAGTTAAATCCATGGTCAAATGTTATAAGCAATCGTTCGCAAATTATCGAGTCTTCTCTAAGGCCAACCAAGAAGAACGAAACTCTATTATAAACCTGTGTCGGATATACAATGAAATATTCTTTGTGTCTGGTGACAAGCTTACTACAACGGATGTCACGATGCACAAAATTAGAACCAATCGTAACGTAGAGCCCATATATGTGAAGCAATACCGGTTACCAGAGTCCACGAGAGCTGAAATCAACAAACAGATAACTGAAATGTTGAAAGACGACATAATTGAACCAAGTAAAAGCCCATGGAATTTTCCATTAATTGTAGTCCCTAAAAAAACTAACAATGAAGAAAAGAAATGGAGAATCGTGGTGGAATTTCGTAAATTAAACGACATAACCGTCAAGGACGTATTTCCTTTACCAACTATTATCAAATTCTGTTAAATTCTAAAGACAGGGAGCCGATTTAATACTCACTTAGGACATTTTCAGTTTAAGCGAATGCCGTTCGGGTTAAAAAGTGCACCGGCATCGTTTCAACGTTTTATGAATACTATTCTAAGTGGTTTAAATGGGATTAAATGCATTGTTTACTTGGATGATGTGATAGTGACTGGTTATAATCTTGATGATCATAACAACAAATTAGAATCCGTCTTCAACTGTTTCAAAATCTTCAAAATCAATAATCTGAAGTCAATCGCGAGAAATGCCAATTCTTATCTAAGGAAATCATATACCTGGGTCATACAGTCACTGAAGAAGGAATTAAACCAGATCAAAAGAAAATAGAAGCAATACGAAATTATCCCCAACCTAACATTCAAAAAGAAGTTAAATCATTTTTGGGCCTGGCCGGTTATTACCACCGTTTTATTAAACAATTTTTCGAAATAGTAAAACCTCTTACGATTTTATTAAAGAAGGAACAACCATTCATTTGGAATGCGTTTTGCGATGAATCTTTCACCAAACTGAAAAATTGTTTACTAAATCCTCCGATTTTACAACACCCTGATTTTTCCTTACCTTTCACTATAACCACCGATGCAAGTGATGTTGCAATCGGCGGAGTGCTCTCTCAAAACATAAACAACGTTGATTTACCAAGTGCATTTGCTAGTAGAGAGCCCAATAAAGCTGAAACTTAATTGTCCAACGACAGAAAAGGAGCTGTTGGCGATAGTATGGGATTGAATTTAAATTGTTTTTTGTAAAACACTTGTAAAAACTTTCCTTAGAGTGACAATATTTATTGATTTTATTAGGAAGATCGATTTCGAAAATGTATTTCTTCTTCAGTTCCTTTTTTACAACTCGAGTTGTAAAAAAGGAACTGAAGAAGAAATACATTTTCGAAATCGATTTTCCTAATAAAATCAATAAATATTGTCACTCTAAGGAAAATTTTTACAAGTGTTTTACAAAAAACAATTCAAATTCAATTTTAAAAGTTAGCAGTGGGCCTAAAAATGGATTTCAACCATTATAGCACAAATTAAGATAGTATGGGCTTGCGAACATTTTCAGCCATATGTTTATGGTCGCCACATATATGTATATGGTCGCGAGCTGGCGCATTAGATTGGAACATTTTGATTATAAGGTTTACCACAAACCTGGAGATCACAATCAAAATGCGGATGCTTTAAGCAGAGTAGTAATTGTACCAGATCAACCTTCATAACTTCCATCAACTACCAAAGAAGTCAATGTCATAACGCGATCAAAAAGCAACCAACTATCTGAAATTACGCCAAATGCTGAAAATCTTCCAAATATTGAAACTTCTGAAACAAACTTGCCTAATTTCACAGTAATACATCTCACTGACGATTCTGAAATTAATAAAGTGACTGAAGAATTTCATTCTAAGCCACTAGGTGGACATCAATTATTACTATCAATTATTATTACTTCAGTAATATGTATATATACTCGAATTAGAAAAATAATTAGATCATGTGAATTGTGCCAAAAAAATAAATACAAATGCAATAAATACAAAACTCCAATGCAAATAACTTCAACATCGTCTCAAGCATTCGAAAAGTTATTTTTAGATATAGTCGGTCCTCCCCAAGTATCCTATCAAAAAAACAAATATATACTTACCATTCAGGACGACCTCACTAAGTTTTCTTTCGCATTTCCTCTTAAGATCCAGGAAGCGGAAACCGTAGCTCGATTTTTTGTAGAACAAATAATATGTGTTTTCGGAACCCCTAAACAAATACTATCCGATCAAGGGACGAACTTTATGCGCGATCTATTCACAAACGTATGTAAACTTCTAAAAATTTAAAAACTAAACACAACTGCCTACCATCCACAGACGAATGGAGAGTAAGAGCGGTACTTACACAACACACCGCAACAGCAGGAAACAACAAAAAAACGATATTCTAAGAATATCAAGTAAGAAGCCCATATTCTAGTTAAATGCAAACATGCAGTTTAGCTAGAGTATCATTACCAAGTAAGCAGTAACCAGACAACGGAAAGAGGTATAAAACAGTGCTGGGAGAAAAAATTGGGCAAACATATTTGATTGCAAATTGGAGTCTTTTTTTGCTAAAATTACAAAACTTTTGAAAGAAATTGGCTTATTGTTTCATTTTAAATACATGTATGACGTAATTTCTTGAACAACAAATTTAGCTGCAATTTAGGGGCAAAACCCCGGAAAATGCCGAAATATTCAAAATACGTTGATTGGAGTTTAAGTAATGAAATGAATTAAGCACCTATTTTTTAATTTTTGTTTTGTTTTTGATTGATTTATAGAAGTTCTATCTTTAATATTAATATTTCGTTGGACCGCCATTTGCTTGTATTACAGCGATACACCTCCGATTCATTGAATTTGATAAATTTTTAATAAAAAAGTCGTAGGAGGTATAGATTCCCAAATCGTCACCAACAAACTTTCTAAAGCTTGAATTGATTTTGGGCCATTTCTTGCTACTTCTAGCTTCATTATAGACCACATATTTTCAATGGGATTTAAGTCTGGACGTTCTGGACTGGTTTACGTGCTCTCAAACCAGCTTTAACAAGTCTTTTTTTCACTAAGCTAGCTGAAATTTGTTTTCCCGTTTTCCTCGGGAAATGTCCGATAACGTTTTAAACTTATGTCCGATAACGTTTTAAAACGGTTCCGACGACGTTGTAAATTATGAAACGATCTTCCACTGGCGTTGTCTTTCTGGGCCTTCCAGAGCCTTTCTTTTTTGTGTACTGCTCATCTCTAGCACTTTTTTAATATTCCACGTGACAGTACTTTTAAGAATGTTTAATTCGGCTATTTCACGCGTGGTTAAATTTCCTTGCGCCAAAATCAACATATGGGTTTTGTGAAATAAATAAAAATTAGAAAAATCACTCTGGATAAAAATCCAGAGTTTTAAAAATAATAAAACCTATTCATCAAGAATATTTCTGGCGCAGTTCGGTAGCGGATTATTTCAATAATTCTTCCCTACCTCAACTATAAAACCACAACACTGCAAAAATAAGAACTAATAAAGAGTTAAGTGTATTTATAGTGTGTACAAAAATTGTAGAAATCCGACGGGTTATCGGAAATAGTGCTATCAATCTCGCATCTTTATAGTTCACATTAATTATTCAACGGTTTATTGAATAAAAAATAAAAACAGGACTAAGTGAATATTAGTCAATTAACATTTAAGTGAAAAGTGAAAAAAAGTGATTTTAAAAGGAAATTTTTCCGTGATAACTATTAAAAAAAGACGACTTGGCGTTAGCACCCAAACAGTGAAAAAAATAGAAACAAATAAATTAGACGAGAGACGGAAAAAAACGGTGTAGCACAGCAATAGGATCATCAATGAGGGCATATCAGAGTTTGGTTCTACTGATAATCTTGTGGTAAGTGAATATTGATATACAAATCCCTACTACACCCAAAAATTCCTTTTCCTCTAGTTATTATTAAATAAAATTATTAAATTAAAAGTCAAATTTTTAAACAAACATAGTGAAAAATATGTAGTAGCAAAATTGATAATTAAAGAAAATCCAAATTTCATAATTTAGTATTTAATAGAAGATTAGACATAATGGGTAATAATCAGGACAATTAGGGCCAAAATAATAGGAAAGGCAAATGACATCACAGAATTGTATAATGCTAACAACTCATGGGACGACATTAAGCGGAATCTCATCTCACTATACTCTGACAAAAGAAGTGAAACTTGCCTAATACGTGATCTGCATTTCACCACCTAGAAAGGTGATGATATAGAGACGTATTTTGCCAAAATATCCGAAATTCTAAACTCTTTAAACACTTGGGCTTCATTAAATACACCTATGAACTTACACGCCGATGTAATAACAGCAAAACGAAGCTGGTATCACGCAATGTGTTTAGCTGTGTTTTTAGCGAGACTAAAAGAACCCCTTGGATCTATGGTTAGATCTATGCAACCCGAAGATCTACCTACAGCTAGAACCTACTGCATTAAAGAACAAAATATAGGACACTTAAGGAATAAAGCTTCAGACTTAATTAGTAGCAGAATAACTAAGTACAAACCAAAGTTACCGCCTAGATCACCAATATATTCAAATTATAATAGATTCTCAATACGATAAAATTTCAATCCATATCGATCAGCACCAATTGGTCAACAACCCCAATATTATAACCACTGACCATTCCCGCAGCAAAATTCAAATCAATTTGGAAACTCACGAGGTCCTCCACCTAAACCAAAGCCTGAACCAATGGACACTTTAAGTATAAATCAATCACCTCGATACCTACCATTTCAAGAAAAGAATTTTAATCCGAATCCAAATAAGTTTAATACATACGGTCCACCAAGGTTCCCATCCAAGGAATTATTTAATATGAATTATAGTTATTACCATTCGCCTGAAGAATATCAGGAATACGATCAATACATAGAGTATTGTAATTCTCAGGAAATCACTGAAAACTACCTTGAACAGGAAGAAATACTAGATTCAAGTGACATGCCAAGTATAGAAATTCAAGACGAGGATTTTCACCTAGAAGCCTCGGCAATACCTACGGATACTTAAGCTTACATAACAGTCACCAAACGGGTTTTCAACTACCATATATTAATTTAACTCTCAACGGGAAAGTGTATAAATTTTAGTAGACACGGGATCTACCAAATCATTCATAGACCCAAAATTAATCAACCCGTGTAAAAGTTACGAAATAAAACCGGTTACCATATCAACCCTTTTCAACAAAAAAAATGTGGACAGAGTTGTTACAATTAAAGGGCTCAAAGAATTCCAAACCAACGAAATTTTAGAATTCATCTTATTTAAGTTCCACGATTATTTTAACGGGTTAATTGGATATGAAATGATGCAACAGCTACAAATTACGGTAGGCATTGGAAATTCATACCTAATTACCTCAAAAACCAAAATACCACTACAATATAAATTAAATTGCATGTCAGCTGTCTCCACAATTGCTCCTAGAAGTAAAATGATAGCTAGAGTACCCGTTACGATAACTAATGGAGACATTTACATGAAACCAGTAATCCTACACAGAAATCTTATTATTCCTGAAGGAATATTTATAAGTAACAATAATTACGCCCATGTAGAACCTATTAATTACAGTCTTCAATCTAAAACTTTCGTAATAGAACATCCTATTGAATGCAAAAAAATTAACAATTACCATTTAGAAGTTAACAATATTGAACCTGTAAAAATTAAACAAAATCCAATAAACATTACGAATCTTATTCGAACATCTCATTTAAACAAAGAAGAAAAAAACACATAGAAAAACTTTGCATTCAATTCGAGGACATATTCCAAAGAGAAACCGGGCAATTAACTTTTACAGATTTTACAGAAGCATGATATCGAACTAAATGACTATAAACCTGTTTTTGTCAAAAACTATCGATATCCCTACATACACAAACAAGAAGTAGAGAAACAAATTAATTCTATGCTAAATCAGGGCATAATAAGACCTAGTTTTTCCCCATGGTCCTCACCTATTTGGATTGTACCAAAAAAAAGGACGCCTCAGGTCAAGTAAAATGGTGCATGGTGATCGACTACAGAAAATTGAATGGTAAAACTGTATCAGACCGATACCCTCTCCCTAACATCACGGATATCTTGGATAAGTTAGGCAAATGCATTTACTTTACCACTTTGGATTTAGCTTCTGGTTTCCACCAGATAGTGGTAAATCCTAAAGATATTCAAAAAACCGCCTTTACCGGAGAATTCGGGCACTGTACGGATGCCCTTTGGCTTTAAAAATGCTCCCAGCACCCAAAGGGTCATGGACAACGTGCTTGGTGAGCTACAGGAAAGAGTTTGTTTATGTTATATAGATGACATAATCTTCTTTTCCACTTTACTACAGGAGCACATAGAAAACTTAAAAAAGGTCTTCGAAAGGCTTCGAGCAGCCAATATTAAGGTTCAATTAGGCAAAAGTGAATTCCTACACAAGGAAATTGCTTTTTTGGGATACCTCGTTACATCAGAAGGTGTTAAACCAAATCCGAAAGACAGATTAAAAGCTTCCTCGGACTAATCGGATATTATCGAAAATTTATACACAACTTCGCACAAATAACCAAGCCGCTGACAGAATGTTTGCGCAAAGATCAGGAAATAATTCTTTCAAAGGAATATATACAATGTTTCGAAAATTGTAAACAATTGTTGTGTAATCAACCCATTCTTCAATATCCTGACTTCAAACAACCTTTTATAGTCACATCCGATGCTAGCAATGTAGCTATCGGTGCTGTACTGTCTCAAGGCATTATAGGTAAAGATCTACCTATATGTTACGCGTCACGTAGCCTCTCCAAAACAGAACAAAATTACTCCACTACAGAAAAAGAACTACTCGCCATAGTATGGGCTACGAAATACTTTCGACCCTACTTGTTCGGGAGGAAGTTTACCATTGTCACTGACCATAGACCATTAACTTGGCTATATAATCTAAAAGAACCGAATTCCAAACTAATTAGATGGAAACTGAAATTAGAAGAATTCGATTATGAAATTCAGTACAAAAAAAGGTACACAAAATGCAAATACAGATGCACTCTCTCGGATCCAAATCACTGTGGTGAACAATATTGAAACATCATCAGCAGAGGATACATCCAGTATGGTATCAACTCAGACAGATCCTATTCTCATAACAAAAAATTGTCTAAATATGTTCGAGAAATAAATCATTTTTCAACTAATACATAAGGAATTATTAGATAACACCACTATAAAAGGAGAAATCATTTTTGAAACCAAAACACGGGTTACTGTAAAAATGCCGCGAACATTAGGGATTACATCAACAATCAAAGAACAATTAAGGAATTTATTCGGTAGAAATCGAAAACTTACATGTGTATATGCATCAGATGAGTGCTTTACGTACGTACTGAAAGCGTACAACGAAATGATTAATGCAAAACCCAGGACAATAACACCTAAGGTTAATTTAGTCAGATCTAAGACATTTCTAATAGACATCCAACAAGAAGAAAACCAGGATGAAGAAATAAGGAAAACCCACGAGAGTAACGATCATAGAGGAATCGTAGAAGACTATGATCAAATGAGAAGGAAATATTTCTTCCCTAATATGAAAGAGCTAATCAGAAGATTCATAAACAATTGTGTGACATGTCAAAAGGTAAAATATGTCAGAAACCCACCACAACTTCAATATTCCTTAACGGAAACTCCCAAATGCCCCATGGAAATAATTCATTTAGATTTGTTTAAACTTCAATCACAATCGTTTCTCACCATCATCGATAAATTTAGTAAATTTGCTGCTGCATATTACCTTACCAGTAAAACTGATAAGATTATCCGTTAAAAATTAATTCATTTTGCAAGCCTGCACGGCGTACCAGCCAAAATGATATTTGACAATGAAATATGCTTTGCCAATCGACTAACCAAAAACTTTGCTGAAAAACATCAAATTAAAATTCATACTACTACCCCTTACAACTCCACGGGAAATTCTCCCGTTGAAAGGCTTCACTCTACACTTAAAGAATTATGTAGCATAATTTCAAGTAAATAACCTACCTTCACATTAGAGGATATTATGAATCAACCTTTCATATAACAATGCTATTCATTCAACAACAAAATTAACTCCATTCGAATTGTTGAAAGGGCATTATGCTAAAACCAAAATAGATTCAATACAACTAACCAAACCCTAACTAAAAAGACCTAATTAATAAATAAACTAAATATTAAGAGAAAAAACGAAGGTCAAAATTAAAACCTACTTACAGGAAACTAAAAGTCCTAAATGATAAAGGGTTAATAATCAATACACCCGAAGGGCAAGTACACAAAACTAAAGTAAAACGTCTTTTCCAGGTGTCAGGAAACGCAAGACTAATAAACGGATACAAAAAACTAATACACCTAATAGACTTAGATCCTTACGCAAAAATGATAGCCGATATTAAGAAAAATAGAAGAAAACTATAACGCAATACAAAACAGACCAATTAGAAAAAACATTTCAGGAAATCCTACCGAGACGACATAAACGAGGAATAAGTAACGGATTGGGTTCATTTATCAAGGACCTAACGGGTAATTTGGACAATCAGGATTTAATTGAGATACAACAGGCAATTGACGAAGTTAATAAGAATCAAGACATATTAAACTCCCAGGTCAACAGTCAAATACACATTAATACGCAGATGATCAATAGATCAAACACGATTCAAACATTTGTAAACGACAATATTAATAGACTACAATACGAATTCAATAGAACTTCCCAAATAACTAATTCAATCGTTTTAATAATTCTACATGACCACCATGGCGGTCCTATTCACCATGGACATTACCAACTTGACTGATTGCAGTAGTGAGATTTTGGGTATTGATTAATGGACACAAAACAAATTATATTAAACATAAATAAAATAAAAAGAAACGATGAAAAATGTGAATAAAATAAATAGTCTTAAAAGTGCATAGTTTAGTATTTAAAAATCGAAATTGAAATCCTTAAATTTCCACACCGTTCTACAACAACACTGAAGATGTCCGATTAGCGGAAATATTAGATATGGAAATTATCGAACCGTTTATGCAAAATAGATCTTATTCGAGTCATGCATAGCAGCAATGATAGCAGAAAATTAGAGAATGTATAATAGAAGACAAAAACCTGCCACGTTATACAAACAGAAGGCAAATTCTGACCTTGTATTACGCTCAATGATACTCTCTCTCGAATAAACAAAGATTTCCTAAGCAAGATTGATTTGCAGAAGCTGCCCATCATATTGATCCAAGCCACCAGCAATTAATTAGTACGTATAATCAATCCATCTGGAACGGGTTACAAAATAAATTGTTTCCAGAAAAGAAGATCTGCCGTTACTGAAAAGCTTTATCCTATACCATGTAGAGCTCCAGAGTGGTCACAGTTAACCGACTAAAACTCAGGGATGGGATGGGTGTTGCTGGATTCGAATGGTAAAGCTCGCTTGAACCACTTTGAAAAAGAGAGAGTAATAAGGGGACATTAAAGCATCAACTTACCGCGGTTGTTAGTGATCATACTTACTTTCATGCTGAAATATAAACCGAATTTGGCGGAATTTCGACAGTAAAGTGAAATAAATAACCTTGATAAAATTGAGAAAAAAAAATTGTGAAAAGTTAAATGTGTGAAATGTGAAAAGTTATAAATAAAAATGACGTCATTGACCATAACAAAATTGTCAAACTAAAAAATAAGAAGATGATAAAAATTTCAGTTTACTTGTTTTTATTCGATGCGGCCGTTATCCCACGATGTCTCTATTTTAACTGTTTGCGCGTATATCCAATCGCCAATCGATTTAATTCACAATTGTTAAATTATTATGACTATTTATGTTTTATTTAGCTGCAATCACGTTTCGATTATTTACATTGCACTAACTTAATTTCCACCTTGCAATAGGTGATCACATACACTGATTTCACTTATAGAGTTGCGTGTTGCAAATTATTTTCGTCATCCCATTTTACAATAACGATTGACTATATTCTAGTAGATTTAACTGTCTTAGTATTATTCTAGCTTATTATTTTATTTGACTTTAAGTAAATTTTATTGTTATATTCGAATAGTTTTTGTCTCGAATTATTTATTTCGGTTAACCAATTGCTTAATTATATTAAGGTATTATAGAAATTTTAGCAAAAAAAAAAACGAATTTTGTATCAGCACATACATATTTTTACGATTTCATGTGCAGAATTTTATTTCACTTGTCTCTATCAATTTGCATAACGGTTTTACGATAGAGCAATTCAGTTCAATTTGTTCTGTTTTTTTTTTCATTTTTATTGCAAGAACTAGTACCAAATATACAGCACAAAATCTTGGAACATTAAGTTCACTTTAATAAATCAATTACAACAACAATTAAAATTTTCACACACCGGCCCGATTGAATATTTACGATAATTATTTCTGGTCTACTTAAATAACACCGACCAGTATTTATTCACTAAAAATTTTTTTCGAATCACGAATTTTAATGTATATGCAACTACCTACCAAAACATACTAACTGCGTGTTTCCAAAATAGACCAAAATACTCCAACCAATTGTTCCGATATTTTCTTTTAAATAAATTAGTGTGTGTGTGTGTGCAATCAATTACAGCTAAATCACAGGAGTTAAACCTAAACTTAGTTAAAAAGTAAGTCCGTCAGGAATATAAAAACATTTGTGATTTTATTTTTTAATTACGACATCTCTAACTGAAGGTTGTTCAAACTGCTAAGTCGGTTCGAGATTCCACCGCAACACAACATCAAGCTACATTTGGGACCAGCAAACACTATACGGTTCATGAACTATTGTGAATTCGTATAACCAGGTAACCAATTTTTATTACTTTTTTTTATTAAATTTATTTTTATCGTATTTTGTGATAAATCTTTTTTACGATTTTTGCAAAAGTGTGCACTACAATTTGATACACAACTGCCTTTACACGAAATTCCAAAATAAATTCTTAAATCATAAAAATTGGTGTCACCCAGGCAAACTTGCGCACTATAAGATAGACGCAGATCTGTCAGGCAAACTTGCACTACAAGATAGAGACAGTAGACATTTTTTTCGTGTACTACAAGATAGTGTGCCTATCTCAAAGAACTAAACTATTTACGTTAAGCATAGCATATGAGCAAGAAGCGAAAATACATCTTCTGCCAAAATAGAAATATTGGAGAGGATTTAGTGGAAATTGACTCAATGCAAGAAATGGAGCAAGTGTTACAGTCATTGAATTCGATCAATGAACAACTTAAGAAATCAAAAAACGGGTCGAATACGCCCAACTTTTGGCATATTTAAACCAAAAAGTTGAACAACCACGCCAGGAACATACAGTCTCTGAGGTTGTCAATAAAGGAAATATCCTGGATCTGTTTAGAATTCTCTGATTCGATTTAGTCGATTCCATCATTCGATAGAAATCGAAAACAACTCGGAGTATTTGAACCGTTAGTATCAGAACAACAGTTCAATCTCTATCTGCAGGCGGTTAATAACAATATGCTTAGCAGGCAACCTTAAAACATTCCGAGAAATTAAAAAAATCTTGTTAGCATCCTTGGGGGATCGGCAAGAATTGTTTTATTATAAGTTGCAGCTTTAGGCGAATAAGCAAAACGAAACGACTAATATCCATAGCTACTGTAATAGTATAAAGGAAATGGTGTAAAACATAAAATCGTTATCAAAACAAGACCAATTTTATAACGACTTGACAAAGCCGTACTTTGGATATGCTCAAGCCGCGAACGAGGGAATTTCCATTAAGTCGAAAAAACAATACAATCAAATTAATTCCCAATTGGGACCACAAAAACAAATAAATGAAAACATAAACCGAACGTTAGAAGTACGTACTAAGTGAAGAAAAAACCCATTCCTGTGGATGTGGACACTTCAATGAGATCTAAAACTACTTCGATTAAGAAAATTATAGATAATAATGAACTCACGCAAGAGGCTGAGGAACCTTCGCCATCACCCGTAGATAACGAGTTCTCACAGGAGGATCAGGACGAAAATTTTTAGACAAACCTGAACTCCGACCCAGAGGATTAATTTTCCTCCCCTATTTAAAGTATTATAGCGAACAATCAAAGCGCACAATAATACTTTTAATCGACACTGGCGCTACAAAAACATCATTAAGCTAGAAATCATACCTCAAAGTTTAATAGAAACCAACCTAACCCAAAATCGATAAAAATTTAAAGATCAATTTGTTAGGTAACCAAATCTACCAACTCAAATTTATTTTGAAATAAATTTGCACACATTTTTTGATGAAATACTGCGGGCTCAGAATCAATGGCACAAATGAACGCTAAAATTGATTATACATCAAATTCGATTTTGTTAAATAATTTCATTTATATGTTCGAAAGATACCTCACAAAACGGCGACTGGTTAGTCTCAGGGTTCGCAAAATTGAACAAAGCGGACAATTTCAAGACAGTGAGAGTGTAGATAGATAGCCCCAATCCACCGAAAAAACTTCCAAAACTGAAATTGGAAGTAAACAATTTTGAAACATTAAGCCAATCCCAACTTGTGATAACAAAATAAATGATAGGAAAGCCATTGAGAATCTTGTCCAAATCGAACATCTCAACGATAAAGAGAAAAACATTCTAAACGATTTTCGTTTAAACGAAAATCAATCCGTATTATTGAGACTGGATGAGAAACAGTCATCAACCACAATTATTAAGCATAAAATTATCACGAAAAACGAAAACCCTGTATTTACTAAAACCTACAGATACCCACATCATTTCAAGAAAGTTGTTGTAGGATGTAGAACTTTATGAAACTTGCTGAGTCGATAGATTTTGTTTTTATACCAAAATCATTCAATCCCGTGTAGTATTACGTGCTAACCGAACAGCTTAAATAATTATGGGGTGGTATGCACTCCAGACACCAGTAGGGAAGGTAGAATTCATTAGAACTTTATGACACTTGCTGAGGCGATTGATTTGGTCTACATACGAGTCCATTATCTTGGAATCCGACGCCAAAATCCTGCAACCTTGTTTAGTACGTGCTAACCAAACGGCTTAAATAATTATGGGGTGGTATACACTCCAGACACCAGTAGGGTAGGTAGAATTTATTAGAACTTTATGAAACTTGCCGAGTCGATAGATTTGGTCTAGATTCGCGTCCATTATCAAGGAAACCGATACCAAAATCCTGCAACCCCGTTTAGTATTATGTGCTAACCGAACGGCTTAAATAATTATGGAGTTGTTTGTATACACTCCAGACACCAGTAGGGTAAATAGAATTCATTAGAACTTTATGACACTTGCTGAGTCGATAGATTTGGTCTACATACGCCTCCAGGAAATGTTGGATAGCGGAATAATGCATAACTCAAAAAGTAAGTCTCTTCTCTAATATGGGTTGTCCCAAAGAAAGCGTATGCCTCGGGAAAACGGAAAATTACTGTAACCGACTATCGTAAACTAAATGAGAAAACGGTAGACGATAAGTTTCCAATTCCTCAGATCGAAGAAATATTGGATAGTTTAGGAAAGTCGGTATATTTTTTAACGTTGAATTTTAAGTCCGGTTTTCACCAAATTCTGCATTTTTCAACCGGCAAGGTCAAAAATGGTCCCGCCACGTTCCAAGGTTTTATCGGAAGTATTTGTCATTTCTATTTGGACGACATCTTTGTTGTCGGACACAATTTGGAAAACCATATTCAAAAGCTAATTATGGTACTCAAAAGATTATCTCATTTTAACCTTAAAATTCAATTAGACAAATGCGAGTTTCTGAAAAAAGAAACTGAATTCCTTCGGACAGAGATCTCAATATCAAAGATACTCGAGACTCTTAAAAGGATATTGGCTACGGACCGAATCCTAGCATGACTTTGCAAAATAATTTATTCTGACAACGAATGTATCATATTTCGCGCTGGGTGCAGTCCTCTCCCAAATTCAGAATAATATCGAAAGACCAATTGCGTTCGCATCACGAACACTTAATTCTACGGAGGTAAACTAAGCGACGAATGAAAAAGTGGCGTTGGTTATAATATGGGCCGTAAAGTAGTACCAACCATACCTATACGGTAACAAATTCATGTTGGTAACCGACCATAAGCCTCTAACCTTCATTAAATCATCAGAAAAAAACTCTAAAATCCTACGCTGGAGGCTCGAACTAGAGAACTACGATTATGACGGAGTCTACAAAGAGGGTAGAGCAAACGTAGTGGCAGTTACACATGGCAGAATTCCCACAATAAATAACGAATTGCATTTCAATGAAGGAACAGATAACACTTAAAAATATCAGAAAATCATCCCACCTACGATGATGATATCGAAACAGTTCATTCGGCGGACATATCCGACGACAATTGTATCCATCAGACCGCCCTATAAACTATTATAGGAATCAACTAATTTTCAAATTTTCTAATCCGGATATGACGTTTTTGGAAGATATATTTCCAAACTTTAAAAGAATTATAGTTTCCAAAAAAAATCCACAACGGTAAGCAAACCGCAATTCGGGCACCAGAAAGTTTATTTCAAACAATTCAGGAAGCATTTCGGGAGAACTTCTCTCACAACGGCCTGCTGAAGATCAACATGGGCATATCATACAACATTTCTTAAACTGTTCCCACAGTTAGAATTTTCATTTGTGTAGACATATCAAAATCATTTTCGTTCATATTCACCTAATAACGTGTAGTATAATAACTTCCATACAGCTAAACCATTTTCGTTGATATTCTGTAAACTCGTGAATTTTATAAATAAAATCAGAATAAAATTGACTACAATCAACTTAGTTTGTGTTCTCACATCTAATTAAGCCTAACCAAATCTTAGTCTTACAAACTAAAATGTGGTTTGCTAGATTAACATTGGTCCTTCGAGCCATCAAGATCAACCGGTTGCAAATTCCAGTACGAGTTATCGACGATCAAAATTGGATCACAAAATACGAGTCATCACCCTCAACCGGTGGCAAAATCCAATACGAGCTATCGATCATCTACACCAGTCAATCGGGGCCATCAAGAACAACTGATAATCATGTGCAATGGAAGATATTCTCACCAAGCAAGCCGAAGCAGAAGAACAGATAAACACCCTTCATAGGAACTACACAAAAGATGGAGATAGTCGTAACCAAAACATATTTGGAAAAGAAAATCGAGCAACTAAAAACCTTGTATGCAGAATACACCAAAATAGATGAACAAATACTCAACCACAATCCAGCGCTCAACAAAGAACATGAGTATCGAAAAACCAGGATCACGACTTCTACATTATTCAATAAATTCATTGAAGAAATGCGTGAATTTCTAACCAACAAGAGGGAATCAAGCTCAACCAATAGTCGAACGGGAACAACTTGGAATCGCACGCATTAAAAGAACAAGATGTGAAAATGAGAGGAACTTGTACAAGCAGATAAGATCCACACAGCAAAAACTCGACAGCGGGGCACCTGAGGCATCTCTAAATTTGTCATTAACTCACATGAAGAGAATGATTTACCAAATAACAGATCTTCATGACACCATATGCTTGGACGAAACGGAAGTTGTAGAAACAACAACAAAATACTTCACAGACAATTGTTACGACGAAATTCGTAAAGTGTATGATGATATGGTGGTTCAAGTAAAAACAACAAAAAAATCGTACGTTATGTCGGAAGCAATCTACCAGCAGAGATTAAACTGCTAACAGTTCAAACACCACACAAAACCCACGCACTAAACAAGACACATAAGATGAGCTATACTGGAAGACCTACAGTGGAGGTCAAGTAGCAAAATTAATAAATCATCTTCAATCCGTGGGCGAAAATTATGAAGCCGCAAGGGCAATAATCAAAGAAAGGTACAACAATCGCAGGATGAATATTACCAGGTACATCCATACGATAATGTCGCAATCCACCATGATTAATGAGTCAGCATCAGCCCTACGAGTCTTATATGACACCACGAGAGAATGTTTACATGCAATCAAACAACTAGGAGACCACACAGATTCCTGGGCTCAAATCATCATCTACGTATTGACTAAAAAGCTGGACCACGAATCTCTAAGAGCATACAAAATGTCGTTAGAAAACTCAAGAGAAATTCAAACAGTTCAAGGTATCACTTCACTCATATTGTAACTCTTTCTCTATTCCAGAAAGTCATGTTTGTAACATTAAATTTTTTTGTCTTAACAATCCTCTTCTACAGTTGTAACGCTCAAAGATTAGAAATAAAGAACTTAAATAAAGACCGGAACTAAGTTGGAACTTGACAGTATAGTAAGCCAAAAGTTCAACAAATTACAAAACAATGTCCGTCAAATATTTTTTTTTTTTTAAAATGCAATAAAACAAAGAGTTCTCAATATTTTTTCATTGTAAAGAACAATCCTTCCGATTAATTATGGAATACTATTTCATTCACATGACTGCCTCGGCTGGCCTTGACGTACCCCATACGGTCGGTAAAATTTATGAGCCCATTTTCGATGGTATGTGGCATTATGTCTTCAATGGCAATGCGAATTTTGTTCTTGAGAGCGTCAGTCGTTGTTGGTTTACCGGCGTGACACTTATCTTTGACGGCACTCCAAAGATAATAGTCCAACGGCGTCAAATAACAGTTCCGAGGCGGCCAAATCACATCAGCATTTCGGCTGATAATTCGATCTTCGAAGACAGTGCGCAAAAAATCAATTGAAACGTGTGTTGTGTGGCACGGAGCGCCATCTTGTTGAAACCAAATGTTGCCTATGTCCTCCTCTTCAAGTGCGGAGAACGAAAAAATCATTTATCATGGCGCGGTAGCGTTCACCATTGACAGTAACTGCGGCTCCTTGCTCATTTGCAAAGAAAAATGGCCCAATGATGCTACCGGACCAAAATCCGCACCAAACAGTCACTCGTTGAGGATGCATCGGCTTCTCTACGATCACGTGCGTGTTCTCCGTGCCCCAAATGCGACAATTCTGCTTGTTCACATAGCCGCCAAGATTGAAATGCGCCTCATCCAAAAAGATGATTTTTTTTGCCAAAATCGGCCTCTTCTTCAAGTCAATCGCAAACCCACTCAGCGAACCGAAAACGCAATAGCTGGTCTCTTTGCTTCAGTTCCTGAACCATTTGAACTTTATACGGTGTCATACCAAGGCCTTTATGCAGAATTCGTCGCAATGTTGTGCGTGAAATGTTCAATTCTTGTGCACGATGACGAGTTGACGTTCCCGGCGACTCACGCTCATTCTCGGCTACAGCATCAACATTTTCGGGTGTACGCTTGGTTGGCTGCTTGGTTCGTGTTGGTTTATTAATTAGCAAGCCTGTTTCTTTAACTTTATTCACAAAATAACGCACATATGGAGCTCCCGGCGCTTCGTTTCTTCGCTTCAGAAGTGACATAACCCTTATCGTACTCAAAATAACCGCTAGTTCAAAAGACAAGTTAGATGGCCCACCCTATAAACCCATGCATAATAATAGACACAAACGATGGGAAACATTGGGGTCTGCATGGAAGTGGCTGACAAGAAATCCAGACGCCGACGACCAACGCATGATCAACAGTACGATCACATCACGGACACGACACCGTTAACACAATATTAGAGGACATCCAGGATGCAATAATCTGAACGAAAGCAGAACTACCAAGGAGCAAAATATTTTCTCTAAGCGAAATAATCATAGTAAAGGACCTACTCGTACATTAGGGTGTCAATATCACGTTGCCGGACGAAGCTCGTCGACCCAAAACACCTCACCAAATGCAACCAAAAATTGTTCACAAGTTCGAACCACAACAAGTTTGTGCAAAGACATTTGGATATCCAAGAATTCAATGATGGTTGTATTAAACCACTTTATGGGGACCGACAGCTATACTGTAATGTGACTTCGGAAAAAGAAACATCGATACAATTCATCTCCGAGGGTAAAATATTAATAAACAACGCAAAAAACGAGACGTTGTCATCTGCTTGCGGACCCAACGATTGAATATTGTCAGCAAATTTCCTGATAACATGTTGGAACTGTACCATAAACTTTAATAACAGGAAGTTCCAACCACATAAGAGTAGAGGTGAAATGCAGGAAATACAGGGAGCAATGCATAATATCCAAGCAACTAGTAACTTAATAAAAACGCTGGATATCGAGGTAATTAACAAGGAAAACATCCAGAATAGGAACTATATCAGAAATGTACATCTGAAGCAGGTGGATCACCAGAGTTGGACCTAGACACTGTCTGAAGGTGTGTCTTTCTCATCAGTCGGATTGCTTATGTTAATCGGTTATATTGTCATCAATAGGCGAACTACTACAACAAATATAAAGAAATCTAGCATCTCAAATCCGGAAACACAGAAAACAAGCCAAATCACATCATATTCGGAGTTGTTGACGAAAGCTGGGATACAACAAAGGACGTGGACTCCCTTACTTCATCCCCGGGAAAACTTATGCTCGTGTGATCCGCTTATTCAACATAACATATTACCGCACATGTAAGGTGTCAAGTAATATTGTTGAATAGCAAATCCCAAGATCTGAAATAAGGTTAATCAAGAATGTTGATAACAACCAACAAAACGGGGGAAACAAGTTCGTTCCAACTTTTAGCAAAGTCGGCATTTTGTTATTTTAGAATAGTTACGAGATAGTTTTTGTTTTTAGTTTATGTTAAAACTCTGTTATAGTGAGATGTAATAAAAAGATTAGAAAATATAATTTGTTTTAATGTTTCAATTGAGTCGAAATGTATAACTATATATAAAAAACCTTCAACCATCCATCCATCAATTTCGTGATCCAAGTCTTTAGAGGGATGATTCATTGCATCATAGTGATCTGGTGAGTCTAAAAGTAATTAGTTATACATACGTTCACAAAGCTATTTTCCACCAAAAACTAAAAATAATAATCTCAAAAATAATCTCGCGGTTTCCGAGAAAAGCTTTAGTAGTCTCACGGTCCATGAGATTTGTAGTATTAAGAATACAAATAAAAATATCTGTTGGATCAAAATATCCAATACGCCACAAATTCTTATCATACAAATTCCAGTTATCAGAAAATCTTCCCAATTACAACCACCTTTACCAATTCGTAATTATCAACCAATACTACCTCCAAGACCCTTTTGCTGTCAACCATCTTACCAATCCCGATTTCAAAATCAAAATAAGCCTCAATACTTCAATCACAACCCATTTCCCATTTAGGAATTTAAATCCATATTATAATTTCAATCTAAACAATTGTTCTCAACATATTAACAAACCGCCAATCCAATACAATAAAAATCTGCCGGGTAATAGGAGGTTCGAACCAATGGAACTTCAGCCATTAAACACAGGATAATTCAACCACTTAAGTTCCAACAACCACCACAATTTAATAAGCTTAGAAATTTCTTCCAACCGACTGGATCCCAGATTCCAGTCACATGAATTTTATAAGAAAACCCAGAACTCGAACAGCAAGAACAATCTAATAAAAATTATCATCCCAATCTCGATGATTACACCGAGAAGGATATTGAGTATTGAGTAATCATATGTTGAACCTGAAATAGAAGAAGATGATTTTCGGCAAGCAGTCTCGGATCAGTTGGTTTCATCCAACTAAGTAGCTTCAAAATCCAGCAATCTTTTTCATTTTTATCAAATTTCGTCCAACAAAAATTTTGAAATTTCTTATTGACACAGGTGCAAGTAAAAATTTTAGTAATCCAATCCATATTCACCCCAAGCGAATAGAAAAAATACCGACAGTCAAAGTAAAAACCATATTTAAAAAAAATCAAAGCAATTATCTTTAACGGATTAAAAGAATTTAAAACTAGAGAACCTATACAGTTCCTCTTGTTTAAATTTTATGAATATTCCGACGGATTGATTGGTTCAAAAATTCAATGTAAAAATCAATTTTCAAAATTCAACTTTAGAAATGCCTAATGTCTCTATTCCACTAAATTTCTCTAATATTACCACTAAAGTGCTTTCGATAGAACCTAGAACTAAACAAATATATAATATTCCAGAAGAGTAAATGGTGAAATATATATTAAACCAATCAAAACTCAAGAAGGTTTAATTATCGCTGAAGGAATCTATAATGCATATAATGGGTCTTCACCTATCGAAATAATTAATTTCTCTAATCTTTCAAAAGAATTCGTAATTGAACAACCTTTACAAACAGAAAACCTAAACAATTACAATATCGAATTAAATCATTCATTCTCTCAGAGGAAAATAATGAAAATCCATTTCCCCAATTAACGGTGAAAAAAGGAAATTCTGAAACCATGCAATGCATACAGATATCTCTTCGAACAAGAAAATCAAAAATTGACTTTTATCAACCAAGAAAAACATAAAATTGAATTAAAAAATAAAAAACCAATATTTATTAAAGACCAAGTTATTCTCCCTGGCCTTCTTCCATTTGGATCGTGCCAAACAAAACCGATGCCAGTGGAAAAGTAAAATGGCGGCTCAATCTATTGACGATCAAACTATCGACCACCGATATCAGTTGCCAAACATTACCGAAATCTTCGATAAGCTTGGTAAGTGTATGTATTTTACGACACTAGACCTAGCATCAGGTTTTCACCAAATTTAAGTTGAACATAATGACATTCCCAAACCAGCATTCACTGTTGATTACGGTCACTATGAATATGTAAGAATGCCATTCGGTTTGAAAAATTCATCTTTGAAAGAGTGACAACGCATTAAAAGAACTTCAAGGTAAAATCTGTCTTTGCTGATGGTGATGGATAATGGATGATATTATCATCTTTAGCACAAGTTTACAGGACCATATCCAAAGCCTCAAAGCCTCAGGTATATACAGATTAAGTCAAGCCAATTTAAAAATACAATTCGATAAAAGTGAATTTATTCATAGAGAAATTCCCTTTTTGGAACATGTAATAATAACTGATGGAGTGAAACCAAAACCAGCCAAAATTAAAGCGATTCAAAATTTCCCCATTCCTAAAACAGAGATACAAATAAAAAGTTTCATAGGATTATTGGGTTACTGTAGGAAATTCATAAGAGACTTCGCTAATATTACAAAACATTTAACAGCATGTCTTCGTAAAAATGAAAAAAATAATTCTGAACGAAAAATACCTCAACTGTTTTGAGAACTGAAAATTCCATATTGCAATATCCCGATATTTCAAAGGAATTTATTCTCATCACCGACGCTTGAAATGTGGCCCTAGGAGCAATATTAAGTCATGGAACTGTGACATGATAGGACAAACCTATATGTTATGTTTCTCGTACCTTAACGGTAACATAACAAATTTATTCAACAATTGAAAAAAAATTACTTGCTATAGTATGGGCATGTAAATAATTCCGTCAATATTTATTCGGACGAAAATTACAGATCATAACAGCTCACAAATCTCTCACGTGGCTCTTTAGTTTAAAAGAACCTAATGACAAATTGATACGTTGGCGTCTCAAAAACAAAACAAAAACGCAAATGCTGCAATGCATTATTTCGAATTATCCTAGAAAATGAAGTAGTATCTTTTAACGATTCGCAAGATGAGATTGGAAGTCGAATCAAAAATGTACGGCAAGAATCAATATCTACAGCTGATTGTAGTATTAATGAATTTAACAACCAAATTATATTAGAATTCGATTCAAAAAGAACACAATTAGATGATCAATTTAAAATTTTACAAACAAATAAAAGACGATGGACAATACTCCACCGCGATTTTAACGACACTGTACCAAGACAAATATTCAAAGACTATGTACGACCAAATACAATAACTGGATTGATGTGTAATTTAGTAATAAGCATACAAATCAATCGACTAAACGAACAGGAATTTACCAATAGCAACATAAAAGTTAAGTAAAGAGTAAAAAGTAGTTAAGTAAAGACGAAGTAGAACAAAAACATTTAATCTTAAATTATCATGATCAAAATAATCATAGAGGTATTTCGGAAACAGTATTTCATTTAAAAAGGACCGTTTACTTCCCTAACATGAGGAATATTGCAAATGCCATTACAAATAAATGTGAAGTTTGTCGAACAATGAAGTATAGTCGAAATCAATAAAAAATTAAATTTGAAAAAACTGAGGACCCTTTTCGACCTTTCCGAATAGTACATATGGATATATATGCCTATCTGACAGTTCTTGATAAATTTTCAAAATTTACAAAACCTTTACCATTACAAAAATGAGACAACCAAGATGTAATAAAACAATTTCAAGTATTCATATCCCTTCACGGAATCCCAGATAAAATATTCACTGATAATGGAGTTGAATTCGTATCAAAAATTGACAAAAGCAATGTTAGGATTATTCAAAAATTTTGTTATGAAAAGCAACTACTCGTTAATACGCAATTAGTAAACTAGCGACTTCGGCAATGACAATTACAAAAACAAAATTAATACGAAATTCGAAATGTTCAAAAAAATAAAATATATTCGTATTTTGTACAATGATGTAGACCCATTTGTTATTGACCCTGAACATGATCAATTTTTGCAAAACTAAAATAAATGGAATTTAGAAGTTCGACTCTATCGAGGATTGGCCAGCTCACAGAGCTTTCAACCATACATGGTATATACGCGTAGTTAGTTTTCGACATCCGAAACAAACGAAAATTATCCGCATGTTAATACGATGACGTAGACCCATTTGTTATTGACCCTGAACTTGATCAATTTTTTCAAAACTAAAATAAATGGAATTTAGACGTCCACTCTACGTCCACAGAGACTTCCAACGAACATGGTATATATCCGTTAGCTTCTCTGTGAGCTGGTCGAGTTAGTTTTGCAAAAATTGATCAAGTTTAGGGTCAATAATGATCCGGATGATTTTTATTTGTTTAGGATATCTTAAGCTAACTACCCATATACATATACCATGTTTGTTGGAAATCTCTGTGAGCTGGCCAATCCTCGATAAAGTGAATGTCTAAATTCCTTTTATTTTAGTTTTGCAAAAATTAATCAAGTTCAGAGTCAATAACAAATGGGTCTACATAATCGTATGAAAATAGGGATAATATTTATTTTTTTGAACATTTCGAATTTCGTATTAATTTTTTTTTTGTAATTGTCATTGCCGAAGTCGCTAGTTTACTAATTGCGTATTAACGAGTAGTTGCTTTTCATAACAAAATTTTTGAATAATCCTAACATTGCTTTTGTCAACTGTTTTACTAATGCATGTGCAGTTTTGTTATTTCGACAAATTTTGTAGTCCTCCACGTTTTGTTATTGTTTAATTTTACCGGAAACTTCATATTCGTTATTCATTCAACTACTAAATCTACACGTTATGGACATATTAATCAAAATACCCCATTTAACTAGCAGGAAGATTTTAGTTCAAAATAAACTTCTAAACTTGATCAAACAACGAAATTCTCGAATTAAAGATATAATGTTAGACAAACAAAATTCCAAACGAACGAAACCACCCGACTATACAGAAGGGCAGACAGTTTATATTAAAAATAACCGTAGAAACAAATTAGCTATTATCATACGTATATATTACAGGTTGCTGATCCAATCAACCAACAACAAAGGTGTATCACCCGCGATACAATCTGGCAATGCAAGAATAATAGACTCATACTACCGAATTCTACATGTAATAAATTTAGACAACTATTAGTACAATATAGCAAACATAGGAAAGAGTATACATTCCCTTAACGAAGGAATATCAGTTCAGGACGAACCCTATTTTAGAGAACAAATAAAAATTACTAGTAATACATTTGAGAACTTTTACCGTTTAAAACCTTTTAAAACAAGAACAAAACGAGCACTTATTAACGGCATAAGAAGCATAATTAAGGCAATTACTGGAAATTTAGACTAGAATGATTATGAAGAAATAGGGAAAATTCTAGAAAAAATAAGTAAACAAAAACAAATAAAGCTTAATAAGGATATGATAGATAGGTTTAAAGAAATTCAAAAGTTTGTAGGCGAAACAAGAAATAATTTCACGTCACATTCTCCATAATCAAGAATTAGATATTATTACAACAGAACTAATAAAAGATAACGTAAAATTTATATCACATGAATTTATTTTTGAGATTATCCGTATCCAAGCATATTTTAATACCACCCAATTAATATTTTCCATAAAAGTGGCCACCTTTCATCCAGAAACATACGAATACGATCATTATAACTTATATCTACTACCCGCATAAATTATACCTATACAATTGAAATTCCCTATCCCAATATAATCCTGCATTCAACTTTTGCAGTTTAATCTAACGAAGGTATGCGGGATATATAGCCCTCCTAATTCTGACGCAGCATCGTTTCTTGATTTTTTAGAACAACTTCTCAGAAACTATAAATCTACACACGATTTTATTTTATTTGGTGACATTAACATACCTGTTAATAAAATTTTTAACTTAATCTCAGACTATACCACTGAGCCGTAATATTTTGGACCACTTTGTTAGTAGTTTTCCTAATATTGAGCAAGTTCGGAATTTTACCATTGAAGCCGACATAGTTTTGTACTCTCAAAATTTTGCGTTAAGCCTAAATATGGTACTCAGACACTAACGAAAAAATACGTTAATTACAAAAAGGCTAATGAGTCCTTTAGAAATCCTGAATCTACTCTAGAACGGATAAACATGATATACAGTTTTCCGAATTGAAGGAAGTAAATGTAAAAATTAAAAATGCAAGTGTTTCTCCTTGGATGACTCTTAGCCTCTGGGATTTAATTAAACTTAAAAACTGTACAATGAAGCGCTTTAAAAAGAACATTACTAATTCAGAAATAAAACATAAATTAGATTTGCTAAATCGGATGATCAAAAACGGAAAATATTTAGCAAAGAAGCGTTATTTTGACAATTGATTTAATAATTTGAGCCAAAAAAGAGAGCCAAAAATCTGGAAACAGTTAGAAAAACCCGACCGTTACGACGGACGGAACACCTCGTATTATACTAGACGTCGTACTATCCCGGATCCCATTAAGTCAATTCTGCCTTATGACGGAAATAAGAAACAGGTAACATCCTGGTTAAGAACGGCCGAAGAAACCCTACGCATGTTCGAGGGGGTAGTCTCAGAACAACAACTGAGAATGTACGCACAAGCCGTAAAAAATAAAGCAGAAGGGAAGGCGAGGGACATATTATGTCTCGCAGGCGACCCCGAATCTTTCGTAGAAATGAAGCTTGAAGCACTAGGCGACAGGCAAGAGTTAAGATATTATAAGCCCCAGCTATGGGCAAATACACAGAATGAAACAATGTCAATACATACTTTCTGTAATAGGACCAAAGAAATAGTCCAAAATATTAAATTGTTGGCAAAACAGAATCAAATATATATACAATGCCTTCTGGCAAGTAATTTGCACATTCATTGAAGAATACGCACTCCCGCGATTTTATCAGAGCCTTGATGAAGCTGACGCCTGTCTGTGTAAATTTAAGAGCAATGAGACAATATCGAAAAATTCGAAAAAAATATTCTCTCATAACACGCACCAACAAAAACCGAGTCAAATTAGTACAGCACACTCAAAATTCAACCAAGCACAAACGAAACAAAGGGAGATAGGCTAAACGGAGGACCGCATATACTGAACACATAGAAATAGATCCCTCAACTAGGAGTAAGAATTCCAAAGTCAACAAATTTTCGTATAACAATCACGAAACCACGACAGAAAATGACGATAACTTCTAAGTGTCAAACACGGAAACGGTGGACGAATGCGAAAATCTCGATGTAGGAAATTTTCAAGAGGACCTAGAATCAGATACGGAAAGTCAAACTTTCTACCCTACCTAAAATGTAACACCGAAAACAACAAATGCATTACCTTACTATTAGACACAGGCGCTAATAAAAACATAATAAAACCAAACATTAATCACCCAACCATCTCCTGGAATCACAAAACGCCTTAGTAAAGATAAATACCCACAATCTGACGAAGTAGGGCAAAATAAACCTTACAAGTAACAACTTACAAGCCCAAACATACTATGAATTAGATTTTCATAGATTCTTTGACGGTATTCTGGGATCAGAATCAATGACAAAAATGAATGCTAACATTGATTACGATTCAAATATGATGGTGACACTAACCAACCAAAAATTTAATTTTACCTAATACCCAGCGGAAAAATTTATCACCATACGATTACAGTCGACACTTCTGAAAATGGAGACTGGGTTGAGTGACCCAACATCGCAAAAAAAAAATTCCCAAAAATTAAATTCAAAATTAATAATTTCGAAACCATAGAACCACTACCAATCCTTGATAATAAAACCATTAAAAAGGAAGCAGCGAATTGGAAGCAAAATTAGTCATCGACACAATTAACAAGAATCAAGCAGTTCTGTTGAAAGCGAACGAGAAATTGTCCGCTACAACCGGAATCAAACATACAATCACTACTCGTGACGAAATACTGGGGTATACAAAGACAGATATAGATACCTGCACCACTTCAACCCGGATGTTGAAGAACAAATCCAGGAAATGCTGAACAATGGCATAATCCGACACTCAAATAGTCCTTATTCGGCACCCATTTGGGTAGTGCCCAAAAAAGTGGATGCTTCAGGGAAAAGGAATGTGCGAGTCGTTATCGACTATAGAAAATTAAACGCAAAAACAGTCGACGATAAATACTCCATTCACCAAATAGAGGAAATACTAGATAACCTAGGGAAATCTGCTTACTTCACACCACTAGACCTTAAAGCTAGTTCTCACCAGATATCAATGGATGAAAAATCACAAGCTAAAACAGCATTTTCATCAGACAAAGGGTACTTTGAGTTCTGCAGAATGCCGTTCGGACTGAAGAATGGTCCCACAACATTCCAACGCGTAATGAATAACGTGCTTCAGGGACTCATAAATAAAATCAGCCATGTATATCTCGTCGACATTGTGGTAACAGGGGAACATCTAAAAACACACTTACATAACTTAAACACCTACCTAAAAAGACTCTCAGAGTTCAATCTTAAGATTCAGCTCGATAAGTGTGAATTCTTAAAGGGAGAGAGAGAGGGAGAGACTGAGTTACTAGGCCACATAATAATTAAAGACGGTGTAAGACCAAACAAAGAGAAGGTACACAAAATCTTAGAATGGCCGTTAACAAGAAACCAAAAAGAAATTAAACAATTTCTGGGACTTCCTAGGTACTACAGAAGATTTATTAAGGGCTATTCTAAGATAGCCAGAAATATAGCGATGTATTTTAAGAAAGATGTAACACTAAACGTTTCAGATCTAGACTATATTAGGTCTTTCGAAAAGCTTAAAAACACCACAGCGACGGACCAAATACTAACATACCCAGACTTTACAAAACCGTTTATCTTAACGAGTACTTTCTCAGGTTCATGCCAATCCAATGCAATCGCTTCTCGAACACTGAATCCAGCAGAGACGAGATACGCGACAAATAAAATGGAGGCTTTAGCTATAATATGGGCCGTGAAAAACTACCAGCCTTACCAGATCACAAGCCCTTGAAATTCATAAAAACTTGCGGAGACTTGCGCTTAAAAACTGCGAATACGACGTAGTTTAAAAACAAGGCAAAGCGAATGTTGTAGCCGATGCGCTTAGTAGAATGCCAATTACGGATTCTGAACTAACAAAAGAAATAAATAATAATGAATTAAGTTCTTCTGAGAACGAACTGATCCAAAATTGCGCTTCAAGCGACATATACACAATACACTTAGCCAATAACTCGGATGATTATTACATCCATTTTTCACAACGTTTCAGAACGTCCGTAGCAGGGCTATAATCGCAAAACCCTACTTCGATAAACCACAAATTTTACACTATCTCAAAAAATTCCACATTGGAAAACAATAGGCTCTTTTAGCGCCTGAAATCCTTTATGGAAAAATTCAGGAAGTCTGTACGGAACATTTTTCGGAAACAGGTCATTTTATTCTATAGTAACAAAAATCATAGGGTATGTAACAAACTAGGAAAGACAAGATGCCATCGTAATGAAAGAACACGACAGGCACCCCGAAGAATTAGGGAAGAAGAAAACCAAATAAATTGATCTTATTATTTCCCGAATATAATAAAGAAAATCAAAAGTTACATCAATGGATGCGCAATTTTTAATATACACAAATATGACAGAAAACCCTATAAAATCAAAATACCCTCAGGCCGAGTACAAGGAAACCGCTCGAAAGAGTACACATTGATATTTTTATAAATGACTTTTTAAATGATTCAGATAGAATCAAAAAATCTGTTGGACATAAGAGCCGCAATAACCAAATACTTTACAACATTTGGAATTCCAAACACAATAATAACGGACCACGAAACAACATTCCGTTCAATCCAGTTCAAGAAATATCTAAGTACCTTGAATATAACGTTGGAGTATGCCTTTTCACCGGAATCCAATGTCCAAGTGAAAAAATCCCATTACACAATCATAGGAATTTACAACACCAATAAAAGCAAGGCACCAAATTTGGAAACCAAAACAGTTGTAGAACTTTCCGTAGCACTCTACAACAACTCGGTGTACTCAACAACTGGATTTACACTGAATGAAATAATTTTTACCACAATAATATTGTAAACCTAGACGAAATTCGAGCGAAAACAAAAAGAATTTTCGGGAAGTAAAAACTAGATTAGACGAACAAATAAGGACCGTAATTAAACAAAGTAGTAAAAAAGAAAAACCCCCATAAACAATCGATAATCAAACAGTTTTTCTAGAGCCTAAAAAGAAAGCAAATTAAAAATTTAAATTTAGATCCATTATTAATTTTAAGAGTAAAAAGTTGTAAAATTCAAACAGGAATAATTAAAATAATACATCCATAATAAACCTTACTAATCTAGAAATTACGATAGAAAGCATTAACAATATTGTTAAAGATAGAACAGGCTTCAAATTAAAACTCTATACGATTGTCACACAGAAAAGTAGGAAAATACACGAAAATTTATACCAAATACGACCACCAACACACAAGAAACTCAAACGGTGGGACGCACTGGGAACAGCGTGGAAATGGATAACGGGAAGTCCAGATGCGCTAGACCTACAAATGATTAACAAAAGCACAAACGTACAAAAGCATAAACCTTAGACAGTACAACAATTGCCAACAGAGCCGTCCTGTCAGAAAAAGAAATGCTGACAATGATAGTAAATATCAAGAATCTGCCAGTCGATCTTCAAGGCTTTGAAATACCAGTACCAGACGCAGCCCTAAAATACATCATACCGAAGATAGCAGTGAACGATGAGACTTTGTTATACACATTAGAAGTCCCAAAACTTGAGGAGGACAATTCAATGGTAGTATCATCCACGACTACCCAAAGTTCCTAATCAAGTCCAAACAAAAGCTCTAGACAATAAGCGATCCCAACAATTATGTGCAGAAATTCAAAGACACAAAAGAATTTTGCGACAAGTGTATAAAACCACTAATATTAGGGAACAAAAGTCATTGTAGAGTAACACCAGAAGCCAACATGACCGCACACCTAATCTCCGAAGACAAGCTGTTTATAAATGGTGCAAAAGAAACGGTAATGTCATCAAACTGTGGTCCGGACAATCGAACGCTATCTGGAAATTTTATAATAACATTCTGGAAGTGCACTATTAACTTTCAATCATATGAGCGGAAATATGGGAGTGGAAAAGCGAAATAGAGGAAACTCAAGGAGCTCTCCACAAAATAGAGGTTACAAGGCAAATGATAGAAAACCAAAACAGTATTACACTCATACAAGAGAATATCCAAAACAGGAAATAAATAAACCATGTTTACCTTAAACAATTAGATCATCATAAATGGTTCTGGAAGCTATCGGAAGACATCTCGATTTCAGCGGCCAGCATAATTCTACTAATATTATACATTTGCACCCGCAAATAATCTAATATTGTAAAAATAGAGACTCTAAAGGCAAATCAAGAAATGTCCTCATATACAGATCTGTACAAATAGCAGGCATGCCATTCAAGGGCGAGGACGCCCCTTCTTCGCCCCCGGGAGGAGTTACATACCCACATAAACATAACGCAACATCCAAAGATGCAAGGTCAGCACAATTGGGAAATACGATAAAACCCACATGCTACAAATAAATACAGAACACCGTAAAGCGCATCATCAGCATACTGAGATATACAATGTTGATGAAACAGGAGAACCACGCCGCCACGCGTCGCAACGGACAACGTGCTGACAACGATGTTATAGATAGATAATTTTTAGAGTTAAGTAGTTAGTATAATTTTTGTATTAAGTGAACTGTGTACTCGTTTTATTAATAAAGGAAAAATAAAATTATAAATTTTATTTGTTTTAAGTATCAAAAGTAAATGGAAATGTTATAAATTCAGTTTAGAGAAAAACTCACCCGATTTTTCCCTTATCCACGTCCCATGAGAGCTCATGTGTGCCGTGCAGGAACCGTCCTAGAACACGATATTTGTAAGTTCCCCTATTTAAAATTTTTATTTATTTTTTTTTAAACAAATATGGCTAAACAAAATATTTCTCTTTTCTTTTGCTTTATATCCATAAAATGCACAATTCACAACTACCCTGCCCAACATTTAAATCACACTACATCGTATAATGTTATTGTGTTTGCCGATCGTCAATCGATGCAAATCAAACAGTTATCTATGGCAATATTTAATTGTCTCGTATGTAGTGGTGTACAAAACACTTCGCTGGAGTTGAATGTTGAGGCTTCGTACGTAAATATACCAATAATTCTAGTGAACGGTATGATTTGTATCTGCCTTCGATATTTTGATTTTACTCAACCGGTATTTTGATTCTATGTAGATGTTGCCGCCTTCTATTTATAATCGTACAACTTTTGTAGTCGGTTATATATTTAGTACAAATAAATTTTCCGATTTTGAGACGGCTTGAGGCTACGTGGAAAGAGATGTGGACTAGCATCACGCACAATAAACAAATAACTTCTCAATACAAACCGGATAACAACCACAACATTTAAAGGACCAAGGAAACCGTACCAAGGAAAACGATTATATTATTTAAGAAATTCGCTTACCTCGCCATCTTGTAACAGCAAAAAATAAATATTGTAACAGCTGTCTGACTTAGTAGGGCCAACCGTGTTCAACTTTTCTGATCTATGAACTGTTTTTTAATGGTATACTGAGTGATGAAATTGAAATGAAAGTACGAGCAATTTGTCACAATTATTTAAAACGGTAAAGTCATATGGGAAGTTCTTGAATGTCTACGAACCGAACGAATGGGAAATTATTTAAGTTTTCATAAAAAAAAATGATTAACCCGTGAGTAATTTCGAATATGATGTTTGTTTTTCTTTAGCTTTGTTTGCATATGGCACCGGTCGTGAGTTAATTACTATCGATATATGGGAAGCCTTGATTCTCCAGCGCTTAGTCCTGTTACAAACCGCATTGGTAATCTTCTGTGGCTACGGTTCCTTCATCTGTTGGAATATCCGTTGTATATAATAAATACAGGATTGGTCCTAAGACACTTCTCTGTGAGACACCGGCAGAGATTTTCTTTAGTTTGGAGTATTCATCCACATATTTCACATGAAAATGTCTATTGGATAAATAAGACCTTAGTATGGCATAGAATTGCCTCGGCAGATTTCTGTGCAGCTTGAATTCTATCTAGTCCACTGTGCCAAACTTTTGGAATTCTTGGGCGACGTCCAGAAATATGCTGGAGCATACTTTTTTGCATTCTATGCACCTTTTCAGTAATACTTTTCAAAGAGTTTTGACATAATTGGCAGCAATGAAATTGGCCTGTATGATTTTTTATCGTTCGGTGGTTTATCAGGTTTTGCTATCATGATTACTTCTGTTACTTTCCATTGCCACGGAACATATTTTAACCGAAAGCTTGCATTGATTATGTGTAATAGCTTACGAAATCCTTTACCTGGTAGAGCCTTGATTATTTGGCAAGTAATCAAGTCATATCCTGGGGCTTTTTTAACATTCATGTTGCTTTTTACTTCTTCTTTTAATTCTTTGAGAGTTACTGGGCGTATACCAAAACCATCTACCTTTTGGATTGACATTATATTTTCATTGGCCGTTTGCCTTGGTAGTGGTTGGAAGGTATCCTCGAGATACTCCGCAAACAGGTCAACCTTCTCTTTAGGGCTTCTTGCTCAAGTTCCATCCTGCTTTTTAAGTGGAGGCACTTGCATTTTGGTTCTATTGAGTCCCTTCGTCGCCTTCCACAGAGAATAATCAGAAATTTTTTCATCGGTTAGGCTAACTAGATATCTGTTGATTGATGCATTTTTAACTTCTTTAAGAAGAAATTTGAGACTGTTACCTAAATTGTTAAGAATTGTTTTGTCCTCCGGTGTTCTAGTTATTTGCCAGGTTTTACGTGCCCGTCGTTTTCTCTTACCAACTCTCTAACTTCCATTGGGTAGGATATGTTAAGCTTCTTCTTATTTTGTATAATAGGGGTACTTACTTGCCAATTCATCTTCCAACTGATGAGAATTTCTTATCGGTACCTGAAGATTGATTTTTTTCTCCAATACTTCAAGAAAGAGATCCCAGTTTGATTTTGAATTTGTTAATCTGGGTGCACTCTCCCTTTGAATTACCAATTCACTGACTGTCATGATAACCGGGGAATGATCCGATACTAGAGAATTATAGTCTACAATTTGAATGTAGTTCTGGGATATACATCGCTACAAAAAATTCTATTAGGTCAGGTATCTTCGTTCCGTCACTGGGCCAGTATGTTGGGGAACAACCAGAGTAAAATTCACATTTTGATGTCTGCCCTGCTTGAAGCAATTCTTTGCCTTTTGACGTCGTAAGTCTAGATCCCCAATAGGTGTTTTTTGTATTAAAGTCACCTAGTTTAAGGTAGTCCTCCCTTTTCAAGTTATACCGGGGAGGGCAATATATCGCAGAGACAGTAAGCTATCTGTATTTAATTTGGATCCTTACAGTAGTGACTTGCATAGTTTCTTCTTCGGTATTTGATTCTAAATGGTGTTTTATATTTTTTTTTATTAGTAATGCCGTACCACCTCTTGCTCTTTCCACTGGATGAATGGAGTGATATAAGTTATAACCCCGTATTTTAACAAACGAAGCTTTAACTAGATGGCTTTCAGATATTAAGAAAATGTCGATTTTTTCTAAATTTAAAAATATTTCTATTTCTGGAATATGTTGCATAATGCCATTCGCATACCAGATTGCCATTTTGGAAATTGTGTTCTTACTTAACATTTTTAAGATTACTTTGGTCATCTAGCCGCTTCGTATAAATAGCTGCGATGCTGTTGCAATAATGTTTTCCATAATTTGGTTATTTTCAGAGCCAATACGTTTGGTTGAACCCAAACCGAATACGATGTGTTATAATTTAACTTTCTCGACATGATACGTAAATAAACGAAATAATATCACTTATTATCCGAAATAATATCACTTTTGATCAAACATGGAAATAAGTCCCGCAATTGATATTTTGGATCAATTTTCACAAGCACAACGTTCTACATATATGGGAATTTTTTTATAAGCTTAAACGAAGCTACTATTAGAACGATTAAGCGAAATCAGGCAGGTTAGATGGTTTTAAGCCTCAGGTAACAAAACAGGTGCGAGAATGATATCTGATTTTTAAAGCCGCTACTAATTAAACAGGCAGTTCGCCTACGAGCGATGAAAGGGACCAACTTTGATAAATTAGCAATTTATTTGTAACTCGTGATGGTGTATGAATTATATAAATTTAAAACTGATGTATATGGAAGCGCTTCTGAAAGCCGTAACATATAAGACACCAAGAGGCAGGATGTTAAAAAGTAACACAAAAATCATCATACAATTTACGATTCCAAACACATAGGATTTAGCCGAAGCAGTCAATTTAAAGTAACGGCATTCATCTGTTTCGTGACGGCAGGCAACGGGAAGGCGGCAGTTCAACGAATTGTACAAATCTTACGTTTCATTCAATTTAATGTCATTCTACATATCGTTTATGTTTGATGTGAATTTAAAAATGAAATGTAAAAATAGCGGAATGCACAGTATGAAACAGTTGCGCAGCTTAAAGTCCCTAGACGAATTAGAGTTACGCGACAGTAATATTGTTGGTGATAGCACATTGAAATTGGTCATGATGAATCAAATGATTATCAAACTAATATAACGTATGAGAGGAATTTTACATTTTTTATTTAATTTGTAGGGCATGCCGATTTCACCTGTTTGAGTGGTTTATATGTCGACTATGATTATGGGGATCACAGGAATTCTTCTAAGATGTAATCAGCGGGTTACAATAGCTCCATGTACTAAGTAATAAACAGTCTATATGCCATGTCCCAGCGGCCTCCCCAAATAATTTTTTTTTTAATTTGTAAGGCATAACGATTTCACCTGTTTGAGTAGTTTATATGTCGAATAAGATTATGATTATCACTGGAATTCTTCTAAGACGTCATCAAGAAGTTACAATAGCTCTATGTACTAAGAACTCAACTCAAACAGTTTTCGTTATCAAGCTGTAGTATTGTTGACGGGCGTTTGTATTATTGCTGTTTCTATCATATTCCTTAAATAAACACTAAAGTCGGTAGTCTCTAATTTATAACTTTTGCGTAATGGCTCGTGGCACCATCTATTTAAAACAGATGTATCTCTGAAATCAAACATCCACAAGACATGGCTCTTGCTTTACAAATTTTTATTTTCTTATAAGTTGATTGATTGATTGGAATGTACAGCCAGGTTTATAGTAGCATGGAATTCGGTCCGGTTACAGACACCTGACTGATCAATTAGTCAGTAAAAATGTAATAAATCGGTAAGCACAGGATAATCACAGTTTATAAATCGAATTTTAGATAAAATTAAAAAATTACAGATTAATCGGGCTTCTGAAATTGTAAAAGTATTAATGTAAACTAATGACTTTATTTTAATTGTAAAAACTTAATGAACTTATAGTAATCACGTGCGGCGGCGACGTGAACTGTCCACCTCGTCGTGCAATTTACAACAAATTCAGCCAGATTTATGAGACAAAGTCATTGAAAATTGGATCCCCCGAACACATGTCACTGAGGAAATAGGCCAATTAGTAATACATAATCGATAGAATTTCAGAAATAATTTAAAATTCAGAAACGACACCATCGAAAGGTTTGATGCCGCAATTAGCAAACGGAACACCATTTAAAATAAATTATGATTTTTTTTATTGTATTATGAAATCCGATTGAAAGCTTACAAAAAATCATCTTACAAAAAACAATCACAACAATCACTGGCGCTTGCTGAACTGGCACTAAAATTTAATTTCAGCCATTCTTGAAAAAGATGATCGTCCATTTTCAGCAGCAAATATTGTCCAAGCAACATCATAGGTCTTTGTTCAGAAATAAAAATTAAAATGCTTATTCCCGTGTACTTTGTTCGATTTATAGAAATTACGAATTTTGGTATACAATTTTGTTACAAATATTTCTTCGAATATTTCAGAGAGCCAAAATTTCAAATTTTACATAAAATTACATTTTCACTTCACGTTAATAAGGTTTGTTGACTGAATAATATTCGAAACCCGGGTTTTAATTCTTTAAAGTCGATTTTGGAATTTAACTGTTTTATTAGTTTTATTAGAGTTTTTGGTTTTCTTTATTTAAAAAATTTGAAGAATAAAATCATGGGTGAATTCCGGTTCAAATACCGGTGTGAAGTTTTTGGACCTGTATAAATATAGGGACATTGCAAAATTCCGTAGACAAAAATTTATGCGAGTATTCACTGTCTACTTTTTGAAAAAAATTTAAATTCTTGGGTAACTAAATTATTACTAGTGTACATTTTTAACAGTGTATTTCAATAATACGACTGAACATTTCACTTTTGTGCTCCCGGCCTCTTGATGTTAGTTTTCAATTTACATAATTTATCCACCATCACGTGTCATAAATAAATCGCGAATTTATAATCGACCGTTCTAATCGTTCGTATAGGCGAACTGCCTGTTTAATTGCTGCCCGTCTAACCAATACTTCATTTCTAATAGTTCTAATAGTAGCTTCGTTTAAGCTAAACAATTTTCCCATACCTATATACATTGAACTTTGTCCTTGTGAAAATTGGTCCAAAATACCGTATAATAATAAGCTATGTCTTTGTAGTTCCAAAGTCTAATACAGCGTATACCGATCTTCGGTACCGATCTAGGTTGTTCTAGAAAGGTTGTGTGATTCAAAACAGATGCAAATCCATAGATGGCAAGGTTTTGAGCTAGATGACTTGAAGCCATCACAGTTTCTCAGCCGAATGAAAACTAATGTCGGAGATAATGTAGATGACGGATTTATCATAATGATTTGGATGAAACGATTACCAGTTCGTGCTCAAGAAATCTTAGCTCATCAACTTCAAAATTAGTAGATCAACTGCAAGAGACTATGTCACAATCTCATGTCATGCCGTTATCAAACAGTCAGCTCGATAATTAAAATTAGTTAACTATCTTGTTGCAAATTAACGAAATAAATCGTAGGCCTGGTGAGATGATACGTGGGAGATGATAAAACATTTTCAATCACCGGTCTCGGTCCCAAAATAGATCCAATAGACATTCTGGTCCAGCAAAAGGGTCAGATCCGTTCGTAAATTGCTCTCAATAGAGTAAGTTTAAAGCAACAAAACTAAATCAATCTTTACAAACGGCGACTTGGACAAGGACAAAGGACAAATATCGTATTGTCGCCTCAAAATTTTTGATCAAACATCCAAAATTAATTTTTTTATGTGTCCGGAGCAGACGTTTCTGTCCTACCTTCCAATTAATGAAAGGAAGAATATCAACACGAATCTCGACCTTTTCGCAGCCAATGGATCAACAGTTCGAGCTTTCAATTTCCAACTACTTCATTTAGATTTCGCCCTACGAAGACGATTCACATGGACATTCGTTTTAGCAGATGTAGCAACGGCGATTATATGAGCAGATTTCCTCAAGGTTTGTTGGTCGATATCCGAAACCACCATTTAGTCGACCCACGAACCTCACAACGAGTATCAGCAATTGCATCAAAATTAGAAATTCCAACATTGAGGGTAAGTAACACCAGCACTATCGACGTCAGAGTGTTGCCTTTATTACAACTACAGTGGACGTACTAAGCAAGAAGTATACCGCCATTTCGGCCAATCGCCTGAAATTTTTTTTATCGAATTTACTAGAAATTATAAATGTGCAAAGCGAACGTTTCGTTTTATGGTATTAAACACAATATTTCGTTTCACAGGGGTTGACAGATATAACTGTACATGACATTTAAATGTACTGACCATCAGTATTAAGTACCAAATACTTATTATCGTTCAAGGGGGATAAAGGGCCTTCCCAGCTGATTTATTATTCACTTCTATTAGATTTTTATCGGAATTATGCTCATATTGTAAGGTAATGAGTATTCGTGTGCTTAATACTGATGGTCAGCACATTTAAATGCCATATACAGTTTTACCTGCCAACCTCTGCCAATGGTGACATATGAGCATTATTTGGTTAACTAATCTAATAAAAGATAGTATTAAATCAGTTGGGAAGACCCCTTATTCTCATGAAAAAAATTTCAATCAACTTTATTTGAGCGAACTGGTTTTTAAATTTCTTGATTTAAAGTGTGGTAAAATTAGTTGTCTGTATGTGCGAATATTTTAATTTTCTTCGGGAGTAAATTTGGTTTTCTCCGTATTTTTTATTTTTCCGGGCTTAATAAATTTAACGGAGAAACACACCATAAAGACGTCTCTCGGGAAGGATTTCGGGTCAGCTTCATACACGTTAAATTTTCCTTTATCACCTGATGTAACCCACTAGTTTTGCCAACGAATAGATGTTGAGTTCATTCGAATAAATTTGGAATACTAAACATACAAAAATTTTCAAAAATTATTTCAAATACGATAACCCTTCCACTATCACGTGTGTAACTCACTAGTTCGGCCAACGAATAGTTTCTGAGTTCATTTGAATATATCTCGAATACTGAACGAACAAAAAACTAAAAAAAAAATATTTCAGATACGTTAATTCCTTCTCTATTACATGTATAACCCACTATACACTGGGTGTATAACCGACTAAACACACAAACAGTTTAAAAAATTATTTTGGCCAAAGAGTAGTTTCTGATGAGGATGTTATGGCTGTCGCATGGCATCCGATCCAATGTAATTTTGAATAATTTGATTAATTCGTTGTTCTGATAAAGAAGCGTTTGCAATTTTCCGACGTTCTGATACAACGGCCAATGATTCAGACGAAAATTGTGTTGTAATTACCTTGAAAGTGGACAACTTCGTCATTTGGAAGCAACTGTTGTATTTTTGGAAGTTGGCCGGCAAACGGGTAGACTCAATTCCTGTTCCAGAAACCAATGAGCGTAATGGCTCATTGTGGCAATTTCACTTTCCCACCTACGCAACACAATCCAATAGTCTCGCCGCAGAATTTCAACGGCTTACAATGCAATGAAACGGTTAACATTTCTCCAATTGTTACTGAGATGTCCACACTGTAATAGATTTCCGAACCGTAATGAAATGTCGTTTGTTCCAGGTTTATAGGCGCACCGCGTCGGCGCAATCGATCATGTCCACTGTGTTGTGCTTGCTACCATTGTGTTTGATGTCCAGGAACTCCTTATCTTCTAAATCTATTCGCTTATCTATTCGCACGTAATTGGGATATACCAATACGCCTATTTTCATTATTCGTCACGCGCTAGTCATCAGTGTGGTTCGCACGTGCAGTAGATCGCCGAGCATTTAACTGACTGTGACAACCTATGTTAGCTTTAGGCATTGTATTGTAATAGACACCATAAAGCGACACGGAATTGTTTTCACAATCACTTGTACACTATTCAAATCTGTCGAAATTTCGTTGTTATTTATTCTTCACTGAGAACTTTACTTTAATCGAGCCTCGTTAAAAACATTAGAATGAATTTGTGGTTATGGCTAGGCCTGCAAAGTCAATTTACCGTACTCGATTGTTCGCAAAATGTAATTAAATTAACCAAACCTGTTCAATTCACTACCTTTTATACGAAAAAATAATTTTAAATCTATTAGATTTCAAAAATTCTTGCTGAAATATTTGAGCACAAGCACACTACGGTGTGAATAATCAAATTTGTATTGAATCAGATAGGTCCGCCACCAACGCCATCTATTGAAAATAAACGGAAGCGACTAAATTCTTATTGTGGAAATACAATTCTTATTGGTGGTATTAAGTCCATTCTGTAACGAACGAGTTCATTAAAATACTGATTTATTTGACTACCGTGAGAATGCACTAACAAAAATTAATTATTCAATTCAAACCATAATCTCTCACGGATACATCGAAGTTACATGTGTAATAATCTAAATACTACATCATCTCAACGCAATAACCAATTTGGTACGGCGTAATCATATACCTTGTACCTGTGTATAAGTACGATTGATGACGTACACATCACAAGAATAATTAAATATGCTATACACACACAGTTTCATTTGATCTTTGGTATTGTAATTGCAATTTCCCCAATCAGTCGTGTTATGTATTTTCTATTTGATATTGATGATATTGATGTCTGCTCATTAAACTTAATCTCTTAAAATCAGTTTACCGCGAGCCGCTTAAGTGTCAAAACGTTTAGATAATTCTAAAATCAGTGTAGTTCAGTTAAAATTAATTTAAAACTTAGTTATTAAATCTAGATATATGAAGGCCGTTTATTTCGAATTTATTTGGTTTTCCATATAACACAGCAGGTAATTACTATCTTGGTCATACATATTACTGTAACTAATTTGCTTTTGTTTTCCGTATGTGTAGTGCAACTAAAACGCATTCCCTTTCACGTGGGTGCAAAAATTGCGGCCATTCGAATATTAGATCCTACGTTGGGGGTAATATAAAAGAAAGGCCAAATTTTTTGTATGGTGACGACCGCTACCAAACCGCATGCTGGAAAAATACAGTACATACTCGTCGTACTGAACCGATGTTTGTCGGCGTCATTTTCTGTACATAATCACTGCTATACATAATCACGTATACGATACCAAATCGTACACGTATTAGTTTCGCGTGCGGTTTAATTGGTAGTTTTAGTTTAGTTCAGTGTATTTAAAAGTTTTAGATAAGTTTCACAAATTTCTTAAAATTTTTTAATTCTTGAAATCCATTTCCAAGTTTAGTTTATAATGTTTGACCAGCTATTTTCATAATTTTAAAAGAGTTGTTAAACTAATTGTTATTATAAAAAGTGAATTATTATTAAAGTGATATCAATTTATATAAAACAAAACGCCGATAAAAGCGGTGATAACAGATATAATTTGGTGACGTGAAACTTACTGTTTTTTCACAGTATATATTATATGTACTAGTTTAGTACCGGCAATAGTAAACCCATATTATGTCTACGCTGGGAAGCGCTTCATCGTGACAGTTATAAATGGTAAGTCGTTTTATATTTAAATTGTTTTTATATTATATTGTATAATCTGGCCTCTGCCTAGATTTCTGTACTTAGGTGAGCATTTGGTTTACCACTGCAAATATTCACTGAGAATTGAACCAACTGTGTTGTTATGCGTTTATAATTCAATTCTATCTAATTACCTCGATAAAACGGGCTTTTTATACATGCAAATTGCTTACGCTTAAAATTAACAATATTTATGTACAACAAAAACACACAATACAATATACAAAAAATTAAAAACTCTTGAATTTGCTACAATCTACAATATTCCACCCGTGCCGATACTGTGTCATCGACCGCTTGGAATATTGTATTATTGCGCATGTTGACATTGATTCAACATGTTCCCGGGCTTACTAATGTCGAATGCGGACGTGGTTTGCAATGCATCTTCCTCTTAATTTGTTTGCAACCCAGATGACTCCTATTACTACAGCACTCCAAAATAAAATGTGGATCATTGCATAATGGTGGATATGATGAGCACTCTGATGATGGAAGGTAATCTGTTCATCATTTTTCAATGATTCAATCTGATCAACCAATCCGGTTGTTTCTGGCGTGGTTTGTAAATTCACTTGATCCACCTCGTTCGCTTTATTTTTGACCACAGCACTGAATTCCCCTAGGTTGTTAGCCCAAATGCATTAGATGAGTTGCGTGCTGAGCAAATTTATTGATAGTGTGTTTAGCCGTTCCTACAGTAATTATTTGAACGTCAGAGTCTCTGAGCACGCAGCCGGACTCGATTTCCACTATACCGGAACCTACGATGGTGTAAGATTGGATTCTAAACCCAAATATGACATCGATTGTGATTTCATTGGGTATCAAATATATCCACTGTGCCGTAGTGCCGCATACGGTGTCCAATTCGTTCTTTCGTTGTAATATCGCTACCTCACATGATGATGTTGGGAATTGGGACTACATATATTAGTGTATAGTCCCAAACGAACGACAGTGGTAAAGTGATTTCAATTATTACATTTTTTTGAGTTACTCGGCTGCGGATTTGCATGCTTTCATACACATGGTGGAGGTCGTGAATGTCGTGTCCTGGTAGAGTAATGGTACATTTACTGCCGCAAACGATGTTGGTCTTTAATTAAATTATTTATAGATGCCGTGGTGAGGTTTGTATTATGTTTTACCAAATTGATGGTGTTATCGTCACTGTTAATTTGTTCAAAATAGAATTCATACTTGTCAGCTTCTCGCTGGGTGAGTACTCCAAATAGGCCCCCTAGGACAAGGCCCACTGAATCACCGAGGCCTCGCTTCATTCGTTTACGATCCTTATTACTTTCAAATAATACCTCGTTATCTGCTATCAAATAATTATATTGAAATAAGAGTTGCTGAAGAATGATGTCGCAGTTAAACCGGACAGCTCCTTACAAACAGTTTGTAACTCTGTGTGGGCTCTTTTAAAGTTGTCAATTTCCTCCCAGAAGGAAGATAAATTGTATTTAACAACTAATGTCCATTTTGTCGCGACAATCTCCAACTTGCGCAATTCCTCGAAATGTATCCCAATAGAATGATTGAACGGCCTTATTTCGATGTTGGTGCTCACAAAACCAAATAGACAGCACACTGAAAGGATGGCTAGTGCCATGTGGTTTATTTTTCCTGTCGTTTTGGTTCGACGGTGCGGTTGTTGCCTGGATACCGGCTTGTTGTTTTGAGTTGTAATTGCACTGGCCTTCCCGGTGGTTGTTTCCTTGAGCGATGCAATGGCCTTCGTAGGTAATATCTCACTTGGATCGTCGCTAATAGGGAGTTTGCACAGATTTGTTATTGGTCGCTTGTAGGTCGCGTCCTTACACTTTACTGTTACTATTCGAACCAAGTCGTCTTTTCTGGCGTGAGTGTCTTTGATCCGTCCCAATTTCCATCGAGTTGGGGGTAGTTGATCATCCTTCACCAATACTAGATCGTTTATTGTCACATTTGGTTGGGCAGTTTTCCACTTGCTCCGTTGTTGAAGCTGGTGAATGTATTCAGAAGACCATCGCTTTCAAAAGTCTTGCGCCATTTTTTCGACCATGTGCCATCTCGTTCTTAATCCTATGTTGCTGGTTGTCGCTTCCGGCATCGCCTTAAGAGCATCTCCAATGAGAAAGTGTCCTGGTGTTAGCGCTGTTGTATCCGTTGTGTTGTTGGTTAGTGCAACCAGCGGCCGAGAATTGAGGACCGCTTCGATTTGGGTGGTGAGAGTGGTTAATTCTTCGAATTTTAGAGTTGAATCTCCTATTACTCTCTTAAGATGAAATTTTACGGATTTTATTCCTGCTTCCGATATTTCGCCAAAATGTGGATTATGCGGTGGTATGAAGTGCCATGTCGTTTCATCACTGGCTAACATAGCTGCTACGTCGTCGGGTAATGTGGTCATAGCTGAACTGTACGTTTTCTTCATTACGGAATTTGCACCCACAAAATAGGTTCCGTTGTCAGAGACTATATCAGTACAAAGCCCTCGTCTAGAAACAAATCCTTTGTAGGCCGCTATGAATGCCTCTGTTGTTAGGCTGCTCTCTATCTCAAAGTGTATGGCCTTAGTTGTCATTCATACGAATAGGGCAATGTATCCTTTATAGGATTTTTTACCCCGACCCTTGGTGGTTCTTAGCTGGATGGGTCCTGCATAGTCGATTCCTGTTTTAGAAAACGGTTTTCCATGGCTCACTATTGCTGATGGTAGACTACCCATTAGATGTTCCATGTGTTTTTGTTTGTAGCGAAAGCAGATTATGCATTTTTGTATCACTTGTTTTACAGCTCATCTCCCATCGATGATCCAACATTTCTGTCTCATCATTGCAAGGGTAAGCTGTGTGCCACCATGTAATGTGTTTTGGTGGGTTTCCTCAATTATCCGTTGAGTAATTATGTTGTTTTTGCTTTGAATTACAGGCTGTTTGCTGGCGGTTGTCAGATTGGAGCTTTGGAGACGTCCCATTACACGGAGTAAGTCTTCGCCGTCTACCAAGGGGTTTAATGAACCTAGCCTTGATTTTGCTGTATGTAGACAGTCTGCTAAATAACTCTGCAAGTATGTGCGGCCTTTTTATTACCGTCGCCAGCACTCTATTTTCTTCCAGCTCTGCTTGTAAATCTGAAGGTGGATCCGGAACGGGTTCTTCAGTATTCCACTGCGGTGGCATAGTTGTTAGGAAGCTTGGTCCATGCCGCCATAAGTTGTTATCAATGAGCTGCTTGGGTGTTATGCCATGTGAGGCGGCGTCTGCGGGCTTTTTCCTGAGACTTCACGTGATGCCAAGTTCCTGTTGGTAGTGTCTTCTTAATCGTCGAGATTCTATTTGCCACAAACGTTTTGAAGCGGCTTGGGTCTCCTTTAATCCACCAGAGTGTTGTTGTTGACTCTGACCAAGCGTATGTATTAACGTTTTCAAGCTTCATGGTATCTTGAACGTGTTTCATTAATTTTGCCAATAATAAGGCTGCATTTAACTCGATGCGAGGGATTGATAGCTTCGTTTTGATTGGTGCAACACGTGTTTTGGACATAAATAGCTGAGCTGCTGGTTTACCGTTGTCATCCACTGTCCTACAATAAACCACTGCCGCATAGGTATGCTCTGATGAATCAGAAAAACCGTGTAGTTCGGTTTTGCATCTAGACGATGTACTGAGGAATCTTGAAATTTTTAATCTTGATATCTCATTCAGGTCATCTTTGTAGTTCTGCCATTTGGCACTTATTCTTGCTGGTAGTTGTTCATCCCAGCTTATTCCCATTTTCCAAACATCCTGCATCATGATCTTGGCCATTCCCAATGTTTTAATGGTGTCATTTAATTTTATTTGAATATTTCCGTTGGCTTGTTGCTCTCTAGGAATGCTTTGCAATAGTTTGGGAGAGTTGGATGCCCATTTTCTCAAATTGAATCCACCTTGTGCTGTGAGGGCTTGCAGTTCTTGCAGCACCAGTAGAGCCTCGTCAATGCTGTCTGCACCAGTGATGATTATTTTAGCTGCTTTTGAGTGAGTATTGGATACTTCCTTGGCCAGTTGAATCAATGTTCTTACCGCTAGGAAGGTGGCAGTGGTAGTTCCGTATGTTATTATTTTTAGCCTATATGCTTTTATCGGCTCGGAAGGGCCCTGTCTCCATAATACTCGGTGTTAGTTCTGGTCGTTTGTGTTGAGCCAGATTTAAAGGAACATTTTCTCGATGTCGGCTGTCATGACAAACTTGTTCCCCCACCTTAGTAGTATGTCGGCCAAGTCTTCATGCAGTTTGGGCCCTGTCATCATGATGTCGTTTAACGAGACCCTAGTTGTTGTTTTTGATGATGCATCAAACACCACTCGAAGCTTGGTCGTTGAGCTGCCTGGTTTGATAATGCCATGATGAGGTATGTAATACATCTTTTCTTGTATTAACTCCATGTGGTTCAAATCTATATATTCTTGCATGAATTGTTTATATAATTGTTCGTAGTCCGGATCTTTGACAAATCTTCTTTCGATTTGCAGAAGTCTGGCTGCTGCTCTTTTCCTAGATTCTCCAAGTTTGACGTGATCGTCCTTAAATGGATTTTTTACTATAAATCGTCCATCTGTGTGTCGTCTCAATGTTGATTGAAATGTGTCCTCAACTTGATTTTCTTCTGCTGTAAGGCTCCTTTCTTCAGGAATGCTATCAACCTCTATAAATAATTTTAGTTGCTCTTAGATTGATTTTGTCATCACCATGGCTCTTCTTACTCGGTTGTCCATGTTACTCATGCTGCCGATTACAATCCATCCGAACTCTGTGTTCTGCGCCATTGGCTCTCGGTGGCTACCTTTGATAATGTTGTTAGCTATTATTAATGGATAGTAATCTGCGCCTAGTATGATATCAATCGTATGAGATAAATTGTAGTGAGGATCTGCTAGTTTTATGTTGTTGAGATGGGTCCATGTGCTATTGTCGATATCAGCTTCTGGTTAATTTGTTTAATACCAAAGCTTCCACGTCCAAACTAAATTCTCCATTGAATCTTGGCACCAGCTTTATGCTGATTGTATGTTTGCAGATTCCTGTTTCACTACCGCCAATGCCTGAAATGTTCACATGTGTTTTTCTCTTTTTGATGTTTAGCAGATTGGCAGCTCTCAATGATATTAAAGTAGCTTGGGACCCTGAATCAATTAACGCCCTCATTGTGGTGAGATGTGCAGTGTCCGTTGCTACTCTAACTATTGCTGTTGGTAGTAATACAGAGCCTTGTTGTTTAACTACTAGAGTTTGTGTTGTCCCCATGTTGGTCGATGCCTTGTTGTTACCATGCAGAAGAGTGTGGTGATGTCCTTGGCACACAATGCATCGTATTGCGGATCTGCATGGGTTACTCCTAAGATGTCGCGTTAAACAACGTACACAAATAGTTGTTTCGCTGACCAACTTGCTTCTGTTTAACGTTGCCATTAGCTTGAACTAATTGCAGTCTTGCAGCTGATGCTTTCCTTGGCACCCCTTTACTACACACTGGCTGTCTACGATTGTAGCGTGTACCCGTTTTAGTGATACCATTGGGTGCGGTTGTGCGTAAACCACCTTGATAGACTCCATAGCCTCTAGCGATTGGAATCTTCTATCTATGAAGCTGAAGAATTCATTGATTCGTTTAGTTTCTCTAGGATTCTCTAATGATGTTTCGTAGAGACTAGTGGCTTCTGGGTCTAGCTTTTTGCCTAGAACGAACATCACTAGGGCTTCAAAAGGAGAGTGTAATTTTAACTTGTTGATGTTGTGTAATATTTCAACTGTAGTATCATGCAAATTACGAATTGCTGCCGCTGATGGTGCATGTATTGTTGGTAAAGTTAACAATGAGTTGAAATACTTATTTGCTAATAATCTGGGGTTGTTGTATCTTCCTTGTAGTATTTCCCAGGCCTTGTTGTAATTGTCACCAGTTGTTGAGAGGTGACTGATCAACTGGGCTGCTTCCTTTTGTAGATTTGCCTTCAAGTACGTCATTTTGATTGTGTATCGGTTATTGTTGTTGTGGATGAGCTCGGTGAAAATATCGTTGAAGGAGCCCCAATGCTCATAGCCGCCATGAAATGTTGGTAGCTCTATTTTGGGCAATTGTACCTTGGCTTCTCCAGCCTTGTTCGAGGTCTCTTCTTTCTGGTTGCGCTACCATCGCAATGTGGTTGAGTCTACTCTATCCTTGAGAGCCTCATAGTAGTTATTTTGGAAGAAGGGAGCTGTTTGTTCTTGCTCTTCCATTTCTACTAAGAGCTCTATGTGCAAATCGTCAATTGCCCCCATTTCTTGGAATAATTGAGCCATTTTTAGCTTTATGAACTCCATTGGAATGTTGTTGTCGTCCAATGCTTCTTCAATCGATTCTAATTTCCCGTGCATCCTCCTCATCAGGACATCTTGCTTCTTAAGCAGCTTCTGGTTGTTGTGTGCCACCCCGTTACTGGAATTTTCAGACTGATGTTGGTAGTCCTTACTTGATGATTCAGATGATTGATTAGCTTTGTTGGTTGATGAAGTTTCATCTCCTTGGTCGTTGTTATTTGACTCCTCGTCGGCAAAGTTGAATTTGGAAGATGCGTATGGGGCTGGCGTTGATGGCAAGGATGACGAGTTTAGGAGTTGACGCATATCTTCAACATATTTTGTAAATCCTTCCCATACTATTTGCCTGTCTAGCAATCCGTACAGTTATCGTTCAGTTTTTAGTTTTAGTTTTTTTTTTAATTTTTCATTGTTTTATTTAACTAATAATGTACCCGGAACTCTGTGATATTATAATCAAAAAGTGCTAATTAAGTTAACTTGTGTCAATAATTAATCTGTGATATTATAAATAATAGTGTCATTCTAGTTTTAATTATAAAAAAGGATAAAAATTAAAATAAAAACAAAATTTTGTTTTTGTGTTGTGCAATTTGACAGCAAGCTGCTGTTCTGAATGAACCTTTATTCTACAATAACATAATTTAATTTGTTCATAATTGTGCTAATTTAAACATTAATTACTGTAAACCGTGATAATTTTACGCAATTTGTGGTAATTCAAACAATCTGTGTCAAACAGTGATTTTTTGCTGACATTCAATTACAATGTCGAGTTGCAGTCATACAAAAAAAATTTTTCCGCTACTTTTACGGACATCGTTTCATGAAATCTCTGCGATTGCCAATTTTGTTACGATTGTAGTGGGCTTGACCGTGCCGCTTTTAACACAATTAAAAAGTACACCAGCATTTGCTTTTTTGGCAACTGCTGTATATCATTGATCACAAACAATAACATGTCCAAGATTTTGAGGTAAATTGACGTGATAGTGGACAAAGCAGCTGACAATTTGGACTTAAGGAAAATTGAATCGGAGGTGGCTGAAAACCGTAAATTAATCAACGCATTGACTAACAAACGCTGACGATAATTCCAACCCGACAACATCTGCAAAAAGTGTGAAGCCTAGCTCCAATATACATGATGTGTCGACGTCGCCGCAAGCTATTGTTGGATCGGGGCCCCTCATCAACTCTATCAAAACTGTCTCAGTGCCTGTCAAAAAATATTTATAATCAGTCGTATCGATCGAACCGTCTCAACCGATCAGATCGTTAGCTATGTCTGCGATAAACTTCAAAATTGTTCGCCAGGTGACCTAAATTGTCGGCTATTATTACCCAAAGACCGCGTTCTGGACAGCTCACTAACGTTCGTCGAGGCTGATTTTAACCTACTTAACAATTCTGACGTTTGGTCTACTGGTGCTTTAATCCGCCCATTTACAAATTATCTACGCATATCAAAAAACCGTACCGTGGCCACGTTTCAACAGCCAAAGTAACTACTGCGTCAACCCCTTCATCCAATACCACCAACGCCTTCACTTCTATCTACTATCACAATGGCTCCAGTATCTGCGGTAAAACCAGGGATTTCCGCTTAGGCATACTTGACAATGATTTCGATGTTATAATAATCAGCGAGACTGGGCTTACGATCAATATGTTATCCGAAGAGTACTTTCCATCAGACTATGTCGTTCATAGAAAGGACAGATACGATTTTGACACCAGTTGTAGAGGCGGTGGTGTTTTAATTGCCGAATTCAGTCTCCAATGAAGTGATCGCCTGCCATCCCTGCCTTGATGTCATTGCCGTTCGCATCGAACTATCTTACAATACCTCGATTGTCGCCGTCGCCGTTTATATTCCGTACGGATCCGACCGGGATGCCCGACATCGACTCAGCCGTTATACCTTCAGTTCGCCCTTGTGATCAAATTATCATCGTGGACTTTAACTTACCCGGTATATCTTGGAACGATCTCGACGGTGTGTTCTCTTCATCCTCAACCGACGAAAAAGTATTGACTATCATCGATTACCTCGCTTCCATATCGACAGCTTAACCGCTTATACTATGTACAACTAATTATTTTTCTAATGATTTTCACTTTAATTATAGAATGGCCGACTACGCATCCTTGAATGAATTTCTCAGCACTGTCGATTGGGATTTTTTACAGCGCGGTGCGGATTTGAATGACACGGTGCACAGATTCAACGAGCTTCTCGGGAGTGGTATCGAGAGTCACGTTCCGCGGGTTATCAGTAATAAATTCGGCTTTCGGAAGCCATGGTATAATACCGAGTTGATGCTGCTCGAGAAACGACGCAACAAGTTTCATTCCCTTTACAGGTTTTATGACGAAGAATATTATTCCGATTTCGTTAATTCCCAGCAATGAATTCAAGACCCTTAATTGGTTTCAATAATTACGTAGTGCAAATCGAGCAAGTTTTGACATCCAATCCCAAAAGGTTTTCCGTCGATTATGTCTTACCAGACCTCCACCGCTAGTCAGCCATCCGCCATTTGCAATTTGTTTGCCAAATTCTTTGCATCGGTTTAAAAGCCAATTCGGTCAACAGACACCGGTTCTCCTACTACTTCCATCTCCATTGTGCTTCATCATTTCAAGCTTACCGAACAGGAGATTCTGGATCAACTACTCCTTCTCGACGTTAGCAAGGGAGCGGATTATGACGGTCTTCCACCGATCCTATTCAAACGTTGTGCCGTAAGTCTGGCCCCTGCAGTTAATTTCTTGTTTAACGAAAGCCTTCGTCGTGGTATTTTTCCAGATCCCTGGAAAATATCATGCGTTCATCCAATTTTTAAGGCGGGTAAGTAATTATCATGGGATCGCCATTCTCTCTGTCTTACCCAAATTGTTTGAGTCCATGGTTCACAGAGTATTGCACTTCCATACCAGGAGACTAATTTCTCCTTTTCAGCATGGATTTTATACCGGTAGTTCTACCGTGTCTAACTTGTCCTCATTTGGTGGTCATCTATTTGACAGCCTAAACTCCAAGCAGCAGCTTGACGTTGTCTACACAAACTTCGCAAAGGCTTTCGATGTGATTGATCACTCCATTCTTATTAGCAAGTTGGAGAGTCTCGCCTTTGATTTCATTCCTATCGACTGGTTGCGTTCTTATCTCTCAGAATGTTGGCAATTTGTTAGGATTCTGGATTCTTTCTCCCCATTATTTCAAGCCATATCGGCCCACGGTTATTTTCATTATTTATTAACGACGTTGTAAAATGTTTTAAGTTTGCCAATTACCTCCTCTTCGCAGATGACATAAAGATTTTTGCTCGGGTCTCTAACTTGTTAGACTGCGATATGTTACAATACGACTTAAACCGCTTTTGCAGCTGGTCAATTAACAACTTACTGACTTTAAACGTGAGTAAATGCAAAACCATTTCTTTCTTCCGTATCCGCTCGCCAGTTTTTTACCAATACCAACTGGACAACGAAACCATTGATCGGGTTGAGTTCATTTCGGATCTTGGTGTGATGTTTGAATCTGAAGCTACATTTACCAGACATATTAATGCCATTATGCTTGGCTTCATTAAACGAAACTACAAGGACTTTCGTGACCCGTTAACTTTGGCATCATTATACGTATGCTTTGTTCGGTCCATTTTGGAGTATGCATTTCCTGTTTGGTCACCCTCCTACTACTTTCATTCTGAGAGGCTTGATAGTATCCAGAAACAGTTTATTTTGTTTGCGCTACGACATTTACCATCCGGTCGTGCCATGGACTACGTTATCCCGCCTTATCAGAATCGATGCAACCTTTTGAAACTGCAACATCTAGACAATCGCCGAGACGTCGCTTCCGCGCTGTTTGTGCGTGATATCATCAATTCCCGTGTCGATTGTATCGAGTTACTAGCACGTCGAATGCGTCAACGCGATGGAGCTTTATTCATCGACCGAGCGGTAAAGAACTACGGTCTTTCTGATCCAATTCCGAGGGTATCGCGGGTGTTCAACAAGATCTACGGTGTCTAATCTTTTGTAGTCGAGCTCATAATTTCTTTTTTTTTGTGCCTAATTGTTTGGTTGTGCCGATTGTAGTCACTGTAGGCACCATTTGTAATTAAATAAATAAATAAATAAATTTATAAAAATAAATCTGAGCTGGTTCTTACATAACTATTTGTAATTTTTTTATAAATGTCTCATCTGAATTAACTTCTGATCTTATTCAAAATAGTACTTATAATAGTGAAGAGTACAAACGGTTTATTTTAGGAAACAGGAATAACTAATGTACTTCTTGCTATTTCGACGAAATTAATTCTTTCGAAACTCGAATTTAAGTAGTTAAAAAACACACACTCTAAAGGATTCGACGGTATAGACAATGCGATTATTAAAAATTGAAGTTTATGTTTAATTTAAGTTTAAAGATCGGAATTTTTCCAGATATTTTAAAAACAGCAGTTGTTTCCATTCCAGTTTTTAAGAAGGGTGATGCTTTACGATTGAGTACATTTTCCAAATTAATTGAAAAATTAATAAAACGAAGATAAGTTTCTTATCTTGATAAAATTAAATTTGAGAATGACCACCAATTTTTATGCACAGCTGGAAAATCTACTGAAGAAGCTCTCCTACATTTCCTTAGTAATGTATATTTAGCTATTAACAACTCTCAGAAATGCTCAGCGGTTTTTATGGACATTTTTCTTTCGAAGCCGTAGTCAAATTGTAGGAGATAATAAGTGAATAGTCGTGCAGGCCATCTTAAATGTAGTATTTCTCAAGGTTTCAGTTCTGGGACCTTTGTTGGTTTTAATTTATTTTAATTTCGTTTTTGAAATTAATATTACAGGCTGCGCTGCGCTACAGCGTTCGCAGATGATTTGACATTAACCGACGCATTGATCACATTGAAATTCAACGTTTTATTGAAAATGAATTAAGTATTCTATGTAAATGGTTTTTCTTTCACCGACTTGTTTCTAGTAAGTCTAGAGTTATGCATTTTATGCGTCCTGACATAACATTTGATCAAATCTTTATCAAGTAGCTGAGCTGCAGAGCAGTGCTTTGATCTGCTTTGCGTAAATGAGTTTAAATATCTATCCCACCTAAATAATATCGGGGAAATTGTGATTACTGCCGTGCATAAATTTTATAATCTTCGACCTTTGTGTCCATCTTATGTTTTGCGAAGGTTAGATATCATGCACTCTTGTAGAATCAATCTTAATGTATGAAATAACTAGTTGGACTGGAATTTACTTTGCTAATATTGTTGATCTTTTAATAGCGCAGAAAAGAATTGTTGAAAGAATTTACGCTCGTCCAAAAGCTATACCCACAATTCCGCTGTTTCGTTAGTTAAATTTGTTGCCTCTGAGATATCTATAATAGTTATCAAAGTTGAATATAACAAAGTTGAATACAAACAATTTTGTCGGTCCTCGTTGTAATAATGAGACGCTCAGAAGATTTTACTTATGGCTTGGTACAGTATTGGTTTCATGTTTTACCGAATCACGTTAAAATGCTTCCATTGGAACGGAAACACAAATTTCTCGGATTTGGCTGCTTGGCATTGATGATATCGAGCAATATTTTTATTTTTATTATATCCAACTGAGCCGTGGAATAAATTTACAAATATAACAAAACTAAAACTGAGCTCGTAATGTGTGTTTTTTTTAGAGGTTCACATCTTTAAGTTGGCAATTCTGTTTTGTTTGACAACCGATTTGGCAGCTGGCATTTGCTTTGTCATTAGTTTGATTTGCCATTTTATAATGAATAGACTTATGCCTGAGCAACGCTTGCAAATTGTTGATTTTTATTTATCAAAATAATGGTTCTGTTCGCCAGAGCGGGTAATTCGGTTAACTATGGATCGTTTCCGCACCACGTATACTCTAAATGATAATACGCATCCAGTAAGATGTCAAACACTGCGTACCGAACAAGCGATAGACGCTTTATAGCGTAGCATTGATAAAAGCCCAAATCAATCAATTCGACGTCGTGCTCAGCAACTATAGATGTGTACATCCACTTTATGGAAGATTTATTCTAAGAATTTTGGTTTACGTGCTTACAAAATTCAACTTGTGCAGGTATTAAAGCCATCCGACCATTGCACACGCCAAAAATTAGTCCAATAGGCTGAAGCACAAATTGATATTGATGTTGATTTTCCAAACAAAATTTTGTTCAGTGATGAAGCTCGCACAAACCTTTGCCGAAACACGATTACATCCAGAGAAAATCACTGTTTGGTGCGCTTTATGAGCAGGTGGAATCATTGGTTCAAATGTCTTCAAAAACGATGATGGATGGAATGTTACTGCTGATATGTGGTTCCAACAAGACGGTGCCATGAACTTACACACGCAATATAGAAAGGATTCGAAATATATTCAAAATTTTTTAGTTTAATTTTTAATTTATATTTTTACATTACAATTGTTTTACAAATTATTTAGTAATTTATCTTTCTTAAATAAAGATTCAGATTTGACAGGTAGTAACGCAATGGATACTGCCGTTTGAATTTACATAATTTATCATCTATCTCTGTTCTAATTAAATAAAACTGCCCAGTTCTAAAGGTTTCTGGTGGCCATAAAACTTCGTATGTCTGTATTTTGGTTTCGAGATGTCCGCTGAATATGTTTTTTTTGCAAGTTTTTTTATTTTTTTACTGACACATACCATGATTAAGTCCCTATGTAAGTTATCATTTGTAGGCCACGCAGCACTTTGTTTTGAGAACATTGTTTCATTTACATATTTTTTGTCTTGGTACAGCCCGAAAGTTGAATACCATAGGTCCATACTGGTTTAAGTATTTGCCGATATAATAGCAGTTTATTGTGTATTGTAAACTCAGAATTTCTACTTATTAGCCAATACATTTTTCTATATCTGATGTTCAATTCTTCCGTTTTCTTTTTAACATGCTCTTTCCAGCTAAGCTTGCAATCAAGAGTCATTTCAAGGTATTTGTCTGTTTTTGCATTTGGAACCTGCCTTGAATTAAGTTTCACTGGAATCCAGTTAACTTTCTGGTTTGTTTACGTGAAACGATTTTGCTTCGTTTAGGCTAATGTGCCATTTCTTTGTCCAGCTACTCACTGAGTTGGTTGCTTGTTGAAGTTTTGTCGTTGCTTCTGATATACTTTTTCCAGTTGCCAGAATAGCTGTATCGTCACCAAATGTTGCTATGGTAGAACCATCTGTATTTGGCATATCTATGGTGTACATGATATACAATATAGGATCCAGTACGCTACCTTGTGGTATGCCTGCTGCTATTCTCCTTAGTTCAGAGTACTCTCCGTTATATTTTACACGGAAATGCAGATCTGCAATGTAATATTTAAGAATTTGATAGAACTGCTTAGATGGATCTGGATGCAATTTAAATTCAAGTCCTTGGCGCCAAACTATGTCGAAAGCTTGTGCTACATCTAAGCAGATACTGGAGCATATTTTCTTTTTCTCAAGTGCGTCTTCTATTATGGCCCTGATTCTGTGAAAGTGTTCTATCGTAGAGTGACTTTCCTTAAATTCAAATTAGTGTGGTGGAATCAAATTTCGTTCTTTGAGCCTCTTGAGCAGTAGTTTTTCAAATAATTTTGAAATGACAGAAAGTATTGAAATCGGCCTGTACGACTTTATGTCGGTTGCTGGTTTACCTGTTTTAGGAATCATAATTACTTCAGTAACCTTCCACTGTTGCTCTCTCATGGTATGATTGTAACAAATACTCTCTTCTAATATTTTGGACCACTCTGTTAGTAGTTTTCATAATATTGAGCAAGTTCGGAATTTTACCATTGAAGCCGACATAAGTGATTATAGTTTTGCACTCTCAAAATTTCGCTTCAAGCCTAAATATTGTACTCGGACACTAACGAAAATTAACGCTAATTACAAAAAGGTTAATGAGTCCTTTGAATATTTTTTAATGATTACCGTATTTGACGTCAGAAATCCTGAGTCTACTCTAGAACAGATTTTTGATGAAAGAAGTAAACATAAAAATTAAAAATACAATTGTTTGTCCTTGGATTGACTCTTGACTCCTGATGGGATTTAATTAAACTTAAAACCCGTACATTGAGGCGTTTAATTAGAACTAATTTAGAACTAAAACATAAATTAGATTTGCTAAATCGGAAGATCAAAAACGGAAAATATTTTGCAAAGAAGAGTTGGTTTGCCAGTTTATTTAATAATTTGAGAATTAATAGCTGATCTATTTAATGTGGTTTTGGAAACCGGAGTTTACCCCGACTGTCTTAAAATTGCTAAAGTGCGATGACAATGTTTAAGTCTGGAAATTCCAAACTAGTTAATAATTATCGTCCATTTTCAGTTTTGTCGGTATTTGACAAAATTTTAGAAAAAATGATTGCTAACCGGATGATTGAATTTCTAAATAAATCTAATTTTTTCTATTTTCGTCAGTATGGATTTCGACAAGGTTTTGGTACTGACTTGGCCCTAACAGACATTACTGATTTGATCTATTGCAATTTTGACAGGCAAAACTATATATCTGGCTAATTGTTTGATCTTCGTAAAGCTTTTGATTGTATAGATCACATCTTCATCTTCTATGAATCCCAAGATTGTCAGGTAGCAATGTCACATATGAGGGATGATATGATTTTACTTTTGGAATTTCTTCGTATAAACAAAATATCAGTAAATTTTTGCAAAACGAAATATATAATTTTTCGCTCCCCACGCCTGCGCAATATTGAGTTACCACCACTTCAAGTAGCAAATTGGACCATAGAGCGAATTGGAGTAATAAGCCCATTTATTTGCCTGATTAGAAAATGGGCTGATTTTCAGCTGTTAACGAGAAACTGAATACATTGTAGATTTTACAAAATAGGTGCTGTAAAGCAATATATAAACTGCCTCACCGATCCTACTGTGGAGCTCTATCGAACTGTTGCTATATGTATTCTCTCAATTAAAGCAATTTTTGAGATGTATGTGTCGATCTACATGTTTAAGTGTCTACACATCCCATCATCAATTTTGACTATACAATTCGAATCTCTAGGTCATGGCTATTCAACCAGAAACTCTAGTGAGTTGAATTGCCCCGAAATTAGAACTGAGTTTGGCAGAAAATCATTAACATTTATTGGGTCATATTGCCTGAAAATATTAAGAGCCCGGTACATATTTTTATGTGTTTTTTATGCCTTTGTTGCTTTTCAAAGAGAGTAATCAGTGTCTTTATGTTCGGTGAGACCACTTAGGTACTTGTTAATAGTTTCGTTCTTAATTTCTTTTATAAGTTATTTTAGTTTATTGCACAGTTTAAGTTTATTGTTTCCGGGGCGCGTGTCCTTTTGCCAGGTCTTTCGTGTCTTCCGTTTCTCTCTAACTAATTCTCTAACTTCAAGAGGATAATTTTGATTTCTACGGGAAAGAAGAACTTTCTCATGCTGCTTGTTGAATAGTATTGCTAAGTACCTCCAGTTCGTCTTCCAATTGTATCGATGTTTTAATTGGCACTTGAAGGTTCATTTGCTCTTCAATTAGTTCTTCGAATAGGTCCCAATCAGTTTTATTATTTGTTAGCTTAGGCAAGTTATCCTTATTAATTATCATTGTGAATGGTCAGAATATATCCCCTCGCTATTTTCGAAATACATGTAGTCCTCGAAAATCCCTTTCGTTACATAGAAATCAATGAGATCTGGTATTTTATTTATATCAGCAGGCCAATATGTTCGCAGTTGTTTACCCGACCTGCTTCGAAAAGTTCTATTCCTTTACGGGTTGTAAGTCTTGATCCCCAATAATACCTATTTTTTGCATTAAAGTCACCACCAAAAATAAAATTGCATCCTAGTGATCTAAAGAGTCTGCTATAATCTTCTGTGTATAGAATATAGCGCGGATGGCAGTATATAGAGAAAATACTGTATTCGTTAGTATTATTAGTTTCAACAATTATGGTTTATAGCGATTAATAAAAATTATTAAAATAAATAAAACACAAATTTTATTTTAGTTTTGATTTAAAAAAAACTTTTATTAATAAAAAATAAATATTTTGTTGCCGGTGAGCGACGGTGCGACGGCTGCGATGGTGCGGCGGCAGCGATGTTGTTGCTCCGGCAAAAGTCCAAATCGAAAAGGCAGATGATAATTTTAGCTGTTGTTTTCTTGCCTATATCCAAAAAAACTCAGAAACCGGAACTCAGAACCTCCAAAACCGGATTTTCGGGTTTTTAAATTCTATTAATTAAACATAATTGTTTGCCATGCCATCTCTTGTGTAATGGCGTGGTGTGGTGTGTAAGTACGTTTTAGATGACTTTGGTTTTACAAAATCAATACGATTTTATGTATCGTTGATTGTAGAGGTAAATATTATCATGTAATTGTTGTCTAACCAAAATATAATTGTCAATTCTATTTGTTTATACAAATTTCGTTTTGTACAAGTGTTGTTGCACGATTATCTATGTATGTACATATTGTTATGCACATAATTTGCGTATACAAGATTGTTGTCCGTTCATAAAGAATTATGTGAACGGAGGATTGCCCGTTGAGAATAATTGTGCGAAGTTTCTTATATTTGAAGGTACAAATCAGCCGCTACATCAGCCACCGCGCAGTGAGTTCCCCCATCTCGAGTGCTTTGTCCGCTGACGTTTGTGGACCAATTTTGGTTATAGTACCATTATAATGATGAATGGGCATCGTAATGATAGTGGTGATGTAAATGGTTTTTTCAACGAAAATTAAATTGATGATAGAAATTGTGACGATAAGAAATATAATGTATTTGAGTTCGGTGAAGTATGTGTTATCCGAAAATGTATTAGATATTTGATCGGGTGAACTCAGAATTCCATATACTGGTTTGAGTGTGTCAATAGAGACAGATTGTTGCTTATCACTGATTTGTAATACAAAGTGCTTACGAAGTCGTCGTATCACTTAGTACTTCATAAGGTGGTGTGAGGCCAGTGCGTACTTTATCTATTTGTACGAATACCTAGTCACATATTTGTAGTGACTTTGGTACGAATATGTCGTATGTTCCACAAAAAATTCTCCAGGAAATTTGATCGTTTGGCCGTACATCAGTTCTGCTGATGAACATTTTAGGTCATCTTTGACTGTTGTTTGGATTCCTAACCATACAATTGGGATCTCAACGCTCTAGTTGACGGTATTTGCACGGGCTTTGAGAGCTGTTTTAAGTTGGCGGTGGAAGCGCTCAATCATACCGTTTGCTTGTGGATGATAGGCAGCTGTTCGTATTCGATGTGAGCCTAAGAGTTGCATAAGCTCAGCGAATAGTTTGGATTCGAACAGTGTGCCTTGATCGGTCATATAATGTTCACCGGGACGCCGATTCTCGAAAAGTAGTTTTCGACGAACGTTTTTGCAATTGTTGTTGCGGATATATCTTTTATGTAGTAGGCTTCTAGTCACCGCGTGAAACGATCTACGCGTGACGAGTTCGACGTGAGTCATTACGTTAGAATGTACGGGTGATTGTTACTTGTAGATATTTCATAGTAAATTGTTAAATCGGCTGATGGGAATTTATCTAATTTCCATTTTGAAGGGCGCCAATTTGTAGAACTAGAGAGTATGTCTTGTAGTTCTTGATCGCACGCTTGTGCTTTTGCAATCGCCGTGCAGCTGCGGAGGCAAGCTCGTGGTCTAAATGGCGTGGTTGCCTTAGATTTCGTACCACTTTAGAGGCAATTGCTCTAGTAAGCGGTTTATGGTCGGTGAATATTGTGAATTTCCACCGTTCGACAATGTAACGAAAATGTTTGATTGCTTGAAAAATTGCAAGCAATTCGCGATCAAATGCGGAATATTTTCTTGCTGCATCTGATAATTTTTTGGAGAAAAATCCAAGAGGTTCCCGGGTCTTATTATTTAGTTGTTGTTAGATCGCGCCTATTGCTGTATTGGTTTCACCAGCAGTGATGCTATATTTTGTTACATTTAGCGGATGCGCTAAAAGAGCAATATTTTCTAAGCTGTTCTTGAGCTGAAGGAATGCGTTTTGACATTCTTTAGTCCAAGAAAAAATTTGAGGTGTTTTGGGTTTTTGAGAACAGTTGTAAAATGTGTGTGAATAGGGGCAAGTACTTCTGCAAGTTTTGGTATAAATCGGTGGTAGAAGTTTACCATGCCGACGAATTGTTGGATTGGTTTCACGTTTTGAGGTGCTGGGAATTCTATAATTGCATTAATTCGGCCTTCGGACGGCAGAATGCTATTTGGTGTAATCTTGTGACTGAGAAAGTCAAGATTGTTCGTCCCAAACATATGTTTTGCGGTGTTGATGTTGACACCGTAATTTGATAACTTTTGGAAGAGTTGTACCAAATGTTGTAAGTGTTGTTTCTCGTTTTTTGAGGCTACGTGAATGTCGTCGATATATACAAAAAACAAAATCGAGATCTCCAAATCCAAATGGCATTCGGGTGAAGTCGAATAAGTCAAATGGAGTGGTAATTGCAGTTTTATGTATGTCGTCAGGGACAATTGGAATGAGTTGATATGCTCTGACGAGATCGATTTTTGTAAAAATCGTGCAACCATGTAACTGCATGGAGAAATTTTGAATGTGGGGCACATGGTTTCCAGTCATTATCTTTCTTCTTTACCATGTGCAATGGACAAGATATTGCTGATGAAGAAGGTCGGCAGATTCTTAGTTCCACCATGTGTTGGAATTCTAGGAAAGCTGCTTTGTGGCGAGTTGGATCAAGCCTTTTTGGTCTTGAAAATGGTAAATGACTTGGAGTCACAATGTGGTGTACTACATTGTGCATTATCGGAGCGTTGTAGTTTGGTGGAGCTATTAAAGTAGGGAATTGATCAATCAGTTTGTGGTTTTTCAGATCCAGTAAAAGGCCGAATTTCTTTAGGAAATCCGCGCCCTTGATGGGGCGGTTGATATTGGCGAAAATGAATTCGTGTTTGAATGGGCGTCTTAATCTAATGTCAACGTCGAGTAATTTGGAACCATAAGTATTTATTGTGGTACCATTTGCTGCAGGGTATCTTAGGTCTGCCGCTACGACCATAATGCCTATTTGTTTGGGGAAGCGGTATTTGCGGATCCTATTTGTTGTGTGGCAAATGTGCATGGTGCTGTGGATTTTGCTGCAGTGTTTCCAAATTTTGTGTGATACCAGTTGTGTGGAAATTGGTATCTTGGTGACTGTTTATTGTTTGATTTGGTTAAGTTTCAGAGAAGGGGTTCGTCTCCTTGGCGATAGTGAACGCGTAGGTTGTCGTTGAATGTGCGAATTTCCCTCTAGTTTTTCTTGCCGGTCGCTAATTTGTTTTAGCGTGTTTTATAGTCGGCTAAAGCAGTTTGGCGCGTGTATCTCTGAGCTTGATTTTCGCGTTTCTTGTTTCATTAAACTCAAGCTCGGAGTCAGCGAGCCAATGATGTCATGTAGTTTATTGGCGATTGCAGTAAGATTCTCTTCTGGTTTTTATTGTTGAGAGATTAATGCTGTTTGTATGAAATTAGGGAGTAGCTCGGAGTGGCTGATCCATAGTTTTGTGATGACGTTGACTGTGAATTTTTGTCGGCCAACGATTTCATTTGGTGCATTATGTTCGAAGGTTTTTGATCACCAATATCGAATTTGATAAAAATCGTTTCTAATTTACGCTCCACCCTTCGCTATGGGTCTTGCAGAATGTACTCGACCTCCTCCGCCTGTGCTGCTGAGAGAGACAGTATTATATACGCAAACTTCTCTTGGTCGCTGATGATCTTATTCCGTCGAACAAAATTTCGGCTGATATGAACCAACTGTTCGGATTGTTTTCCCAGAATTCTGGTAGCCGCGTCAGACTGGGCGTGCACGTTTTATTGACGATTTGCGTCACCTTGTACCACGTTTTTGTTTTTACCGTTATTTGCTATGTTGTATATGACACAAATATAACGATGCACTTAATAAAAAATATTTTGTCGCGTTCATAAACCAAATTTGTTTAAGCACGAGTTTTCTGACAATCGTGTTTTCTAAAGAAACGATTTTCGAAAATAGTGCGCTCACTATGGGAGGAGGCTTGGGCTACTATTTCGCAAAACAAGATTGTTGTGTATTTTGGAATAAATCTTTATATGGAGGATTGTCCGTTGAGAATAATTGTGCCAAGGTTCTTATATTTGAAGACACTATCCGCTACAGCTTTTAACTTGCATGCTTTCTTCTTCGATACCAGGTTCTTCATAGTGTTTGCCATTCTTTTTCCCCATTACTGATGATCCTCTCCTCGGGTTTCGTCCTGGGTGAACAGCGTGACAGCATTCATAATAACGTATTTTAATAAATGATGTTTCTGTCAAATGGATTTCCGATATAAGACATACTCGAATATCTGATTTTTTTTAAAATTTAGAAAAATTTCTAACTCTGGAACATGCCGCGCTAGTCCGTTCGCGTTCCAGGTGACAATTTTTAATGTTTTGCTCATTTTAGTATACGATGGCTGTTGCCCCGTTCGTGGTTTCTTGCTTTTCAAAACGCTTATATAAAGCTTCTAGACCACGTTCTTGCTTTGCTAGCCTAGCATTTATGGCTTCTATGCTTCTACATATCTGGTGGATTTGTCTCTGCTTGGGTTTTACTTTATTTCTCTCGGTTACTTAGCTTTCGGAGTTCTTTGGCTACTTCATATTCTCTGTAATTCGCAGGATGATTTCCTTTACAGTTTATGCATTTTGCAGGGTTGTTTCGACTTTCCCTACACTCTTTCGTGTTGTGTTTTCCAGTACATTTTACGCACCTAGGCTCTCGACAGCAATATTTTTGCGCATTGTTGAAACCTTGGCATTTTTGCATTGAGGTATTAACCTCGTGTTTTACTTTTTTCAACTTTCACCTTTTTATTAAAAGTAAGCATAAAGAGTGGGAGTCCTCTTTTTAATTCATTGTTCTTACCTCTCTCTCGTTTTAAGATATTTACTGCATCTTCTATTTGCAGATATTTTGCCTTTAGGTAATCCATTATATCCTCCTTCTTACACGTTGGATGAAGGCCTCTGGCCATAATCTTAATTGCGCGGTTGTTTTTATCTTCGTATGTGAACCATTCTTTACCTTCCTCATTGAGTTTTGTGGCTAGTGCTCTATATGTATCGAAATCTGGTGTATTGATTTTCCACACCTTATTGTTTAGTGACACTACTCTGTACTCCTTAGTCGTCACTGATTTCATTATAGTTTGTATACTAGAAAATTCTGTTATGCCGAATACATTAATTGGCGGAGGAGCCTTTTATTTCGGTGCACCCTTTTGTTGTCGATTTTCTTGCTGTTGTTCCAGTTAAAGTAGCTTGCGATTGTTCTCCAACTTCAGGCGACAATTCTGCTCTTCGTTTTTTGGTAGGTCTTTTTTTCCTTTTCTGCGTGTTCCTCTTCATCATTATGGAACTCGGTGTTATAACTGGTGTGTATACTTGCTTCGTTATAACTGGTTAAAGAGTTTTCAGAAATCTCCATTTCTATTTCTTTGGGCTTCTTTAGTTCTTCGTTTTCCTTTTTTAGTTTGTCAACTTCTTAGTTGGGTTATAAGTGTTTGTACTTCTTTCTGACAGAGTTCAGAGTTTCCATTTTTCAGCTGATTTGCTGAGTCAGTTTGTCTAGTTGGAGATCTTGACAACTTTGAACTACTTATGAATGGGTATAACAATGATTGGCTCACCCCAGAATCCATTAAGCCAGCCTCGTGTGGATTAGCTAACTGGGTGGTTGATGTACCATTTGGGGTATCTTCTCCTCCTTCTGTTGTATTCATTGCTTTATTTGGTCATTTTATACCTCCTAACACTAGGTCCCTGGCATAATTAGCCACTGCAAGCAGTGCCCATCCCTCTCGACATGAACGCGCCTACCAAGAATTGCCGAAGTGCACACAGTTACAGACGAAGCCGTCTGTGCACCCACAGCCGATGGATATATATATTCAAATGAACTGAGAAATTATTCGTTGGTCGGACTAATGGGGTGCACACGTAATAGAGTAAGGATTTACGTACTTTAACCCTCGCTCGGCGGCATAATGTTACAACGCTAAAAGGTTATGGAAAATCTTCACTGTAGGAATAATTTTTGTAAGATAAATAGATAATATTTAGAATCTCCATTATGTCTTTTTTTTGCAACAATATCGGTCCAGATCAGTTTTTTTTTGAAAAGTAACTTAATAAAAAATTTATTTGGCTCAACAATATTTTTCGAAAAAGGGACGCAATTGCATGGGAACGTCAGACACGAATATCGATTGATTTGAGTTCTAAATCCTATTCAACGATTTGCTCATGCACCAAGTATGTAAGAACCCTTTGCCGTGGTTCTATCTTCCAGTTGTGCCGTCACCTCACGTAAACCTTGATCTTTTTTGATTGACTGAGATGTGCGGAACTGTCTCAGTAATCTGTTTTTAGACAGTATATACTGCGGAAGATGCATAAACTAATTTTTGGGTACGAATTGGGCTGAATTTGAATTCTAACAAATTTTAGTTTTGGGGAAGCTGAATTTGACTGAATTTGGTGAAAGGAGGAACTGGATAATTCCTTGCCCCATTATTTTCAAATTTATTTTGTAGAAAAATCCAGAACTTCATCCGGGATTTATGTTCTCAATTCAGCTCAACATACCAGATTCGAACATAATTAGTTAAAAAATTGCCTAGCACGGCCGAACTCCAGAACTTCTCTAAAATACATTTTTAAATCGCCACCCAATTCTGATTTGACAATTTTTTTTTGATATGCTCAAAATGATCGAAGTTCATCAATCAGACACGTTAAAATTCCAATACAAGCTGACTTTTTATTAGAATCCTACCTCAGCTCTGCATACTAAATTGGAAAGTTATCGGTTAGGTAACTGCCTGGTTCCATTCATTATAGCCGAATTCCAAAATTTTGTCAAAATCGGCTTTGCACACCGAATTTGATCATCATTTGTAGAGAGATGGCCTACCAATTATACTTGGTAATAAAACGAATATTCGTTGGTGACCAAATTTAATAAAACATTTGAAATTTTTCCGATATAAGCTAAATTTATTTGAATTAACCAGTCCGGTAGTTAAGCTGGCATTGAATACCATTGATAGTTTTCCGGGAACCGTTGCCTTTGGGATTCCTCACATATTTTTTGCAATTTTTTGAAAGATATTTCGTGGTTGCCGAACTTTAGAGTAAATTTTAATATATTTTAAATAACTATGGTTGCAGGGAATTCTATTGTACGAGTAAGTTGTGGAATTGCAGGAGGATTAAATTAATAAATGTTTATATTATTTAGGAAGTCGGAAAATATTAATTTAGAATTAAATTTCAGGAAATCTACAGATGCTTGTGAACTATTATTTTTTTGAAATATTAATTGTTGGTTGTGTAGATTAGAATTGTGTTACTAACTATCGACTTTATCTAGGTGTCTGTAACCGGACCGATTCAATCAATCAATTTTGTTTAGGAAGCCGGAAATTATTAACTTAGAATTAAATTTCAGGAAATTTTCAGATGTACGTGAACTAATAATATTTTTTCTCAGGTTGTTGATTTAGAGAAGCAATTGTTGAAGATAAGCCTTTATCCTTCCTCTAGTAGATTAGAAGTAGATTAGAATTGTGTTGTGCTGTACGATCGCTAGGTATCTGAAACCGGATCGTTCTGTCCCAAAAAAAAAATTTCCTGTCCTTGCTATGCGTTATCCGGGACACTTCTTTAGTACTTGGTCCTACAGTCAAATCAATCAATCAATCAATCAATCATTATTTACATCATGTTATGGCGTTTGCATGTCACTAGTTGGCACAGCTAGAAAAAATAAAAAGTTTGATGTACCAAACAACATGTAACCGTCGAAAGAAAGGGCTATATACTCGACCAATTTTGCATATAATCATAATGTAACGCTCTGTTCATACGTGCCAAAAACAATAAATCACTCGTGGTTCTATCAACCATGCATAGGACGGGAGTAGTCGAGGAGACACAAGTAGCAAAGTCAGAGATAATAAAGTACTATAATAAAACCAAAGGCGGAGTCGACGTAAAAGATAAAATGTCGGGTCACAGTTCCGATCAAAGGGTCAACGAAAAAAGTTCCTGAAAGATCTTGCCAAGTATTTTCTTCGAGGTGCAATAGAAATGGTGCTTGGGCGACGAATTGTTGTACTTCATGGTAGTCGTCGAGCCTCCCCTATCGTAGGCAGTTGCTATGTCTGCCGAGAGCTAAAGCGTTAACAACGCAAAACTAGAAAATCATATGGAGTTTGTTTGAAACCCGTTTGCGATGAACACGCAATAGCGAAGGCAACGTACGAAGCTTGTAAAGAAAATTGAAAACAATAAAAATAATTCTTAGTTTTCTTTTACGTATTGAAATTGAAATAGTTTTAGTTTTTTATCATAAAATAACATTAAAACATTTAAAAAGTAATCATATCTTTTATTTTAGATTATTCGTATAAAATACCACCAATACCGCCTGTTATGATATAAAAAATACTCGACCCCTAAATTAGGTATGCATGATACAGCAAAAAAATGTAGAGATCTCACAAAACTTGAACCCTTTCCGCCTACTACATGAAAACTTATTAGTATTTAAAAACGGAAAAGGGACAATTGTACCTATGCCGCTCGACGAGGGTATTCTCGTATATTAAACCTACAAAAATTGTCAAAAATTATTTCAAATACGGTAATCCTTCCTCTATCACCCACAGTAATCTACTAACTTAACCGACGAATGGAATCTGAGTTCATTCGACTATATCGCGAATACGAAACATACAATAGTTCTAAAAATATTGTTTCAAATACGTTAAATCTTGCTCTATCACCTGATGTAACCCACTAGTCCGGCCAACGAATAGTTTCCGAATTCAATGGACTAACTTAATATTCTAACCTCTATATATTTATAAAATCATTTTGTAATCCGTTTACGCAATTTATTTATTTTGTAATTTGTTTGTGACACATTTGAAACAAGATTTTTCTTTAGTGTTATTTTTAATGTCGGGCTGACTGTCTTGACAGAGTGTTTAACTATCGTGATAGCTAATATTTTCGGGGCTGAAAGTAAAAATGTCACGATTTTTTGGGCTGAGAGTAAAAAATGTCATGATAGTAATAATTAGTGTTGTCATCGCATTTTTCGAGGATGGAATTTGAATATCTTTATATATATATATATATCGAAAATCGAAGCAATATACTATACAATATCCGGATATACGTATCGTCTATAGATTCTAGACGATAGGCTTACACGAAAACTTAAAATTCGTTATTTTAGAAGTATAACAACTGTGTAACTTTTCTGCAGCCACATACATTAAGAAAAAAATATTACGCTTACTATTTTTTACTAGTTGACGTTTATTATTTAGTTTGCAGCAATTTAATTTATAGACAAAAGACATACAGTTAACATAATTAATAGAATATTGATATATCTCTATCTGCATTTTGTTGCTACGACTATCGCACGATAGAGTCCACTACTAATATATACTATAGCATGTAACGTATATGCATGGAAAATTTAAATATGCAACGTTATATGTTTGGATTCGGTGTATCACGATTAAATTTTATAATATATGTAGTAAGCATCGAATTAACATTAATTTTATTCAAGGACGTGCATTTATCTGTATTTTTGTGTGTAGATTTTAGTGGCGCCAACGATATAATTATGTATTATCATATGCATAAACTGTTTCGTATTGGAAAATTAAAAAAAATAAAACAAAACAAAAACACGTTAAACAATGTTCGTTACAACACGACATTTTTTATGCTGGCCAGATGGCATTTGATTAATTCAAATTAATGGGAAACCCGAGGATTTATCGAAACAGGTGAATCTCATACATATTTTATATAAATAATATTAAAACAGGTGAGAAATCCTTTTTATTTTAGATGATTGTTAAAAAAAGGGAAATAATCAATCAAGGATTAGATTTGTGTATAACGCACCGCGACAGGTGGTTAATTTATAGAGGATTGTTATTTTTATTTTTGTGATCCTAAATTATACAGGAATATTATAAGGATCATACGCGTTTTAATTTTAATTCTTTGTGTATGGGATCAAAACTTATACGTTAATACGTTATTTTAGTTGTCATGAATTATATTAAAATTATTATTTTTATGTTTTGTTTATCACTTCACGCTTCTTGTAGCATAGCTTCAATGCAATTTTGTACTTGAGAAATGAATTTTGTGATAAGATTTGAATAATCACTTAATAATTTGTTAGATTGGCGCAAATTATAAATTTTTTTTGTTGCATATTGAAAGACGTCATTGCTTTTGGTCCGTTATAAATATAAATGCAACTGTAAATATACGCGTACGATGATGATAGTTGCACGCATTGGAATGAATTGTGCAAATAATTGAAGCGCACTGAAAAACTACAATTGTTCTATACGCGAATTTTTTATTTTCGCATATTTCGTCATTTCAGTTATGAAACTACAAAAATAAATGTATATACTTACATACATATTTATAAATACACTTTGTGACCACACTGACGGTCTTTGTATATGTTTCGCGCATTTCACTATATTCGCGGTTTGTGTTTTACGCTGCTTCTGCTGTTTGATTTCAATCAAGTCATATTAAAAAAAAAAAAAAAAAATTAAAACGAGTATGTGAATCGCGAATTGCATGCAGTTTTGTATATTTCTATTTTTTGCATGTAGTGGAGATAAAAAAATAAAATAAAAATCTTGGACACCGCGACTTTTTTCTTTCTTATATTTAAATTTGAGTATTTGGGAACAAGCAAATTTACTGCACACAAGTGTAAGTGAAAGTGGATGCACCGCGCGCACTAAAATACATATGGTGGTGTTGTTGTAACGAATTAATTTAAAAAATAAAAATTATGAAGTATATTGGGGGAATTGCGGTTTCATTCTGCGCGATTTCTTTCGCGATTTAAATTTTATTTTTTTTCCTTTTGTATATTGTGTTGTTGGTTTTAGAGTTTATTGATTGAAAATTCCCTAACGGTATAAAAGTAATTGAATATATTAAATGTAGTTTTATGTGTCTGCACAATAGTTTCGCTTTTGGTGCGATTGTTTAGTTGCTTTTTGCTAAATATGTATTTATACATACATCATTATACACACATGAAGAAAGTACATGTAGTGTGGCATGCAATTTATGAACTTTGAAAAATGATAGAGTTTTCTATCCAACTAAGGCTGGCTATTAATATGTCTATATGTGTTTATATATATATATATATATATATATATATATATATATATATATATATATATATATATATATATATATATATATATATATATATGCATACATGCATGCACATTTATGTTACATATATATATATATATATATATATATATATATATATATATATATATATATATATATATATATATATATATATATATATATATATATATATATATATATATATGTATCTGTGTGTGTAGTTCTTCATAGCAGCATGCGTTTTTAAGCTGATTACGTCCCTGCTATCAAACAGGGGCATTTGCAAGATATCCGACACATATATACGTACTGTTTAATCTGTTATTCTACTCAGTAGACATAAAATATTTGAACTTAATGTATCTTCTCTTTTCATTTATATATTTTCTTTAAGTTTTGGTTTTATATTTTTTTCTTGTTTTTTTTTTATTTGTTTAATTCTGAAATTTAGTTCTTCAGTTCGTGTTGCCTTTTGGTAGAGTGTTTCAAGAAAATGGATTAAGTGAAATTTTATTAAAAATATTTTTTCTAAATATCAAAAACGAAACGTTATGTCCTGCATGCGTGCGATTAGTGCAAGATCTTCGCGATATTATACGGCCTTAACGATGATGGTAGTGTTGTGATATTTATGTTATAATAACCTGATTATATATAAATATAATATATATATAGTTTTTGGTGAAAATTTGTGTGAAAATATATTTCAATAAATCTCAAAAAATAATAAAAAATAAAAAATTTATATAAATTAACAACAAATACAAAAGAAAATGTTACGGAAAACTCGTAAAAACAAATTAATATTTTTGTTGCAATATGTAAAAAAAAAATGTTTAATTTTTATTTTGTTTCTAATTGTAATCGATTCAATACGAATATCGAGTTGTAATAATAGTGAATTAAATTATAATAAAACTAATAGTAATAGTAACATTGGTAAATTAGTTAATAATAATAATAATACTCAAATTTACTCATTAATATCACCATTTAATTCAAAGTATACTGATCCAACAACAGTAAATTATGACTTAAATAATAGTAATAATAGTAATACACATTTTAATATTAATAATAATAATTATAAACATAATCATAATACTACTAGTAAGATAAAATATGATCGTGATAGTAACATAATTAGATATAGTAATGGAACAATAAAACCGTTATTGATCCCACATGATAATAATAGTGAAAATAGTAAATTAGATTTATACGATGATGATAATATCGATATTGTTGATGAGCATAATACCAGTGAAATTTATGATCATCTATACTATCAAAATATATTCCAAAATAATCAACATCCGACTACGATAAGTGCAAACCCGAGTGCCGACCCAACTACTAGTAATAGCCATATAACCAGTTGCAATGCATGCCGTTTACGTGAAGAACTAAAATCAAATAGTTTATCATCGATTCAAGCGCACGTCCTGCAAAAATTGGGTTTTACAAATCCGCCAAATATATCGCGAGACAATCCACCACCTCCCGTACCAGAAAGTATAATTAAAGATTTTTACAATTCGACCGGGTATCCTTACTATAAAAAATCGAAATGGTCCGATGACAATATCGATCGATTATACGATGATCAAATGATGATGAGCGATGATCCAAATAGCTATACCACAAAATTTCAGCCAGGCGAGGAAATTGTTGAGGAGGATGATGATTATTTTTCTGTAACCGAAAAAATTTATGCTTTCCCAACTAGTAAGTTTTCGTACATTATGATTTACTTAAATTACACATTTTTTTTTAATTTAGTAAAAATGAAAGGATTCTTTTAATCCTTGCGTCTCACAAAACAAGTTTAGTTTTACTTGGTATCCAATTTAAAAAAAAAATAAATAAATAAATAACGAAAGTTAACATATAATATGGGTGTGTATGTGTATGTGTGTATTTAAGAAACTTTATATTAGTTTTCAATAATTCGAAATAAAATTTTATTAATGGATTGAATTTTTTGAAAACTATTTTATTTATGTCTGCACTATATTTTTCATTATGTAAATTTTTTAATTAACGTGGTTCTTCGTTATTCCCATTTAACGTTGCGAATTCAAAAAATACATTGTTGTATTGAAGTAATCGGAGTATTGCATAATAAAATCGGCATTGTGAAATTTGTTGGTGATATAAATAAATGTAAAGTATTTTAGAACGTTGTTGTGAGTCAGATCGGTACAATCGTATTGGAGTGCAAAAATGAAGTCCCTTTTCTCTGCTATTCATTAAGTGAATTCGGCTTTTTAGATGCAACATTTTTTTAGTACATTCTGTACAATATTACTTATCATAATTTTGCGTACTAATGATATACTCGCAAGTTATAAAAAACGTCATATTCTAAGGGAAATATAACAATAATTGTCCGGCCCTAAAATTATAAAAGTTTTCTTGTTTAGAGTATGCTGATCTACATCAAAAGAATACAATTCAGCTACAATTCCGCTCAATATCTAAAAGCGAAACATCCTAACTTTTTAGATTTATTTTAGCACCATTAAAGGTAGTTTTGGCCCGAAGAACAATTCAGCACTATACATTTCAATATTTTTAACAGTACCAGCATTTTCTAGCAAAAGCTATTAATTATTTTATTCCAATTTGTTTGTTATTTATCTTTTTTCTACTAGACTAGATTACTTCCTTTAATTGGAGGAATAGAAAAGTAATTAATTGACCTCGGAAGATTCTGAATGAAATGTAATGAAAAGATTACATATTTATAAACAGAATACGTTTTGACACCTCCAAATAAATATTTAAATTTGTTTTAAACACATTTTTTGATATACATACATTTTACTATACATTTTACTAATTTAATCGTATAATTAATTAATATTACTACTAATTACTAACTAATTAATTAATTAGTTGCAAAATATGTGAGCCGTCCTTAATCAAAAATATCCACTGCTCCCAATTTTTTTACACCCCAATAGTTCACTTTTAACAAGAAAAAAAATCAGAAGAAGATAGACTCTTAGGGATTGACAAAACAATGCCAATTATTACACTATTCCCATAGCGAGTGACTTTATTATACCTTCAATTAGTTGGGCCTATGATGGTGAAATTGGCGAAACTCTACCTACTAATGTATCTTCGGAAACTGAGTGTATCTTTATAGATAGTCGTAACAGAATTTTATACATGATTGATTAATTTGTAAATAATTCAAATAACATGCTTAATAGATACGAATCATTGTCACCAAAGTGACCATTGTGAACCAAAGGACATACTTCAATTATAGAAAACGAGACACAACAAATTAATGGAATAGATTTATCTGTCCAAACGAAATCTAACCGATACCGTCCTGGGTATGATAATAAACTAAAACCTGCGAAATATAAAAGCTAATATTTACAATGAGAAGATCAAATATTATTCTGAAGCTAGTGAACAAAAATGTACAACACTAAATCAACATTTCTAATTTTGCTATAGCAAGTTACTTTAAATTGTAACGTGAGATTAACGATTATCTGAAATATATGGCAATTTAAAGGACAAAAACATGTGATCCGCAAGAGACTACACAAATTAGATAATTCCGCTATGCTTTCTTTTTAAACAACTGTTGAAAATAGAGTTTCTCCGACGCCAATATGTAATATCGCCCTCGTTGGTTTGGTAGATAGAGTCCTGGCTCTGTTATTCAGGGTGGTAATTCCCGGTGGTGGGATTCCCGGTGGTAACCAGTATAAAAATAGCTACCAAGTGATTTCAACGTATTTTTTCGGTATTTTAAAGCCATAGCAGTTACGGCTTTTCTCCCTAATATTATAATATTTTTATTTAAAACTGGAACAAGAAATGTGGTTTAATGCAAAATGATCAACTGCAACTAACCTTACGGAGCTCACAAGCAGCACGATTATAGCACAACTATATGAAACAAGCAAATATACGAAATGTCAAATTTACACTCGTCTATTATGAGTATTCTTAGTTTATTGATTTTTTTATTAAAATTAAAAAACTGAAAGAGGAGCAGGCAATTTGTGTATTACATGTTTGGGAAACTCGTAAGTTTCATAATAGGGTGAGTTTCAAAATTTTATAAATAAGAAAGCTTGTGCAAATTTGGTATCAGCAATCTTTTTGTGACCTGGTTTAAATCATACTTGTGCAATCGCTCTCAATATATCGAAATAGGAAACAAAAGGTCTGAATCAATTTTAGACACCTGCAGTACACCTCACGGCTGAGCTCTAATAATAATTCCTAATGTTTGGAGATGAGATTAAACCTTTTAAAACTGTAGAGAATATCAACAACACCCACAAACGCAGTGGCATAATCAATACATAATTTTTAATAAATTCTTGGATCCAAATTATCCGGGCAGGAGTAATGCACATAGCTAATTTTGGGCCGAATACTTTATTATTTTGAAACAGATACCAAAAGTTAAATATGATGTATGTGCTTATTTGGATTTGTATTCTTTCAACTGTTTCCCAGTGTCTGATTATTACTTGGAAGAAGCACCCAATCAGATGCAGCAGACAATTGTCAGGCTGCAAAATGTAAACGAGGTCTATGTTTGATTTTGGTTTGTTAGTTGTTTGTTTGTTTGGAAATGCAATTTTGATATTTTTTGCTTTGTGAATTTTAAAATATTGTTTTCGCTTTAAGTAAATCAAGCAATTCATGTTATATTTTTGTTATTAAGGTGTTAGCAAGGTAAAACTAATTTTTGTAATTATAATTAACATTTTTTAGCTATATTTACTGTCAATCTGGTACTATTTTGACTAAAATCTGGCACTCATGAATAATGATAGTTGGCAACACTGGAACACAGTGTTTAAATCTTTCGGTTATTCAGTTCATTTTTGTAACTCTGAGCATTAGAGAATTACTTAGAAGAAATAAACAATAACGAAATGTGTCAAGAATTTGTATCGACAAAATAATGTTATCGTAGCAAGTCATGAACATTTTTGAAACTTTTAAATCATTCTATACTTGCCGTTTCTTTTCTAGTGGCAAATTATTGGTCGAGATATTTTGCCCGATTAACTTCTGTAGATCCACTTATACAGCAAACGCGGAATCGCCTACGTAATGTAGGGTATTGTGTAGTTACTCTTATTATTCAAATTTTCGTTGAGCCGGCTAAATATTAGGTTGGGGAAATATAAATCCAATATTTTTAGGTTTATTTCGGGGCTTTATTTAACATGGTTACAATCATTCGTTTTGGCTCAAATATACGCCGTTTTTTTCGATAACTCGTTGCCATTTAGAAAGCAATTACATTTTGCCGCTTTTTCAAAACGTCTTGTCCCTATTAGCAAAAAACTGAGATAGCTAGTTTTCACAAGCATCTCTTGAGATGAAAATCGTTTGGTACCAGCTCAAAACTATAAGGTCGATGCATAATAAACTTCCAACCAACCTCCCGAAACTTCTGGCGGGTCATCATAAACGTGTGGCCACCGCTAGGGCCGCTTCACCGCCCTTCGACCATGATTGTTTCCGCTTCACATTGTAGTATGTGACCCATTTTTTGTCGACAGTCACCATCCGCTGCAGAAATGGCTCGATTACGTTCCGTTTGGCCAAGGATTCGCAAATGGAAGCACGGCCCATCAAGTTTCTATTCGTCAGCTCATGCGAAACCAAAATATCGAGGTTCTTTTTGAAGCCAGCCTTATGCAAACGGTTTAAAACTGTTTTGTGTTCTATTTTCAGCTTCTGGGTATGGCAGCTCGCATGCAGGCCTACTTCAATAACTTCCAGGATTTTATTGACATTTTAGACGATAGGCCTTCCAGTGCGTGGTACATCTTTGATATCGAAATTATCGGACCGGAATCAATGACACTAAAATTGCGCATGATTGGCTGTGATAGTATCGGGACCGTAGACACCATTCACAATTTCAGCCGGCTGACTTGCGTTTTCGCCTTTATAGAAGTAAAATTGTAAAATATAGTGAATTTTCTCTTTGTTTACCTCCATCCTTGGCACGCTATAACTCACAACTGAATCAATAAATCAGAACAGTGACAAAATAATTATTTTAGTACATGAATCTCCCTTTCCAACGAGTATAAGTATGGCTCACTGCGACAAATACATCACGAGATTTATATATATACGTCACTAAAGCCATCTAGTGAACAAATAATGGATTTATTTTTCCCCAACCCATTACTTGTGGTTGTAATCTTTTATTACAAAACATAAGGAGTTTTCGTGATTGTGGCGTTGCTGGTTTTATTAGGTCGACACTGAATTTTCCCGGTTTGTGAAAATGAAATATTTACGATTGTAAGTGATCTAGAAAATTCTGCTCTCACGGTATTGATGAAGTATCCTATTTAATAATTAAAAATAATAATTGGGAGCGTAGTTCTTGTTCTGGCCTTTATTTTTAATATTTGCTTAGCAAAAGGGATTTTCCCAGAAAAACCTAAAATTGGTGTAGTAAAACCACTATTTTGAAAAGGTTCCCACTTAGATACAAATCATTATCGCCCAATTACTCTTCTAAGGATGTTTTCATAGTAAGGTTTTATAAAAAATTCTTCATCTGAAAAAGCATTAGTCTCATTATATTTGAATGTTACTCTCACTGTGCGTTTATACTTGCGGAAATAAAAATTGACGCACTCGCTTGCGCACACTAAACCATTCAAATTTCGTGAAATGCTTTATGCTCCGCCTACTAGTTCCCACACTCGAGTTGAACTATTTTTAACTTTGTTGTTGTTTTAATACCTTAAGTACGATTCTGCAGAATTTTTCTTCAATCGCTTCCGCAAGTATAAAGCCACAGTCAAAGCTTCTTCAATTTCATTTACATTTCCAAAGCATTAAATACTGTTAATATCGGTGTGAGAGGTGTTGCACTAAATTTGTTTAAATCATACCTTCACATTGTGAAGGGCCATTGTTATTTTTATTATTTTTGTTAATCAATTTTTAGCGTGGCCTTATTGTATTCTGGCCCTAATGGTTTCACGTGCGTAAATGATACTGAGTGCTGATTCATGGTCCCTCTTCAAATCTCATTTATTCATTCATTATCTTGTACTGGGAATATTTGTGACTCTCATTGCGTTCCAATCGAAACGATGAACTCCTTTAAATATCTTCGGTTACACTTAGACTCGCAACTAAATTTCAAGGAGCATGTATATAATTAAACAGTAATTTGAGGATGACATTACGGTCATTTTACTATTTGAGAAATACTTGTAGTCCAGCATTTATGAAGTGCCTGTACTCTATTTGATTCTCACCTTCAATACGGAATTGTCATTTTTATTTTAATAAATAGTACACAGTTCTAGTTTTAGCAATAATGTTTAACCGTAGCTCCGGCACACTTATTATAAATTAGTAGTTTACTTCTCTAGTTTTATCTCTAAAATTATTAATTTATAAACTTCAGCAATATTGTAAAATAAATAAGAGAAATATAACTATGGCATTGAAAATAGGGAGAATGTTACCTGGCTTACAGAAATCCGAATAGAAATTCTTCATTTTTAAATCAAATTCGTTTCAAATTTTCGTTTCTAATCAAGTGTTTTTGAATTTCATTGTTAAAACTATTAATATTTAATAGAGTTGTGGTTATGCAAAAATATTCCGAGTCCAGAATTGATAGAAATTCAAAGAAACAGATTTGTTATTTTCGCAGCTGATTCCAATATACAAGTAAATATTTTGACATGATCATTCTCATTGCTTATTCCCTAGAGATCATAGAGAGGATAATCATCAATATTGTTCTTTATACTGGTGTAGCCAGGTAAACCGCTTCAGGATAACAAACAATATTTGTAGATGTTTTTATAATAAACTTTCTGGAGTTTTTGTATTTAATTGAATAGCCTTATGCTATTTTATTGCTTCCCACATTCATAGTATGTAATTTTGGCTGTACTCCAGTTGTAATTGGGCCCACTTCGTTTCTACTTTCCGTACCTCTGTCGAGGTTTTATTTATTTTTATTTATTTATTTACAATAATTTTAATCCACAGGAAAAAATCCTGTGGATTATAATTATTGTAAATAAATTTGGAATTATATTGTATAAATATAAAATTGATTATTTATTCCAAAAACTTAAAATTACACTATAAAAATAAATTGCAAATTACGGAGATCTCATTAAAAACACGACATAGATTAAGTCACTTCAATCATAGAAATTTTAAAGTTATATTTCAGTCTATTTTTGAAACAAGCTTTAGACATTCCGAATTGTTAAAGATAGCAATCATAAAATTAATTGATTCGTGTACTGAAAAATCCGATATCGATAAAAATCTAGTTCTAAATTTTCCTATGGGAGCATAAATATTCAAACCCGAAAGTATAAATGGACAATAACAAATAAAGCCGCAGCAAAACAATGTCTGATTGACAAGAACTTTACATTTAAAAGGAAACATCTCGTATTGTAACTAGGCATATGTGCATTATAGTAAGGAGCCCACACGACTATATCACAATTTAATTTTGATCGAACCGTTGATGAATATAAGATTTGAATCTTTAAAATCTTTAGAGAAACCCAACAAAGATAACGATTTTGCTGTTATTTTAGCAATATGCGGAATAATACTCACGGTGCGGCCAGACGTTACTCCCAAGTCTGTGATTTGGCTAGTCTGTGATTGTAATCATAGTTTATCAGAGTTTTTTTTCCATGAAAAAGACATACCAGTACATTTCTTAATATTTAAATTTAAATGATTCCTGCTACACCACAACATGATTGATTTGATTTGACACGATTTAACTTAACATATTGAACACGATCAGATAAATAACGAATTTTTCAGAAAGTCCAAACATTTGGGTTTATATATGATAATTTGGTGTGGAACAGTCAAACGCTTTTGTGAGATTAACAAAGCCGACATCAAGTTGACTAAGAGATTCAGTGTATCTGAGAACAATTTCACTTTGAAACTGAATAAGATTGGTTGTTGTAGATCTACCATAGAAAAAACCGTACTGCACGTCTGTAGAACGATCACCTGCCTTATAGATGGGAGGAATTGAAGATATTTTTCATCTCTGCGGAAAAACTAAAGTATTTAAGGATTGTTGATATTTTAACAATTTAAAAAACATACGAAGAAATTCTGTTCCGACGGAATAATTGGTAGAGTATGTAGACAATTCGTAGAAATGTAAAATATTGCTTTTTTGTAGTTTTTTCCATTGTTTTTTCAGTTGTCAAATCCTTCAAATGTTTTAGGGTAAAATAGGATGGCGCAACTCTCAGTGATCATTTGCTTTCGACATCGAGGTATTGCACGCGATACTGTATGAAATTTTCCAAGGGCCACTGTACACTAAAATTTATTTTCGTTCATTGATTGTATTCCATAAAGAATCTGAAATGATCACCGATGCTGTAATTAAAATTATCAAGCGATGATCTTTTGCGCCAATCGGGGCTATTTCATTAGGATATTTGTACATTTCACTGTCCAGGATCAATGATGGTTTTACAAGTGCATTGTCAGTGCATTGTCTAGAAATCCAAGATAATTAATAAAACCCTTTGATCAATTAAAGTATCGTATGATTGTTGCGATAATTTGGGGGTTGTTTTATTTCCCGGGTGTTTTAGTATAAAAATTGGTAAAGTATTCAATGAGTTGTTCTCGAACAAAACTAACAGATAAACATCATACTATGGAAAAATCAAGGGACTGCGGGTGTGTTAGTATACGAGTATACAATTAGTGAAGAGTTCAATTTGCATATCGAATAATTTTTCCGAGCATTTTTCCAAGTCCAAAAACACACTGCCATATACTAAACGCACTTCTGAGTAGTTGCTGACTCTATTAAAACTAACATATAAACACTATGTCATTGAAAATCTAGGAACTTGTTTTCCAGAATTTGGAAAAATATTTGGAATAATCATCCGATACGCGAATCGAACACTTTACCAATTTTATATACTAAAACGTTCAGCATTCCTACCGATTTTCAGATGGTTATTGCAATACATTTTAAACAGTTTTGTGCATTTGAGAATTGATCGATATTTTAAAGTAAGCGGTTGATTTAAGATTAGGTTTTGCAATATTTTTTCAAAAGTTCACAACATGTTCAAAATTTTAGAAAAGCTTGTTTTATTTGAGAATATTGTTTAAATTAAGTTCAAGTAAATGCGTAAAATAATTTGGTTTTCACGAAACAATAGATTTTTGATAATTTTACATTCAAACTTGATTTATTGAATGAATCAGAATTCTGTAATTGTTTTTAGGTTGTTATTAACAGGTAGTTTGAAACGGTTTTCTATTTTTGAAAATATAAAGCAGCGTATATTTTTGTTAACTGAAATAGTTTGCAGGCCGAACAAACCGGTTTTCTAAAAAGTGATGGCTGACGTAAATAAGAGCGAATTCTTTAATTCATCAGAAATTTTGTTGCCTTTAGCCTTCTCTAGCCTCATATATACTGGTTCGAATGATGACAACGATTAGCTAATGTACGTAAGGCCAAAATAAAAATACTTTTCTATTGTTTGGTTTAGAACCCAAAATCAATAAACTAACTAAAATTTTACAAAAATTGTTTTGAGTTTTCGCTAGGCTGTTTATTATAAAGCGAAAATCCCACATAAATGGTTAACTCATTGGATTTATCGTTTTATCCGAAAATGTATACTATTCTCACTCAAGCCTGTAAAGTTTTTTGGATTTAAGAAAAACTTCCCATGGTTGTGAAAACACGAGAAGTTTTCATAAATAATCCTATTTCAATTTTTAGGGCAGGTTAGGAAAATTTTCAAATTCATTTATTTCGTGTAATCTTTGTCAAGGAATCCGGCAAATAATAGTATCGCCAACGATTTGTCTACATCCATCGCTGCTACGCGAGTTGCTTCATATCTCTGAATGAGTTTCATTAATAATCATAACTTTAGTTTAGCTAAACTCGGCTATAAGAGAAATTCGCTGAGCAATATGCCGTCTGTCACATACATCTTCGAAAAGATTACTGTATCGAAATACCATCGGTGGCATACTGATATTGTGGTCACTCGTCGAGGTTGTGTATAACCGATTTGGGTTTGGCAAAATTACCCCAATATTTTGGAGTATTTGTGTGGAATACATGGTGGGATATTTTTAATGGCAATGATATATGTTATGTTTTTATTACTCTCATTGAAGTACATTAACTGTTGGGCAGCTTAGTGTTTGGTTTGAAAAATTAAGTGTGTATAGTACTTACTAATTATATTAATACAGGAGTGTATCGTTTTTCGATTTTTTCGAAACTGTTCTAAAAACTAAATCTTTATCAAATTTTGAGTAGGAATGAAGTTCTTCATCTTGAAATAATCCCATTAACAAAGAAATCTCAAAATTTTACTGATTGCTAATGAACTCAGTAGTGTTCGTCATTGTCTACATATCCTACGAACATAGACACGGCACAATACTGCTGCTATTACAATAAGAAGTAACCATCGGTAATTTTTTTATTTTTGCGGTATAATTTCATCATGACCAACTGTAAAGTAAATTTCAATACTGATAAAAACAGTTTAAACAGTAAAGGACGCCATGCCAAGTTTATTCATAACCAGATATTGTTACTATTGTAGCCAACATTCAACAAGCCACTCTTAATAGTACCTATGAGTGCAGATTACATTTCTCGAGAATTTTAATTTTATCTTTCTCGATTTTAGAATTTCGTGAACTGAATATATTAGGGATTTTTAGCTCAGAAACGTTTAAAAACCGAGAACCAAGAAAGCATTTCTCGCGTACTGTGCCCCTGAACGCTAATTATTTTAAATGAAGCAATTTTCATATTTTATATTGTAAACCACCGTATAAACAGTTTAATATTTTGGTTCGTTTCATTCATTGAGTATTGGAGCCGCGATTTTGGACATAACTTTAAAAATTTTCCGCTATATAGTTTCGTAATTGTCGCCAGGGCCTACAAACTGGCGATCATTTTTAGTAGAAAAGTTCCGGTTTTATTATCTATAATAATTAATTAATTATTTGTTTACATGTAAATTAATTAATAAAGGCACAATAAAGGCAAAACTATTAATTCAGCGACGTCTGCTTTTATTTTAACTTGCAATTTAGGCAATTGAGAAACGCACAAATTTCAATGTGAACTGATAAATATTGAACCTGCGCGGCCTAATCATCTAATTGATTTAATATCCTTTTAAGGTCAATTAATACCAATATTCACTCACTGGAATCATACCCATTCACCTATTCGCATTATTTTACAGTAAATCATCTGCACGTTGCTCAAGCTCGGTCGGTGCTGAGTAGTTGATACCTTCTGTATTCCAACAGAGGGTCATAGTTGAATTTATTACGTTATAAATCGGAATTGATGAAGAAAATATCCTCTACCATCCAGCCTCTGGTGATATCCGAACCCAGTACCTCCAGGACTAAGTGCCGAAGCTTTTTTACCCGAGAGAACTAAACAATTCTCCATTGATTTTTCGGAAACGAGATAAACTGATTATTAATTGCGAAATAAGCTGTACATTGCCTAGTTCGGCCGTAGACCTTTTTGAATGAACTTTCACAATCCCTAAAATAAAGTTGAATTTAGATGAAGGTATACCTATAAAAAATTATAACCAGAAATCCTCTGAAGTCATGTTTGACCGAGATTAATTATCCGGGCCCGATTTACTGGAAAATGTACAATTTTCTTATGATCCGGCTTAAAATTCGCTGCTAGTGTATGCATCTCAAAATCATGTAGCCCTGATCCGAATCATTTTTTAGATTAGGGGAAATAATTTTATTTTAGTCGTGCAAGACGAAAATTTAAATAAAAATCAATGAAATTCCTAGCTCAGAGTTCATTTTCGGGAACTTGCTCTATATGCATCTCAGAACCTTACAGTTTTTCGCTACTTTAGTTATTATTCGATCAGTTTTATTTAGATTGCCATCAATTGGTTTGGTTTGTAATTTTTATAAAATTTTTGGGCTGGGCTAACTTTACAAATGTAATATATTTTAATGAAATGAATCGAAACCTGAGCTGGGATAACTTCATGCAACATCAAATTGGTTTTTGATATGTTAGTGTTGCCTGAATTAAAAAAAAAATTATTTTCTGGGATCGAATGATTTTTTTTAATAGTAATAACGTCTGATGCAGAACAATTCGGTCACGATGCTCCTATTTCCCGAATTCCACACCGATGGCTGTATATAGTATCTATATAAATAACGTTAAACCATTGCAATCAATGTTACGAGAGTAAATTTACTCTAATTTTCCGTATGTAATGCAAATTACGCAAAATGCTGACTTTAATGCAGAAAGCTTATTTACCAAGTGTTATGTGATAAATAAATTTCAACTCAACCAACATTATTAACTATTGATAGTACGATTTTGAAAACTAAACAATTTTATTATAAGAACGGGAATTCGATTATTTATGGTACTCCCAATATCGGTTACCCTGCTAGTTGTAGGGGGGGGCCTATAAACATGAATTAGATAATACTAGTACATAAATTCCAGGAATTCGACTAGATCGCTTCGTGGTTCTGCTAGCAAGAAGCGTTTTGTAACATCAACAAAGTGGAATTCGCTAATAAGCTGTGCACACTGGATGACCATTAAGATGGCTTCGATAGCTTTAATTACGTTAACGGTTGTTATTAAATTATAGTTCATAGTGCAGGACATTTCGTATGGTACCGCGTACAGGTGCTCCCACCGAAAGTATATGATAGCTAGATGTTGCGTCACCACACTATTAAACTCGAAACATTCAGAATATTGGACGAATAAGGAAAAATTAGATTAATTTCAATTACCGGGGCAGTTGGCAGCTAGCAGTGTTTTTGTTTGTTTATTTAAATAGTACAATCTTATCACATGAGAATTTATTACTATAATGATGATAACGCACATATTAGAAACATATAAGTGGAGCGAGTGTGGGTTTACAAGCAATCAATATTCTGCTCCCAATAACGAACCTTCATTTATTAGATGACTAGCTCAAGCGGTTTAATCCTTTTGAGGGGTCTCAGTTCTTGTGTTATGTTAAGAAGTTGTATTGCTTCACTGTTGGTATGTTGTAGCATTCTTCTCTCATGTTTGCTGGTAAACTCCTGGATCACTTCATCAATGCATTTAAGATTTCGCTCGTTGTGTAATTCCTCCTGTAAATTAGAAATTTGTTTTGACAACGTTGAATAATTAAACAATTTCATTGTTTAGTACAGCCCCAGAGTTGGATACCATATATACGTCCAAATTGCTTTAATTGTCGATTCGAAAATAAGGCGTTTACAGTTTAGGTAGCGCTTATAATGTTTGGAGGTTGCTATTTAGATTTCAGCTCGTTAAGCATTATTTTTCAATCCAAGGTCCATTGACTGATTTTATCGAGTGCTTGGTGTAAGTATTCAACTATTTGATTCTGCGATTTGCTTGATACCAACACTGCGGTATCATTAACAGAAGTTCCGATAAAGGTGGTTTCCGTTGTCGGTATATCGGAAGTGTAATTTAGCGGCTCCCCTGCTATGACTGGATACAAGTTTGAGTGTGTTTCTTCATGTGATACTCTAAATTTTCGTTTGGAGAGATACGACTCGAGTAATTGGCAGTAATTTTGTAGCACTAATTTACTTGTCTTATAGATAAGATCCTCATGTCACACACTACCGAAAGCCTGCGATACACAATGTACAATAATGTTTCTAGTTCTATGCCATGGGGGTTGGGCGTTGCCTACGCCTTTCTTTTATGCGTTCTCGAATCTCTAGAGGTAGTTGATCTTTTGTACAACTTTCGCACCTAATACGAGTGCAGCCTCCTTAGCTGCTTCACGCATAGATTTAATAAAATATTCAGCTTGTAATACACGTTCTTATTTTTGAGACTAACGTTTAACTCAGTTAGGTTGTCGAGTTTCTCGCTAAATAATTCCCGACCAGTAAATTTATTAGTAAGGTTAAATTTCGTTTTCTTTTAATGACTAATGTACTCAGAGTCAATGCCTTCGACTTTCATGTAATTTGGGGCTGTTCCTTTCGAGATATAAAAGTCAATCAAATTGGGAACTTTGTTGATGTGTGTAGGCCAATAGGTTGGTTTACGCGATGAATACTATTCACAATCTCACATTTCTATTGAACTTAGGAGTTCTTTACCTGTTCCTGGTGTTATGAGTCGAGACCCCCACGCAGTATGTTTCAGGTTGTAGTTACCTCCTATAATAAATCTTGGTTCAAGTTTATTAAAAATGTTGGCATATTGATTTCTTACGATATTATGTAGATTGTCTCTGGGCAGTAGATTGCCTCTAAACTTACTTCAGCACCACCATTGTTAATCCTTATTCGGTTGCTTGTATACACGGCTCCTTAATTTCTTCTTGTTAGAAATGTAGGATATTTTGTTTGATTAAGATTGCTGTCCCTCCTTGAGCACGACCATCATGCAATGTCTAATAGGCTCTATATATCCCGTAATTTTGATAAAGTTTTTCTCTGTAAAATGTGTCTCCGATATTAAAGCTACATCAATGTTGTTGGTTCTTAGAAATAAATCTAGTTCTTGAGCTCTTGCATTAAGCCGGTTATCATTCCAGGTTACAGTCATTTACTTTTTATGTTTTAGCGGTTTGTTTGGTGGCTTGCAATTATCTTCCAGTTTTTCCACCCTTTTAGTAAGCTGGCTAAAATTATGTCTCATTTCTGTCTGAAATTCTTTGAGTATTTTCATTATATTACTAATGGTTGGATTGTTGTGCACAGGTTTCTGCCTGCTTTCTTGATTTAAATTGTTATTTGACGTTTTGGTCACTTATAGGCGTAACAAACTTCTCTCCAATAGAATTCTTCTCTCCAACAATCATATTGTTGGTCCATTGTCCTCGATCGCCGCTTTGATCTCGTCGCGATCGGAAAACGACGGCAAACCTCGTATTACTAATCTATAAATACCATCTTTCACTTTTGAGGTGATAAGTATATGGTATTCCATATTATATAGTGTACTATCCTTGGTATTGGATCCAGTTTCTTTTATATCGCTAAGAAGTTTTTTAATTAGACTGCGTTATTATCGTTATAGGATATTGCTTTAAACTGAGCAGTTTCTCTGTCTCTGCCAATTCTTGCGCTCTGAGTATATTAAAATCTCTAACATTGCTCACATTGATTGGTGGTGGTACGGATTCTTTTTGAGGTGCATGTTGTGGTTATTTTCGTATTTCATTAGTTTGCGGTAGAGATACCCTTGGGGATGGCGTTTTACAAAGTTTCCTCTTTTTCTTTACATTTACTTTATTTTCTTTGGGTTGGACTTCCTAGTCAAGTTCCTCTTCATCCGAAAGTATTCATTGGTGAGATTTTATTGGCTCTGACTTCTACCATTAGTAGACGTAGAAGGTTTCATTTGCCTCTCTAGTGTTTCAGTTAGTAGTAGCTAAGCTTTCCATTACTAAAGCATTACGGTCGCTGAATATCAACGGCTGGAAGCCCGCTCGCTCACTTTCCGAAGTCGCGCTACAATGGGAGTTCGGCATCTCCACACTTTCAATATGAGAAAAATGTGTTAGATTTGGTAATGACTAAAACAGATTACAATATTTGTAATTTCTTGAACCAATAAACGTATTTCGGAAAACTCAATTTTGAACTGGAAAACTATAGGAACCTAACATCGTAATGAAGGAATGCAATGGGAAAAACAAAAAAGGAATATTCTACAATGTCAACAAATTGTCTACATATTGTACCAACATGTCGACAATTACGAGATATCCATAGACTAACAACACTGATTCACACTCTTGATTAGTTCCGATGTCATTAACCCATTGTAAAGTATTGCGAATAATTGTTTCAAATACGCATAACACAAATTACTCATGATTCATTCAATACGAGCATAGGTTTGTGTTATGTGTTTTATGCACATAAAGAAAATTTTTCTACTTGTACTCGTATATTATGTTTGCTAAATATTTCAAACATTGAATTTAATGTTTTACAAATTAAAATTATGTTCGCGCACATTGCGTAAGGTGCTAATATAAGAATATTACAGTGATTATGCTTCTATTATGTAGTTTAACATAATTATGTATTAAATATAATTTAATGAGATCAACGGTCTTTATGAGACAGACAAAACACGGCACAACCTAGAGATGCATAATTATAATCGCTTTTATATCCCAGGGGTCAACGGAAATTCATAATTCGCTAGATTTATTATATATGCATTCTTTTTTTAGTTTTTGATTTTTTTCGCACTTCCGTGTTCTTGACCTCTTTCTTGGTACAATTTATAAATATATTCCCACATACACACACATACATATCTACATATAAATTCAAATAAATAAACACACATCCATATACAACATAGTGAAACTGAGCTGCCGATTTTAGTTTGGGGGTGTCTCCCAATTAACAGCCACTCTCGTGTATTTTGATTTTTAGAAGTTGATAAAAATTCGCTTTAATTTAAATGTATTTGTCAAATTATTTTATTATTAAATTACTACGTTGACCCGAATACTGGGTAAGGTCACGCGATGTCGCGTCTAACAATAAAAATCAATATAAATATATCAATGCTGATTATCGAAATATTCTTGGATTTTTTTTACGAGTTTACAATCCAGACGTATGCATGGCTGTATAAATTTAAATCTCGTACAGCTTTTCAACAGGGTGAACAAACGCAAAGAACTTTATATGCAAATCAACGAAATATCGTGTGAAAACATCGTGTATATAGCATTCACTCTTATTTTCTTTACGGAAATCTTTAGCTCTATGTAAATTTTAATTTTTGTGTCACATTAAAATATTTAATACATTTTTTCAAAATCAATTCCAAATTTACTCCTTCGTATTTAAGCATTGCAATGCTTTTAGGGATTTGATCGCCGCAGGTGTTCCCAATCGAAGTCGTGTTACGTTGTGGTATTTATGGGTTTCCTTCGGGTCAGAGTCTTTTTTTGGCAGTCTAGCCGTTCTTGTAAAAAAAGCAATATTGTGCTCTCTTATTTCTTCTTCCCGAGATTTACGCTGTATGCAATCAGTTACTACTTACCGTTTGATTAATTTGGAATATCGATCAGCTGCATTACTATGGAATATGAGCTCACCAATTTATACAAAACTATTAAATAATAAATTTCGCTATTTGCAAAACTATTATTTCTTCTTTTTTGTAAAAGTTATGAATGAAATCTATTCTAAATTAAAGTGAAGGAGGGAAAAAACGATTTGATATTATTGTGATATAAAACCAAGTTCAACCTTGTTAAAAACTGTGCCGATAGTTTTATTTCTTGTTATTATAGTTTGTTTGTTTTTTCTTTTACAAATAAAAATAATAGTGAGATGTTTATTTACGTAAACATATAATATGTACAGTGGCGAGCAAAAATGAGTATATAATTCAAAAATCATTTGTATTACATGTTTTATTTTTTATTGATAATGGTAATAAATTCAGTTTTATCAATTATGATTTAATCACACATTTCATGTGTAATTAAAAAATATCACATTAAAATTCATTGAAACCACATTTACTCAGTTTTGCACTAATTCGGTTGCTTTACTCCAGAAAATCAATATTTTGTGATTGCTTTCAATCGCCTAGGCATACTTTCAACGAGTTTTATTGAATTATTTCATTGTCGATTTTTAGCCATTCAGTTTGGAATCTATCCCATAGTTTATTCATGCTACTAGGTGGTTCTCCGTAAGCAGAGAGTTCGTTTAACAATGTCCCATACATTTTCTATTGGGTTGATGTCGGTCCTGTTGTCAACATTTTTGCGGTATGCTTCGGATCCCCATCGTGTTGGAAAATAATTTCTTCGATCGGATATGCACATTCTTCTACAAAATTCGGTATATTTTGCTGCAATATTTGGAGGTAGTCTTCTTCTTTCTTCATTATCCCATTAATCTTGACTGATGGACCCAAGTGTCACCAAGTAAAACACCCCCACTCCATTAGGTTACCTCCGCCATGCTTGAACGTTTCTTTAATTTGGTACCTTTTTAGATTTTTTTCTGTTGGACGATGCTAATAATAAGCTCTTCCGTTAGATTGGTATCTATTAATTCTAGTTTCGTCGGACCAAATTACTCGTTTGCAATCTTCAACAGTGCAATCTTTGTGATCTTTGAGACAAAATTTGAAGCGCCTGATTCTATTTTTTTCAGATATTGCCGGCTTCTTCTTATTTATTCAACCTTCTGCAGTGCTCTTCGTGCAGTTCACTCACTTACACTTTTGTTTACTCGTTTTGCCGCCTCCTTGGGTGTTTTAGCCTTCTCATTTTTCTATAAACGATACATCAAGCGGGCATCAGTATCTGACAAAAGCCTTGGACGATCTCCTTTACTTTTTGTTGCAGACATTTTTTCTTTTCTGTACCAAACATACAGTTTTTTGCGACACTTTTATTATTTCTGCAATTTTTCTTGATGAATGTCCTTGTTTGGTCAAGGAAACTATGTTGTTTTCCGCGTTTACGCCTATTTTTCTCATTTCAAATTATTTTTAAGACGATTTATTAAACTTTTGGTAATCCAGATGTTGCCGTATGTTGCTTAATTTTAATTCACTCTACTTGTTTCACAAAGCAGAAACACTTCAATACTAAAACACGTTGCAACGAATGAATCTTTATATAGGTAGTAGTATAGGTAGTAAATAGGCCTAACGGGACTTTCGAAAAAATAATTTTTCCACAGTTGTGCTTGAATTTTCTACTGTGTTTTATGTTGAATTATATAAAGGACAGCGGTAATATCTGGGACTTTCGAGAAAAAAAATTTCCACAAGTTGTGCTCGAAATTTTAGTGTTTTATGTGGAGTTATAAAGGACAATGGCAATATCTGGGTTAAAAAAACAAAACCAAAGTTGTTTTCCGGCTTACTACTAATAACAAATAACTATAATCCTTTTATACTGCGCCTACGTCACGAAAATGGTATATTTTTATGTTTTCTACTTGGGATTTCATTAAAACCAAAACATGTGAAACACGTGCAAACCGAGTAAGTGATGCTTCAAATGGTTATTACATTATATTTTTTAATTTAAACGTAATTTTTTATTTTATTTTTTGTAACGTAATTTGTTAATGTATACTTAGTTATAATACAGAGAGATTGCATTTATTATCGTTATCAATAAAAAAGTAAACTAATAATACAAATGATTTTTAAATTATATACTCAGTTTTGCTCGCCACTGTATATATACTATTTTATTCAAAATTGTTTGTGCAACATGAATATGAACTTGTAAAATCTGTACCAATTATTATTATTGGCATTTTATTACTTAGCTCAAGGTACATCCACTTAAACAAATGTCTAATGAAGGACGATTTAATTATTGCCAAATTACTTTTCAAGGTCAGTTAGTCGGATCCCTATACAAAATCAAGAAATAGATCAGAAGAGATTCTTTGCTTGGAATTTTCGACATGTTGGTGTCGAAAATAGCGTAGACAATTCATTTTGTCGTCGAAAAGGTCGACACTTCGTAGAGTATGTAGAATATTCGTAGACAATTATTGTATTTTTGTTGTTTTCTTTAATTTTTGTGTCAACTGCCACCGACAGAAAACATAAATAATGCCAGATAAAAAACCTTACTTTAGTTTACAATTTTTTACGGCCATATTTTATAGATTTATATAATGTTAGACGTTATTAAATATTAGATATTTAATAATGTTCTACTTCTACTTCAATTGTATTGAATTTTCGGCATTTTCTTATTTATCGAATCTTTCAACTGTTTTGGTACGCTATTATACATTATCTGCACAAAATAGCCGAGTTCCATTGGCGTTAGCAAACTGGTGAGTGGTTCAATGGAACACAAATTTGTTAGTTAGAAGTAAAGAGTGACAAAAGAAAATTGTTGATTGAGTAGGTATGGGTAGCTAGAAGTACTTGCGAATACTTTGCTTACGCCAACGGAACCCGCTAATTATTGTATGCAATTTTCTTAGACCCCTGCGTATTAAAATTTGTTTCTGCCCATTGAAAGTACGCTTGCAACAAACTCCAATGAACACCGCTGATGTGATTAAAATTGTAATCAGCTGTGTTAGTATACTTCTCTGTCAGGTCACCTAGCAATTCCATTTATGTACATTTTTGTGTTTTACAAATCTAGGGTCAATAACATTAATTATATAATTATCAAATATTTGTTTTATTAATTATATGGAGTGGGCTTTGACTTGCATGTCGTGAGACGTGTTTGTTTTTTTGTATTTTGGAAATTTTCCTTTTTTTTCAAAAATAAAAAATAACTAATATAAATTGTTGGAAGCTGGATAAAAAAGGAGAAGACGAAGGGAAGCTTATACTCGTAAGGTATCCATTTTGTATTGAGTCCCGAAGTTATCCAAATCGCTCGGTAAAATGCGATTAAGTTGTTTATTTTTTGTAATGCATTCGAGAAAACGAGAATATGGAAATAAGAAAAAGAAATACAAAACGGGAAACACGTAGGAAGTCGAAAGTCGCATTTTTTGGATTCCATGGATTACACACTCCATATAAAAGAGCTTTTAAGCTCACAATGAGGCGTCCAGTCTAAAAATTGTTGTGTGCAACTAACTAACTAATTAAATAAATAAATTAACATAAGTTTGCGTGTAATTTTTTTAATTGGTTCAAAAATAGTTTAAAAACAGCTCGCGTTATTTTGATATCGGTAAATTAGAGATTAATATTAAAGGAGGTACGGGTGTACACTTATCCTTAATATTAATCTCAGGTGTTTATCACGATCCTATTTCTTTGTAGTATAGGTACGTTATTTGTAGTATAGGTACTATACAGTCGCCCGTGCAATCAACTTCGAATAATTAGCCTATGGTTAGATTTACAATGACATTTTTTGCCTACGGCATTTGCAAGCCCCACATAAATATTGATTGACGTATTTGAGTCATTTTACCGAAATAAAATTTGTACTATGTGACAGCTGTCGCTATAAATTCTTCCATGAACTGGAGCTTTAACATTTTATTGCATAGTGATGATTTTGTTTATTGAATTACCTTCGCAGATCCGTTTCTCGTTTACAAATTTAACTGCGGTATAAAGCCCTTCTTTACAACATATAGGTTTTTAACCTTTTTAGAATATTTTACAAAATTGTAACACAACTAATGTATGATATGTAAGAAATATCTATTTTTTCCTATCGGTACGATTTTTGGATAAAAACATCACATATTACATTCATAGGAGTACGTCATTGTCATTTAAAAACTTGGGTTAACATTTTCCAAATGTGGGGTTGGAATAACCTCTATGAAGCTGAAATGGTTAAATAAACTAAGAAATAATAGAATTTTAATGATTGATGAAGGAAACTATAATTTTTGACATTGTTTACATTCTCTACATTTTCATAGTCAAATTTTTGTTTGTTTTCATACATTGTCTTCAAGTATAGAATATAAGTTATCTACGTGATTGTAGTCGATGTTACAGTCTACGCGTATTTTGTGATTGTTTACATGTTAGTGTCGGAAATAGTGTAGACAATTGGTTTTTTTGGTTGAAAGAACCTCTATGAAGCTGAAATGGTTAAATAAACTAAGAAATAATAGAATTTTAATGATTGATGAAGGAAACTATAATTTTTGACATTGTTTACATTCTCTACATTTTAATAGTCAAATTTATGTTTGTCTACATACATTGTCTTCAAGTGTAGGATATAAGTTATCTACGTGATTGTAGTCGATGTTACAGTCTACGCGTATTTTGTGATTGTTTACATGTTGGTGTCGAAAATAATATAGACAATTGGTTTTTTGGGTTGAAAGAACCTCTATGAAGCTGAACTGGTTAAATAAACTAAGAAATAATGGAATTTTAATGATTGATGAAGGAAACTATAATTTTTGACATTGTTTACATTCTCTACATTTTAATATTGACTACATACATTGTCTTCAAGTGTAGGATATAAGTTATCTACGTGATTGTAGTCGGTGTTACAGTCTACGCGTATTTTGTGATTGTTTACATGTTGGTGTCGAAAATAGCGTAGACAATTGATTTTTGGGGTTGAAAGAACCTCTATGAAGCTGAAATGGTTAAATAAACTATGAAATAATGGAACTTTAATGATTGATGACGGAAACTATAATTTTTGACATTGTTTACATTCTCTACATTTTCATAGTCAAATTATTGTTTGTCTACATACATTGTCTTCAAGTATAGAATATAAGTTATTTACGTGATTGTAGTCAATGTTGTGCGTCTACGCGTATTTTGTGATTGTTTTCATGTTGGTGTCGAAAATAGCGTAGACAATTGATTTTTCAGTATACAATATCGAAAGTTGGTCATTTTTCTGTTATTTTTTCAGTTTAAATTTAGGTTTATCTGTATTTTAGAAGTAAAACTCAATTTTTACAAAACAATTATGTGAGATTCCAGAAATCCAATTTAAATTTTTAGTTTTCATTACAAACTGGTTTTATGATTAACAAACCCTAACGTCGCGTATTACAGTATTAGAATTTCTAATAGGGCAAATGAGTAATTTATTGTTCTTATTTTAGAAATCACAGTTCGGTTATTTCTTTTAGAAAATATATTTATTTTAAATAATTATTTTAACTAAACTAAACTTTTAAAGAGTTTATTTCACGAGGTTTAGTCACGAGGAATAAACAAAAGTACCGGTTGATAAAATATAACCAACACCAACTCCCTGAAAATTGAATATAGATCTGTTGTCAATGTACAAATTTGTATGTATAAAATTTAGTTAAACAAAATAATTTGACACTTAATAAACAAATTCTATCACTTGTTTAATTATTAAAAATTACTCGATCCATTGCGACTTGTTAGGTCATCATCAGGAGTATCTACTGATTTGTAAAACTAAAAATTTAGTTATATATAGTAGAAATAAGTAGAAGGAAATAAAAGTAGGAGGGACAAAAAATAGGCATTAAAAATTAATCTATTGATCGTTCCAACCATCTGTTGTTTACACGGAAAAATTACTAATAAAAAAGGGGGTGGAATAGCAGGTAAGCGATTAGTCATCGGCTGAGTAACATTAAACAAGAGAATGTGTTTATTAAGTGTTAGTGTGTTTCGCCGCCGGCGCGTAGTGTTAAAAATAACAATTTGAGCCTGTAAATTATTGTGGCAGATCTGCCCAAAACTTTCTGAATTTTCTTATTCGTTCTTTTGTGTGGTTTTATCAGATTGAATTTGTCTGATAGTTGGAATAATGATTTTTTAATGTATGGTAATTGATTTTTGTTGAGGTCAGGTAATATGTACATTTGATCCGAGATTCATTAATTGATTATCGATCGACACGTGTTTTTACTGGCCCTTTTGAACTTTAGGTTATTGCTTGCACTATCCAATGAGTTTTCGGTCATATTTTGACAGGTATTAGGATGAACTTAGGTATTAGGGTATACGGGTATTATTGTGTGGAGACGAAGTTATCGTTTGCAGTAGAATAACTGTTTGTTTGGTTTAAAAATTTAACAGTATATAACGTTTAATCTTTTAGATCCCTGTTTAGATCTGCTAATTTTTTTGAAAGTGTTTTTTTGTTATGTTCGATTAAATGACGAAATCGGTAAATGTGGGAATACAAATTGGAAATACTAAAATGATTTACTCTTCACCCGATGGAAGTGCCTTTTTTCCCAAACATAATCGTTCCAAGTATAATAGACAATACTACGGGTTGTTTTGCGAAGGAATCATGTTGGTAGTATAGGCTCCGTTTACAAAGCGAATTTTAATCGTGTGCACGTTTTGAAATTTTTTAATTTCGCAGAGTTACCGATTTCGAACTTAAACCACAACATATCTTAAATGTGTTCATTACCATTATAAAACTTGGATTCAAATGTGTTAAATGTGAGAAAAGAATGATGCTGTCTATTTGGAAACGGTTCCATTAGCATGAAATCAAAGAATTTTACTGGTTGCTGACAGAAACTAAAATTTTCGACAATGAATGTATTCCCATTTTTTAATTTTCTACATACATTGTCTACGCATGTATAATATTAATAAGCTACGTGGTGTAGATAAAACGGTGCAACACTGCCTTTCTTACACTACACGTAAAATAAAGGAGATCAGGACTAGGTGTACTAGGTGTACAAGTATGCAGTTTGTGCTATTGACACTGCGCTATTTTGTTGTGACATCGACAAATTTGAAACGAGCACGAATGATAGATTGCAAAAGTGTGTGCATAGTGTTGTTTTGAACAAAGAGCATCCGCGACAACATTATTTTTTTGTTTTCTTTTAAATAAAACTGCTGCTAAACCATATCGATTACTTCGTGAAGCTTATGGTGAACATGCTCCATCGCAAGATACATGTGAATGATGGCTTCGGCTTTTCGTAAGTGGTGACGTCGATTATGCAGACAAGGAACGTGGAAAACCCCCAAAAAATACGAAGATGTAGAATTGCAAGCAATGTTGGACGAAGATGATTCGCAAACACCAAACCAACTCGCCGAGCAATTGAGCGTTTTTCAAGAAGCTGTTTCCAAATGGCTACAAGAGATGGGAAAGATTCAGAAGACCAGTAGACGGGTACCACAAAAGTTGAACGACAGGCAAATGGAAAAGCGCAAAAATACATGTGACATTTTGCCCGCTCGGTACAAAGGGACGTATTTTTTGTATCGTATAGTTACATGGGTTGAAAAGTGGATTTATTTTGAGGATTCTCAACACAAAAAATAATGTATGAACCCAGGCGTACCATCCAATCGACCGCAAGACCGAATGGCTTTGACAGAAAGACTATGTTCTGCGTTTGGTGGGGCCAGAGGGGCGTGGTCTATTATAAGCTGTTAAAACCTGAGGAAACGGTTAATACTAACCGTTACCAACACGAATTGGCCGATATGAACCATTCGCCGCTTGAAAAAAGGCCAGATTACCGAAAGAGGCAAGGTAAAGTCATTTTTCTTCATGACAATGCTCCATCACATACGTCGAAACCGGTTCGCGACACGTTGGAATCACTCAACTGGGAAGTTCTAACCCATGCGGGGTTCCACCCCTCTCCCCCCGGTGCTTACTCACCAGACTTGCATTCTTTCGATTACCACTTGTTTGCATCGATGAGTCACGTACTTGTTGAGCAGCGCTTTTGTTCGTACTAAGATGTGAAAAAATGGCTTGATGAATGGCTCGCAGCAAAACGGGAAGATTTTTACTAGCGTGGTATACACAAGTTGCCCGAAATATGGGAAAAATGTATAACAAGCGATGGAGCATACTATGTCTGTTTGCAGTTTGATTTGTATATTATCGGGTAATTTTTTCCGTAATTCATACAGTTGATTTGAATGTTGCTGTTAATTGAGATATTAATGCTGGAATGCATGATCGTGGGTTGATTCTAGTTTATTTAATTTGTAATATATGGTTTCATTCAGTGTCCGTGATATATTGATATTGATTATGGTTTAAATATTCTTTGATTGGATGGGATATTTGATTTAATTGAAATTGCATTCTGAAGATGAACTCCATCAACTTGTAGGACGTTGTATATGTATTTAGTTTTTTCATCGGTTAGGAGGTGTCTTGAAATGGTTTGCGTTCTTGAGAATGATAAAATACCTAAAATTTTCGTGAGTTTGTAAAATGTTGGTCGTATAGGATCATGAGGGTTATTGAATTTGTTACTTGAGTAGTTTTATTTACTTCAAATTGTAACCGCTCTAGGTTTAAGATTGCAACACGTATTTTTATTGATTTTGTTTATTGCGCTTTGTACGTCTATCTGGTCTTGATTATCTAAGTTGCCAGTGTCATCTTTTATTAGGGATCCCAACCCGTTTATAAAACCTCTTTTGAATATTTTAGGTAGCAGTCGTGATTGATATAATTTACTAAGGAGTCAGTCTGGCTTCGAATTTGACTTATTAGAGATCTAGGTTGACTAAATGTATTCATTTTTTATAGCCATTAAATAATCTTGCATTTCGTATTTTTATCGGGATTACACCCTTATTCTCCTCCAAAGGGAGTCAACTAGATTTTTTGTGATATCACAGTTGCACACCTGGAACAAATTTGCCTTTTTCGGTATTTATTATTAATTTTTTTCTTCTAACACTTTTAATTTCCTGTAGTCGGGTTTATTGTTTCCTCTGCGTGTCTTCTTTACGTAAACAACGTAAAGTTGATGAATGATAGTTGCTCGTAATTCGCCTTATGTTGTTCTAGATAGATTTAAAAGATTTTAAAAGTTTATGGTTCTGTCTGATATGTGTCCTCTATCTAAGTAAGTCGAACGGTTTTAGGTTTGTTGAGGAATGGATTGAGTTATTATATGATAAAATAGCTTGGTTTATAACTTATTCTAATAGGTGGTATGCATGTATGTATATGCATTACTTCTAATGGTCTTTTGGGGGTTTCTATTAAAGAATATTATAATTGAGGTGGTTATCTGTTGTATTATTGATTCCCGTGAATTTTAAGAGATCATTTGAATATATACTTGTTTTATATACTCGAAACATTCGTCAGGTGCATATGTGCATGTTAACCTTCCATTTCGTCCAAAGAGTTTAGTAAGTTCTTCTTTAATTATTTGTTTAATTCCTAATTTTCGAGGTATTTGTATTTTTTGTTTTAATTAAAGGATTTTTTAAATTGTCAGATAGATCTACTATCATTTGTGGGTAAAGATTGCATACTAGCAGTATCTTCCTTTAGAGGTAATTTGATTTCGAGATAGCGCGGTGGCATTGGAGCTTAGAACTCCTTTTTTATAAATGATGTGATACTCGAATTCTTCTAAAGTCGCCATCTGAAGAGTTTCGAATTAGGTTTCTTGAGAGAAAATAGCCAGGTTAAAGGCTTATGATCTGTTACGATCATGAATTTATTACCAAAAAGTTACGTTGGCAAGTAATTCTTTTTCGGAATAGTGGAATAGTTTCGTTCGCTTGTGCGATTATGCGAGAAGCGTAGACAGGTAAATCGTTGCCTATCGTTCCCTGGGATAAGATGGCCCCCATAGCGATGTTACTGACATCTGTTGTTAATATGAAAGGTTCTTTGAAATTGGGATCTTGTAAAATAGGTCGATTACATAATAAATTTCTAAACTGTTCGAAGAAATTTTTGTAGTTTTCATCTAGAATAATTTTGCTATCTTTCCAATACTCAGTCATTGGTTTAGTAATCTTTGCAAAACTATTTGCAAAGGTTAGGTTTAACTCCCTCTGATGTTCAATGTGCCCTAGAAATGCGATTTATTTGTGTAAGAATTCGCTTTTATCTAGTTGCACCTTAACGTTTGCCTTTTGTAACTCTGTAAAAACTATTTTCAAGTTTTCTATATGTTCTTGAAGTGATGTGGAAAATATGATATACATTATCCATCCCTCTTTGGTGTGTACTGGGGGCGTTTTTAAGGCCAAACGGCATTCTGACATATTCGTAATCCGTCCAAATTCGACGGAAAAGGCCGTTTTTTATGTCCTTAGGATTTATTTTTATTTGGTGTAAGTCGGAGACTAAATCCAGTGTTGTGAAGTAGATACATTTGCCTAACTTCATCTGATAATGTCTTATCATTTAGTTTATGATAGTTTATTGCCATACGAAATTTGACTTGACCGCTGCAGCCCTTTTTCTTAAGAACTTTCCATATTGGAGAATACCAGGGTGAGAAAAATGACCTTATGATACCTGGGTCTTATGTATTACTTATTGTTGATTTGTTTCTCAACTTCTTGTTTAAGAATGTGTGTTTATCTGCAGATAATAAGATTTTTTTTCATCTTCCAAGTCAGTATCGTGTTTTATGGTATTAATGAATGCATGGTACGTATTAATTCTGTATGTCGTAGTTGTTGACTTCAACGTGATTTTTTGATATTAGTTAGTTTACTACGTGGGGCTATTGTATTTGATTTTGATTTGAATTTTGAAGGAATTCTACTTTAGGAGTAGACAAATATGATTTTCCATGAAAATAACTATGAAATTTAAATAGGAGAAACTTTGAATCTTCTTCGGTTTTCATTTAGACCTTTTAAAGTGATAAAGCTGTCGACAGTGTGGTTGTTAAATAAAGTAGTATTAGTGGTGGGTTTTATTTTATGACTGTATTTTGAATGTGTTATGCCTGGTTCAATAAATGACTTAGTTGAACCAGTATCAATTAGGAATTTATATGATTTACCGTTTAGTTTGAGATCTATGGGAGTTGATATCCTGATTGATGGTTGTTTATGTTTATGTACCCATAGGGGTTTTCGACGCTTCTGGGGATATTTTCAACATGTTCAGAATGATCGTCTTGGTGTGGTGTCTCTGTGTCTTGAGATTTATAATAATCTTCAGGATATGTGGTACACTAGTCATTGTATGCTTCGTATTCGGGTTCTATGTCAAATAATTCTTTTGACTGAAACCGTGAAAGTTATATCTTGGCCTTTGTTGTTGATTGAACTGTGTTCCTCCTATATTGCTTTGCGATACTTGTAGTATCCATAAGTTACGCTTTGGGCTGAGATTTAATAGGCAATCCTCTATTATTAGCAAAATTATTATTTTGGTTGAAATTAGTAAAAGGTTGATGATTAAAATATTGAGGTGATCTGGATACGATGGTTCACAGATGTTTACTATTTCATCTACGTGATCTATAAAATTTCTAATTTCGTGTTTATTTCCTGAACATGTAGGTATTTCTTTAATTGCATCTGGTATGTGTAAAATTTGAAGTATATTTTCGTTCTCCATTTTCAAATTGCTTAATTTATTGGTTATGTCATCGTTCAGTTAAAGTTTTTTCTGTGGGTTGATTTATTTGATTGATTTTTTGTTATTTTTTTTCACTGTTCTGGAATATTTGCGAGATCGTATTTTATTTAATTTCACATTGTTAAATTTTTAATTATTTCACTATTCTAATAGCTAATGTTCCTTTAACTTGATTGTTGTATTCATGCAGGAAACGGTTTCATATTATGTAAGTGTTGTGCAAAATGTGTATCATGCATATTTTGATACATGTTGTTCAAAAATATTTATTATTCACATTTTGCAAACGTATGTTGCTGCCCATATATTTCTGATCTATACATCCGGTTGATTTATATCGTAGCATCGCTGTCGTTGGTGTCCAATGATGTAGCAATACATAATTCACCCAGTGTTGTGCGTCGATGCGTATTTTAGAATTGTCTACATGTCTATGCCGAAAATAGCGTAAATAATTCATTTTGGCGTAGATTATTACTTTTATAGCTGTTTTCCCCATTCTTTTTCAGTTAGAATTTGCCGTCTTACAGTTTCCCAGTTCACATTGCGAATTTACAATATTTGTAAAGTAAAAATTTAATTTTTACAAAAAAAATATGTTGACTGGCGTGGCGTAGTTGCCCAATACTGATGATGTCACCTTTTGTTTTTGGTGATTTGTTTTCAAAAATATAACAATTTCTACAAACTAATCGAACTAATAAACTATGCAGGTTGGAAGTTTATTTTGAAATTTTTAAAGTGTTAACTGTCACCTGGTTTAGAATTTTTTATGGTAAAATTTGCAGCTGCACACAATACCCGAGGTTGCTGAAAGAAGTTAGAACGTTTGACGTTTCAAACCAAAAAATTGTGTTCTTATGCTATAGCTACCTCGTTCAATTTGGCCAGAACAATCATCCACATCTAAACGTTGTTCCAAGTAGGCACCTTGCTTCCTACGTAAGTGATTATGTAAGGACATGTCAATACTACTTTTGATGCTATTTCTGGATCAAGGTTAATGATGGTTAAAAAAATCAGAATCTGCCTGCTTTAGTAAATTCTCTTTGCGAATAAGGCTTTCGCAACAAAAACGTACGACATTTTTGAATCGAAATTTTCAATTATTTTGGGTTCAGGAACATTTAGATGTTTCTTATTTAATTGTTTTTCAAAAATTGTGTTTGCAAACACTTTACCATCCAAAACTTTCTCGTTAGCGCCAATGGTGGACATTATGAAGTTACAATTTCTATTTACCATAGCTATAACGTGTTTACCATCTATTGTGCTGACACAATGCGGGAAGTTCGACTTCTTTTCAAATACATCTGCAACATTTGTCCACTCTTCTTCAGTCTTTGATGCCTATGGGTGTATGTTGAAAATATTACATTTTTATCTCATTTGTATCATTTGTACCTCGCAATTGCTGCGAGGAGTGATCGAAAATGGGACCTCCAGATTACGGCATGTATGCGCCAGCAGCGGCGGCCACATGGCCGAAATCATGTCCAAGCATTAATGGCATTCAATTATCTATCCAATAAAGCCAGTTTCACTGATATTCAAAATGTTTTTCTTTCCTATTTTAATTTAAAATTGTGAACCTCTAAAAACACCCTTTATATCAAGTACTGGGGATGAGACTATAAATATTCAACGTTGTAATTAAAAACCAATGCGATAACGAAAAAGGATAGATACCACATTTTATTCGTAGCGATAACCAAAATGATATTTTGAAGTTGACTTTATACAAAAATAATGTAAAAATGAATGAGCCCAATTTGTTATCTTCGAGGTCAACTTCAACCCCAAGTTCATTTGTGACGTAGCACCGATACCAAAAGCATCACATGTCTCTATGATTATTTTACAGGGGCATCGAGGAAATATAGCCCTATTAAATTTCAGGTCTCCAAAACTCTGTCCTGTTGCAAAAAATTGTAATGGTATGGATAACCTTTAAGCTGGTGATATCACAGCTCTCAAAATTGTATCTTGCTTTACTATTATCAGGATAACCATTTGTAAAAGCACTGAAAAATTGCATAATCCGTACGCAGAAAGTTTTCATAATCTCCAGTAGAAGATAACTGTAGCTCCTTGAGGAGGTTTTCTTGGCCATTCCTTTACCCATATTTTTTTGTTAAGCACGCTGGTCAAACATGGTTTCAATTGTATGCGTGCCTTAAGAAAATAACGTTTTGTATTGCGTAGTTATGATTAGCTAGAAGAACTTGCGAGTACTTTGCTTACGCCAATGGAACCCGCTAAATAATGTGTGAAATTTTTTTGGGCCACTGTGTACTAAAATTTGTTTCTATTCATTGATAGTTCACCTGCAACAAGTTCGAATGACCACCGCTGACGTGATTAAATTTGTAGCCAGAAATATTAGAAACTTCTCGGTCGCCAGGAACAATATTTAATGATTTGAAAGTAGGTACATTGACTAAATTTGTCCGTTGAGTTTACGGAATTGTATTTTGTTCCAATTCATGTTTATAAATCAATGCAGTACTAAACAACCTTAATCATTGGTTGAGTTCTGTCTGCAGTCTCGCCCGGTATTTTGGTTAACCGATGCTTTTAGTATACTGCGAAAATTTAGCGATTCCATTCCCGTAAATTAAAATTCCTTTGTTTCACAAATCTAGGGCCAATTTGGATTAACATAAATTTTCACGTACGCTTACGTAATTTGCATATGGGTAAATAAGCGTACACCGCTACCTCTGATACCGATAATATTTGAATCCAGCGATGCTTTAAAAAAACACATACAAATTTCTAATTATAGTCACTAGATTCATCACTAATCATATCGCCGTACTACGCTAATTTTCGGCGTGTGAATGGAAATCACCCATCAAAATTGGTTCTGATGGTGTTTGGCTTGCCCTTTGATATTTGATCACTAACCAAATCAATATAAACATCAGACGTTTCGAATCTTACTTGGACATCCAGGACAAATTGGCATCATAATAAAGTTAATTCCGTTCCGGGGCTTCCATCGTAGTTTTCGGTGGTGAGTAGTAATGCACCGTACGGACATCTCGAAGGATTCCCATTTCATATAATGTGACTTTACAAGAATACTGTATGAATGCTACGCGGAATTCAAGTTTTCATCGAGTGCCTCTGTATGTGCACTGGATTATTTGCTGTTAGGTGGTTTCTTGAGTATTATGGTCGATTTGTGATTGATTGACAAATTTTGGGTTGTAAAACATGTAAGCTAGACGTCCTCCTTTGAGAATGCTTGTACTTATTTTGACGGCTTCGTCCTACGCAAATAATATGTCTTTCTTGTCCTCCTTTGTAAAAAATATATCCTCCTTGTCCTTCTTTAACTTATTTGGAGAATAAATTTTCTTATTTACAAGTTTTTTATAACTTATGCGTCGAACTTTCAACTTAATACTAATACAACAAGAATTTATGCGGCGTGAATCCTCGATAAGAATAGGTAAGAGTAACCTCGTTAAAATCGTTATACGAGGACGCTTCATATAAATCGGAAATATAATATCGAAAAATTATGAAGACACTCTAAACTTATTGGTTGTCGTTAATCAAAACTATTTAACAGATATTACAATTATTTATAAACCCTTAAAATATTGGTTTTTTTTAGATTGGAGTAACTTGACAGAACCTACTCTCAATTTGGCCTCGATTTAATTTAGCAGTGGTTGCATTTCCTATGATCTTTTTATTGGTGTTAAATGATTTTACACCAGGTTTCGAAAACCCACCAATATGGGATGATGCAGGCGGTTGAAAGGGGGTAGGGTCTTCCTATCAGCCGATGATCCCCTGGTTAATCCAAAATTTTTCCCGAAATTGGATTCAGTGGCAGTAGCTTGCTTTTTTATCTATAGAATTATTTTTCAATAGCTGAGTTTTTTCGATTTTGAAACAACTGCGTTGTATGAGCTTCACAATACTCTGCTCAGCTTCTTTAACATCGTATTTATTCACTTTTATTTTTCTACACGTCCTGATAAAATTTTAAACAATTTCTACAATCCTCTCCTACAGGACAACGTCTCCTCATGTAGTGTTAGTTAAATTGGTAGTTCTGTTGTTTCTAGTTCTCTAGCACAGAACGGTTTTGTGTGTCAGGCCAGTTGTCATATTTGGGCTATCGAGGTCCTGAGGTCCTGATTAATTCATAAACTCTAGATTTGATGTGTCGCCATTGCTGTGGTTCAGCAAGATTCCTAATTTCTGATACTCTGTGGGAACGCACGCTTTATATTTCTGGATATCTCCAGATAGTTGTTGCTTGGTGTATTTCTAATGCTTGTTTTACTTCCTTAAACAGTGCCATTTAGTTCTAGCATGGGTGATGTTAGTTTTGATTTTGACGGCACGACTCTTGTTTTGGCTGCTATAAGACTGGTGTTAAGCCCACAATCAGTGTTATGCGTTTACGCGTATTTTTCTACACGTATAGGGGTCGAAAATGGCATAGACAATTGATTTTTGAGTAGACAATGTCGAGAATTTGTAGTGTATGTAGACAATGTAAATTATTGTTTTCGTTGTTGTTTTTTCCATTGTTTTTCGGTACGAAGTCGTCATCTTATAGTTTTCTGGTTTAAATTGGGGTTTACCCATATTTTGGAAGTTAAAATCCAATTTGTAGAAAACAAATAGGTGAGATTGAAATATTTACAAATATCTGAAATATCCCTAAAATTAAATTATTTTATAAATGCTGATTTAATAAAATAAATTAAATTATAAATATTTAGTTGTCATTTCTTTAGCATACAATGGTAGCTCCCGTAACTTTCATACCAGCTGTTTACACAATCCTTATTATCATTTGCTGATTTGCATTATCGAATTTGTATTGGCTTTGATGTAATCCTGCGAAAAGGAATCCGAAACATGGGAGAATATTCTACGATTTTTTCGGCTTTATAGAAATTAATAATTTTCACTCCAGTTGAAATCGAGTTCGTTTTGTAACGAGATCAAATTAAATGTAGGTATGCAATTTACTTTCACGAGGCTGAATTCGGCTATAGGTTTTAAAAGAAACTCACTGAGCTAAATGTGCCGCCTGTCATTAACATTTTCGAAACGAATTCTTCATTCTTGGTTTTAACATCCGTTTCATGTGCAACGTAGGTGGGGGTACAAATCTTATAGGATAAATTAGTTTTTGTCATTGACTTTAGTCCCTTTGGTAGAGTGTTTCACCAATTTAAAAAAACAAATATCTAGGTGATAGGTTTTATTGATTTTATTGGTTTGAGTATAGTTTTAGTTTATATAAATTCTGGATATCGTACAGTGATCAACAATCAAATAGATTGTGTCAACTTAAAACTAACATTTGCACATAGTGGAATTTTCCGACAAACTCTACGATATTCAGAATTTATCTAAACTAAAACTACTCAAACCATTAAAATCGATTTGAATTGCGAGAACGAAGAATCATACCTATCCTCTCCTTATGGAAATGGCTTGTGATTCATTTGATGCTGTCAGCGTAAGGCTAACATTTGCACATAGTGGAATTTTCCGACAAACCCTTAGATATCCAGAATTAATGAAAAAATCTGTTTGAAAATATGGCAGTTAACTCATTTGATTTTGTCAACTAAGGCTATTATTTTTACATAGGTGAGTTTTTCGACAAAGTTTACGATATCCAGATTTTATTTTAACAAAAATTACGCAAACTAATAAAATCGGCTTGGTTTAGCAGAACTAAAAAGGATACCCTTCTCTCAATTTGGAAACTTGATTCATTTCATTGTGTTACCTTATAGGCATTTTCCAACATACTGCACGGTTTTAGTAATTTGTTTAAACTAAAATTACCCATACCGAACGAATTGACTTAATTTATCAGAATACAATTCGGGAGTATGTAATTTTTATGGAAATGTTCTTTAGCACACCTGATTGTTAAATCTGTCTTCTGGATATCGTTTTATCGTCTAATTTCCACACAGTGGATTTGTATACAAATTTCCTATTGTATACAAATTTCCTATAATTTCCTATTTCCTATTCGTATTTTCGGCATTGAAATATTATTTTCTGTAAAACTACTTATAAATGAAAATTTTCCGGGCTATTATGAAGGATGTAAAATAAATTTTTTACAGTTTATTTTCTACTTTTCACTCAAAACTATTATAATAATTTAATTTAACAGTGTATTCACTAATACTTGTTTATTTTTGTTCTTTGGGACATATTTCATTGCCATAGCTGAATCAACGTGACTAAGCAAAACGTTACCAATAAAAGCCGCGCCCAAGAGAAGTCGTATATTTTGAAGCGTGCATATTTTGTAATCCGTGCATCGTGTTGAGTACGGAGGTAATCGAGTTATATTTTCATGGAATGGTAAATTTTGGCGATAATCCCAGTCACTTTTCTTTAACAAAAAAATCAGAAACTTCTTTTTAATACTTTCAATTCCATGGCACAGCATAGTATGGATTCCAGACTCGTTACAGCGTATTCCAGTTGAGATCTTTAAATTCACCTGTACATCGTTTAACAAATCCAAATATAGCATTTGTCTTTGCAATACAACCTTTTGAAACTGGTGTTTTCGACAAATGTAACATCTAAATCCATAATCTCATTGACACTTTGCAATACTTCGCTGTTCACTTTGTAAAGCTAAAGAGATAAGATCAGATGTATACAATGCGGGGTAGTTGTTAGGATGGTTACCTATAATATAATTCATGCTAAGTATGCCCATGTCAACACAGTAAAAAAAATTACATATTTTTAAGGGTAAACAAAATGCCTCGTAATTTATGTAAAATTCAACAGCGCAGATATGTAATTTTCAATAAACAACAATAGTGTCCTAATTCTCTAAAAACCAAGATAAATTGCAATGTGTAAAAGTGATAACTTTTACATACGAAAAAAAATTATCGTAGAAGCATAAAAACAGGATATTGTTCTTTTATTGTTCTTTTTTATATTGGATATCGTGATGTTTTAGTAAATTTGCATTCTCTAGATTTTTTTCAAGATAAAATGTAAAGTGGCAAGATAAATTTATGTCGAAAAGTATCACAAATTATTTATGGTGGGATAACTCACGGTTTGGATATTAGGCTCACGTTTGGATATTATTAATAATTAATTGAAATTTTTGATATATTAGGACACTTTACATAAAAAAGTAATGAACTTATTTCCATTTAGAATGTAAATTTGTAAACTTATAAAAATGGACTGTTCTCGTTGGAATTAAAATATTCTTTCAGTAAAGACAAACATTCGAATATTTTACTCTATCGTTTTCACTTCCCACAAATGTGAAAACCACAAACTGTTCATGAAAATGTTCTTTAAATTTTCCAGAAAAACTCAAGTTTTCTTTGGTTGCAAATATGCAAGATCATGCAAAATCAAACAAAATTTTCAAAATAAATCTTCAAATAAGTCTTTATTGTATCACATTCGAATTCATTTTGGAATATCCATTAACAAACACACAGAAGTATACCCTTTACAATTAGGGTATTTGCATTGCAGTCTATTTGGCTTCCATTCTGGCCAATGACGTGTTTCGCCGGTTCTTATTTCTTTTGCTGGAATATGGCCACTGGTTGACTTTTTGCGCTTTAGCTCTAGATGCGTATTTATTTCAGAAGGTGGGCCGATTTTCCTGATTTCTTTACCGTATTTTCATAAAATTTCCGCAATATGTAAGCGATAATCAGCAAGCTTAAGTGGTGCTCCAGCAGAATCGTCGTAATCAAAATTGCTCTTGTAAAGTTACCATGCATTTACTGTTGCCATATCCAGAAGGTGGTCAAATATTATAAGATACCATTTAATCTATTTTACCATTTTATCCTAGCTTTAATTTATACCGCCCAATAAAACTATCGAACAAGTCAACCCCACCCATATTATACTCTTTCATAATTTTTGGGCAATTTATTTCAATTTGCCCGTCTTTTTTGGAGTAACTTGATACGTACGTGAAGTTATCCCAGAATTTTATCCCAGAAAATAAAAATATTTAATCAGGCAACACTAACATATCCATAACGAATTTGCTCTTGTGTGAAGTTATCCCAGCCCAGCTTTTAATTCATTTCATTCAAATATACAATATTTGTGAAGTTAGCCCAGCCCAGTATTTTTATCAATTTTAATGAAAAAACGAAAAATTATCAAATTTATAAAATTTGATTTGTTTAAATATAATAAAAAAATTAAAAACTAAAGTACCAAAAAACTGTAAACATCTTAATTGCATATAGTAAAGGAAAATTACAGGCAATGTTAAAGTAGTTCGATCCGTGGCAAGTTCCCGAAAATGAACTCTGGGCTGGGAATTTCATTGATTTTTATATAATTTTTTGTCCCACTCGATAAATCTAAAATTATTTCGCCAAAACTAAAATTGTCTCGGATCAGGGCTATATGATTTTGAAATGTATACACTAATAGCTGATTTTGAGCTGAATTAGAAGAAAATCGTTCTGTGGCAAGTTCCTGAAAATGAACTCTGGGCTGGGGATTTCATTGATTTTTATATAATTGTTTGTCCCACTCGATAAATCTAAATCTATTTCGCCAAAACTAAAAATGTTTTGGATTATGGCTACATGATTTTGAAATGTATACACCAGCAGCTAAATTTTAGTTGAATTAGAAGAAAATCGTTCTGTGGCAAGTTCCCGAAAATTAACTCTGGGCTGGGAATTTCATTGATTTTTATATAATTTTTTGTCCCACTCGATAAATCTAAATCTATTTCGCCAAAACTAAAAATGTTTTGGATTATGGCTACATGATTTTGAAATGTATACACCAGCAGCTAAATTTTAGTTGAATTAGAAGAAAATCGTTCTGTGGCAAGTTCCCGAAAATTAACTCTGGGCTGGGAATTTCATTGATTTTTATATAATTTTTTGTCCCACTCGATAAATCTAAAATTATTTCGCCAAAACTAAAAATGTCTTGGATTATGGCTATATGATTTTGAAATGTATACACTAATATCTGATTTTGAGCTGAATTAGAAGAAAATCGTTCTGTGGCAAGTTCCCGAAATTGAACTCTGGGCTGGGAATTTCATTGATTTTTATATAATTTTTCGTCCCACGCGATAAATCTAAAATTATTTCGCCAAAACTAAAAATGTCTCGGATCAGGGATATATGATTTTGAAATGTATACACTAATATCTGATTTTGAGCTGAATTAGAAGAAAATCGTGTAGTGGCAAGTTCCCGAAATTGAACTCTGGGCTGGGAATTTCATTGATTTTTATATAATTTGTCGTCCCACTCGATAAATCTAAAATTATTTCGCCAAAACTGAAAATGTCTCGGATTACGGCTATATGATTTTGAAATGTATTTTTTAGCATGGCCTGTAATTTTTCTTTACTATATGCAATTAAGAAGTTTACAGTTTTTTGGTACTTTAGTTTTTAATTTTTTTATTATATTTAAACAATCAAATTTAATAAATTTGATAATTTTTCGTTTTTTCATTAAACTTGATAAAAATTCTGGGCTGGGCTAACTTCACACAAGAGCAAATTCGTTATTGATATGTTAGTGTTGCCTGATTAAATATTTTTATTTTCTGGGATAGAATTCTGGGATAACTTCACATACGTTAACTTGATGACTATTCTATTGGTAAACGGGCAACGTAATTTGATATCAAATTTAATTTTTTTTGATTTCTCCCAGCTACAGTAGTAATGGTTGTTTTATCAACAGCACAAACAAATTCTATAAATGATCCTCTGGGAAGTAGTTAAAATTCTTTATCATCTGGCAATTTAATTCGGCAATTCGGATTCCTATTTTTCTGATTGTGCTGAGACATAGATATCCTTGCTTCGAGAGTTCGAGCACCAATGGAACTGTTGAATGAAAGTTATCAAAAAATGGTTTGAAATGTTTATGTTTTCTCACTGGCCGAATAAGGCGAATAACTGTATTGGCACACGCTCCAATATCAGGTTCATCGATTAGTCGCTTTGCAGCACAATTCTCTTGTCCTGTATAAATTTCCCCCCAGTAAAACCCCGCTTATAGGGCTTACTTGGGATATACTACTTTAAAAACTTTGAGCTTTCGTTGAACATAGTTGTTCACCCACAGATAGATTTTGTTCTGGGAGGTGTACCTTTTGGAAATTTTTTCTGAGTTTATCTATCACAGGCCTAATTTAAAAAAGCGGTCTCTATTTACATCATTGGTTGCTGGCATATTTTCATTATTGTTAAGGCGTAAAATGTTTTTCACTTTCTCAAAACAACTCACGGACGTAGTATCTTGTATTAATTTGTTCCCTGCTATAGGATGCCAATATCGTCGGTAGTCTGGGATTTGTATTACGCTCATTATTAAGCAAATACCAAGGTACTTTTGTAGTTCGAGTAATGTAATTGTTTTTGTATTATTGATATTTTTTTGAGAGCTATACAAGTTCAATTCGTTAACTATTAGTTCCATCAACTCGCAATCGAAAATATATTTAAAGCTATCGTAAGCCGAAATACGTTTTTGTTCCGGTAGTAAATTATAGTATCCCCAAAGAAATCTAAATTTTCATTTGGAACCGAAAAGTCTTGGTTTCGCCCGAATTGAATGATTTGGTAGCTCACTTACCCAGTCAAGTCAATTTCAATGTCGAATATGCCTTGTTCCGTGTTGTCGTCCACTTACAGATCATTTGTTACTCTTTCACTTGTGATATCATAGATCATATCCATCAAACCATCATCGCTATCATTCTAGGTGTCAATAATTGCCAATATTTCCGCTTCTGTTAAGCCCCGGTTTCGCGACATTCTCAAGTTTTACATATCAACCTAAATCTGAAAATCAAATTAGTACGAAACCTAATTATATTTGGATTTTATTATTGCATGATATTGCACACATTTCTTGCACATTTGCAATATATGGAAATGTACCATAAAAATCGCCATAGATATCAATTTTCCAGTAAGATTCTTATTTCAATCATGAAATATATTGTTCACTAATTGAATTACACAATGTAAATTGAAATAACTTAACATACAAATAAAAAATTATTAAATTTGGTCAGTGGGAACAAAAACACCACCGTCGTAGTTCACTTTGTCCATTGTAATGACAAAAAAGCGCAATTTTTTGACATAAAGAAGAAGTTGAACTTGTCTAAACATTTCGAATACATTTCGAATAGACATTGATTACTTACATATTTGCAATACTATGCTTTTAAGGGTTAAGGTGTAGAATATCCGAAAACGAGATGGTCTGTAGATTACTGCAAAACCCATTTTAGTTGCACAATTTTCCAATATATAGTCAAGTGTTTCAAGTGTCTGATTTGACAACATGTAATGGATCAGTTCTCCACATAACAAGCAAAGCTTTCAACTTGTTGTGCACTCGTAACATTTTACTTGAAAATTAAACATTTTCACTTTCTGAAATTTATCAATCTATAGGCCCTCATATTTATTGTACTCGTCGGTTTTCTTAATTGTGCAAGTGTTACCCGTTAGCTGTTTATGTCGAAAATGAAACGAACATTTTTTGCATAATGTCGAGTAAACTCGCGTCATATACTCGTAGATAAAATAATTACATTCGTATTATTATTCATCGAATGTTTATTTATTTTAACTTTATTTATTTTAATTCACAATAGCTTGTATTATTGTCTTCGTTGAAAAATATTTAAGCAGGGAGTTAAAGGGCTAATATTTCATTTAGAGGCACTATTAGCTCTCAACAATCTTTAAAACCTTACAATGCTTTAATTCTAGACTATTTAATAGTCCCGTGTTTGAGAAATTGATAATTAGGACAAATTTAGAGCAATAATATTATGCAATAAAACTAACTTTTAACTAGCACTAAGGTCAAACTAGATGTCTGTTTCATAAAATCGATTTCTAAGGAAACAGTTTCCGATCCTTAAGATTAACCCATGCAACTTTACAATGAATGTACAATGAATGTAAAACTAGAATGTCCCTTCAAAACTTGACTTAAATCAATATTCTGATTAATAAATTTTCGGTGCTATTGAGGACTTAGTCTGAGGCACATAAAAGAATTATTGGATGAGGAACTCGTGGAGTTCTTAAAACTGGCAGTGACTAACTAAATTTGATGGTTAAATGAGCTTCAATGAGGATTATAGAAAATATTCCAGATTTCAAGATCCGACTATTATACTTAGATATTGTTAACCTTTACAGGGTTCAGCGTATACAATATTAATTATAATTTAGATTTAAAATTTGTAAGATGATTTATTGGATACAATTTTCACCTGTAAAATTGTATCCATAAAATTATTGTTGAAATTTAAATGGGAACGGTAGTTATGGGCCCTCAAAATCAAAATATGAATTTACATAAATTAAGCGTGTTAAGTTTTGACATTTATTTATCGTAACCGTTTTAAATTTTATCTTGAAGGGCGATTAGAGAATGCAAATATTTTAAAAAGGCAAGATAAATAATCGTGTACACGTTTACAAATTATCTTACTGCTTAGAGAATTAGGGCACAGTATTTAATTTTGTATAAAAGCGAATTGGCCTAAAAATTACATAAACTATGAAAAATTTCTTTGCGAATATGAGAGATTAAATGTTACACATGATACTCGGGAAATGTATTATTTATTATAAAAGTTCACTAAACATAAAATTAAATTTAAAACACTTTTTATTATTTAGATATCCGGGATGGTTTAATTGGGAGTGCAGATCATCAAAACACGTCACAAAATGCATGTTGCGCTGACACATTTGTGTAAAAAAAAATTTAAAACAATTAATGACAATTGATATTTTAATAAATTTATAATTTTATTTTTTACTTACCTAGCTTATCCAAACACAAAATGGCCATGTTCAATAAAATTATTCGATCGATAAGGTGCGAGTGGCATGACAATTCCATGAAATTAATAATAATTGAAAACGCGCATAATTAATAAAACCATTTACGTCGAACAAAATAATCGGCACTTAACCTTCCTTTTTGTGTGAGTGTTTCACGTTATTCAAAATATTTTCTACGCGTCACATTTATTCTTACTCGTAGATTTCTCGTTTGTCGTATTTATGTCCCACAATATTCTACATAGTAATTATGAAATATTTTTGGAAAGGATGTCATTTTCTAGGCAGGAATAAAAATTTTTCAGTATATTCTGTGGAGTTCTTTACATACAATTTACATACTTGTTTACTGAATATTCCGTTAGGGAACCAACATTTTTACATAAATGATGTAAATATTTTACCATTAAATGTATGTAAACTTGCATGCCTGCGAGGGTCTCTAATGCTACATGATAAGGATTTGTTAAATATTCTAACTTATAAAAGAATCTGCTTGAGCAGACTGTCGTTTTTTCACATTATAGCTCGGTGTATTGTTCTCAAAAGTGGACCATTACCGTTTCGAAATTCCCCTGTTAGTAAAGAATTGTTATATTATTAAGGTTATAGTTGGGACACTTCTATTGATTATCTTCTTTCCACTCACCACAAAGGTGAGAAATGTATTTCGCCTAAACAAATGTTTACGCTTTGTTATACTCCTCTTTTGATTTTCGCTTTTGGAATTAAAAAATTTGACGACATACTTATGATACCGAACAATTACCTCATAATCATCTTCCTCAACCAATGTTTCTCTTACATTACACAATTTCTTATCATAAGAAAAATTCGGCATATAACATTATATTTAAGTAATTTTACCCTATTTCCAATACAAATGTTAAATTTTATAATAAATAGGTCGGGCTCATCATAAAATAAACTTTTTGCAAGTGAAAAGTAATTTAAAGCATCGAAAATGCCAGAACTCTTCAATTATATCCCACCCCATAAATCATGATAAGAATAGGAATCGATAATAGGATACCACCGAAGCACTCCTATACTCCATACAGACCCAAATTCATTTTCATACAACCAGTACATCTGGTCTCGGTTAACATCTAAAATCTTTATTTAGGGTAAAACGTATTCAGCAAATCTTTACCTATTAATTCATATCAAGTGAACACCCTGAAGCTGCATCTATCAAATGGTAAATCGTTTCTTTTTATCTCTAGCTAACGACTCTTTGTAACAGCCTAACAGATCAGAATTTTAACATTCATAACGTTTAAACTTTAATGTATTAGCTTTTGTTAGTGTATGTTAAGAGTGGATCTATATGACCGTTTCAAGTAACGGCACGACCTCCTCTACAATATTTGACAATTGTGACATATTTGTGTGCAATATTGCCTATGCTGATGAATCGGGCAACCGCAACACAATGTCCTCGTGCTGGTTCAATTTAGCAAATGGTAGACGTTCTGATAATGTTTTTACAATTCTGTTGATTAAATGGTGCGGTATATAACCAAACTTAAGCATACTGATGCCAGATGATACAAAATCTATTAAGCAGTATCTTGGTATAAATTCTGTATCCTACGTCGGTGGTTATAATTCGACTGAAATAAGATAAAATTTTTGTAAATATATTGTTCACTAATTGAATTACACAATGTAAATTGAAATAACTTAACATACAAATAAAAAATTATTAAATTTGGTCAGTGGGAACAAAAACACCACCGTCGTAGTTCACTTTGTCCATTGTAATGACAAAAAAGCGCAATTTTTTGACATAAAGAAGAAGTTGAACTTGTCTAAACATTTCGAATACATTTCGAATAGACATTGATTACTTACATATTTGCAATACTATGCTTTTAAGGGTTAAGGTGTAGAATATCCGAAAACGAGATGGTCTGTAGATTACTGCAAAACCCATTTTAGTTGCACAATTTTCCAATATATAGTCAAGTGTTTCAAGTGTCTGATTTGACAACATGTAATGGATCAGTTCTCCACATAACAAGCAAAGCTTTCAACTTGTTGTGCACTCGTAACATTTTACTTGAAAATTAAACATTTTCACTTTCTGAAATTTATCAATCTATAGGCCCTCATATTTATTGTACTCGTCGGTTTTCTTAATTGTGCAAGTGTTACCCGTTAGCTGTTTATGTCGAAAATGAAACGAACATTTTTTGCATAATGTCGAGTAAACTCGCGTCATATACTCGTAGATAAAATAATTACATTCGTATTATTATTCATCGAATGTTTATTTATTTTAACTTTATTTATTTTAATTCACAATAGCTTGTATTATTGTCTTCGTTGAAAAATATTTAAGCAGGGAGTTAAAGGGCTAATATTTCATTTAGAGGCACTATTAGCTCTCAACAATCTTTAAAACCTTACAATGCTTTAATTCTAGACTATTTAATAGTCCCGTGTTTGAGAAATTGATAATTAGGACAAATTTAGAGCAATAATATTATGCAATAAAACTAACTTTTAACTAGCACTAAGGTCAAACTAGATGTCTGTTTCATAAAATCGATTTCTAAGGAAACAGTTTCCGATCCTTAAGATTAACCCATGCAACTTTACAATGAATGTACAATGAATGTAAAACTAGAATGTCCCTTCAAAACTTGACTTAAATCAATATTCTGATTAATAAATTTTCGGTGCTATTGAGGACTTAGTCTGAGGCACATAAAAGAATTATTGGATGAGGAACTCGTGGAGTTCTTAAAACTGGCAGTGACTAACTAAATTTGATGGTTAAATGAGCTTCAATGAGGATTATAGAAAATATTCCAGATTTCAAGATCCGACTATTATACTTAGATATTGTTAACCTTTACAGGGTTCAGCGTATACAATATTAATTATAATTTAGATTTAAAATTTGTAAGATGATTTATTGGATACAATTTTCACCTGTAAAATTGTATCCATAAAATTATTGTTGAAATTTAAATGGGAACGGTAGTTATGGGCCCTCAAAATCAAAATATGAATTTACATAAATTAAGCGTGTTAAGTTTTGACATTTATTTATCGTAACCGTTTTAAATTTTATCTTGAAGGGCGATTAGAGAATGCAAATATTTTAAAAAGGCAAGATAAATAATCGTGTACACGTTTACAAATTATCTTACTGCTTAGAGAATTAGGGCACAGTATTTAATTTTGTATAAAAGCGAATTGGCCTAAAAATTACATAAACTATGAAAAATTTCTTTGCGAATATGAGAGATTAAATGTTACACATGATACTCGGGAAATGTATTATTTATTATAAAAGTTCACTAAACATAAAATTAAATTTAAAACACTTTTTATTATTTAGATATCCGGGATGGTTTAATTGGGAGTGCAGATCATCAAAACACGTCACAAAATGCATGTTGCGCTGACACATTTGTGTAAAAAAAAATTTAAAACAATTAATGACAATTGATATTTTAATAAATTTATAATTTTATTTTTTACTTACCTAGCTTATCCAAACACAAAATGGCCATGTTCAATAAAATTATTCGATCGATAAGGTGCGAGTGGCATGACAATTCCATGAAATTAATAATAATTGAAAACGCGCATAATTAATAAAACCATTTACGTCGAACAAAATAATCGGCACTTAACCTTCCTTTTTGTGTGAGTGTTTCACGTTATTCAAAATATTTTCTACGCGTCACATTTATTCTTACTCGTAGATTTCTCGTTTGTCGTATTTATGTCCCACAATATTCTACATAGTAATTATGAAATATTTTTGGAAAGGATGTCATTTTCTAGGCAGGAATAAAAATTTTTCAGTATATTCTGTGGAGTTCTTTACATACAATTTACATACTTGTTTACTGAATATTCCGTTAGGGAACCAACATTTTTACATAAATGATGTAAATATTTTACCATTAAATGTATGTAAACTTGCATGCCTGCGAGGGTCTCTAATGCTACATGATAAGGATTTGTTAAATATTCTAACTTATAAAAGAATCTGCTTGAGCAGACTGTCGTTTTTTCACATTATAGCTCGGTGTATTGTTCTCAAAAGTGGACCATTACCGTTTCGAAATTCCCCTGTTAGTAAAGAATTGTTATATTATTAAGGTTATAGTTGGGACACTTCTATTGATTATCTTCTTTCCACTCACCACAAAGGTGAGAAATGTATTTCGCCTAAACAAATGTTTACGCTTTGTTATACTCCTCTTTTGATTTTCGCTTTTGGAATTAAAAAATTTGACGACATACTTATGATACCGAACAATTACCTCATAATCATCTTCCTCAACCAATGTTTCTCTTACATTACACAATTTCTTATCATAAGAAAAATTCGGCATATAACATTATATTTAAGTAATTTTACCCTATTTCCAATACAAATGTTAAATTTTATAATAAATAGGTCGGGCTCATCATAAAATAAACTTTTTGCAAGTGAAAAGTAATTTAAAGCATCGAAAATGCCAGAACTCTTCAATTATATCCCACCCCATAAATCATGATAAGAATAGGAATCGATAATAGGATACCACCGAAGCACTCCTATACTCCATACAGACCCAAATTCATTTTCATACAACCAGTACATCTGGTCTCGGTTAACATCTAAAATCTTTATTTAGGGTAAAACGTATTCAGCAAATCTTTACCTATTAATTCATATCAAGTGAACACCCTGAAGCTGCATCTATCAAATGGTAAATCGTTTCTTTTTATCTCTAGCTAACGACTCTTTGTAACAGCCTAACAGATCAGAATTTTAACATTCATAACGTTTAAACTTTAATGTATTAGCTTTTGTTAGTGTATGTTAAGAGTGGATCTATATGACCGTTTCAAGTAACGGCACGACCTCCTCTACAATATTTGACAATTGTGACATATTTGTGTGCAATATTGCCTATGCTGATGAATCGGGCAACCGCAACACAATGTCCTCGTGCTGGTTCAATTTAGCAAATGGTAGACGTTCTGATAATGTTTTTACAATTCTGTTGATTAAATGGTGCGGTATATAACCAAACTTAAGCATACTGATGCCAGATGATACAAAATCTATTAAGCAGTATCTTGGTATAAATTCTGTATCCTACGTCGGTGGTTATAATTCGACTGAAATAAGATAAAATTTTTGGATTTGAAATTTTCTAGAGTGGTATATGAACTATTTCCATCCACTTTTCAGGATTAGAGTTGGTGGGCCAGATAAGCTGTAAAGACCCTACTAACAAATTCCATCCTTCTTCAGGTAAAGAGATTATTAATTATAAAGCTATCTGGTCTAAACCAGCTGCCGTTCTTGCCGGATTAGTGGTCTACTTGAATATCGTTCCCATTACGCCATACAAATAAAAATGGACGAATTCTGGCTTTTGTCTCGTTTAAATTGTGCCAGAAAATTAAATATCCTCTTCATTCCTTCCTGGGGTGTATATTGACTGATCTATGCAATAAATTGTTGACATTATTACCACACTTCTGTCTATTTAATTTCTTCTAACTCTTTGCAATACTTCGCTGTTGACTTTGTATGAAGGAAGTGAGTTTCGATCACACCACTCACTTAATCTATCTAAGTCTTCTTGAAGTTTCTCCGTATATAGCATTCCATTAATAGATTTTTTAATCAATAGAGTTTTTGATTATCACGGTTATTCGGTCTATGAAAACAATAAAAATCTAGGGTCCGATGTGTGATCCTCGGGGAATACAAGACGTAACTTTAATTATTTTTGATTTCTCATTTCCCATTATTATAAATTGTAGCCGGTTTGATAGACATGACTTAAACCAATTTATGCAATAGAGCGAATATCCAAAAGCGAATAAACTCTGGAGTGCTTTATGATGACAGATAGAATTAAATGCTTTATTGAAATCCGTGTACGGATTTGATCAATTGATGGTGTTTTATATAGTACAGTAATGCACATAGATGCAATCTATTCAGGCAACATTTACTCATATTTATAAGTACCATACTTTAATATCCAGTAGTTGTTGCCAAAATATATAAACCATTCCTTAGGTTGCAGAGGTATTATGCTTTATTAAGTTTCCCATTCATTTTTGCTTCGTTCATTAAATAAAATCAACGGAAATCAATGATAATTTTTTTATGCGATTGACCTCATTTTCTTATTAAAATTTATCACGATAAAAATAAATGGATATAGGACAATATTCTTTGTCTGAAAAGCAAAAAAATAACTCTCTTAAATTTTTTATTTTTTACTTTAAAACAAAACAAATAACACGATGCGATGTACACTTAAAATGTAAGTGCATATAAACGAGTAGCAGTGCGCAGTATGGTGTCATCAACATTTGTAAAAAAAAAAATAACAAAAAATTAAAAAAAAATTGCGAATCGCGAAACAAAATTGTTGATATGATCCCCATTCAACCCCTGATAAATGCCGCACCAAATTGACACACCTAAAAATACTGTGAACATATAAATAATACATAATACGACAATCATAATTCATTCAACCTCTGACCCTGAAAAATTAATGCAATTCTTCTTCCAACCAATGACTCGAGGAAGTCAATCTAAATGTGTTCCCCTAAATAGTCGTATGTACATCTCCAAGCCTCGGGTAAATAAATATTATTTGATGTAGTTTGTAATACTTTATCTCGCATCTGACATTCATTTTATTTTATTAGAAAATTATTTTAAAATATTTTTGTCAAACTTTGTTGCAAGTTAATAATATAAAATGTTTCTGTTTACTTGCTTACATATATCTTTGGAATTTTTGGAGGAAAGGAAATGTTCCAGCATTCTCCTATGATATACGAGTATACAGTTTAATCCTTTATTATTAATATTATGAGCTTTAAACCAGTATAGTATAGCTTTAGAATTAGCGCATCATTGTTCAGCCGCGTTTATTATTTAGTTAACTGCAGTAAATCATTCTTTACATATTATAATATATAAAAACTGAAAAAGCGGAAAACTGCAAAAAAAGAAAAATCAGTGTTGCGCTAATTTTCAAATTTTTTTTTTTTATTAATATATAGTATTAAAATATAAATTGAATTTGGACACCGAGTAAAGTTTTATTTATTTTATTTCCTCCAGATCGCCACCTTATTGCTTGGCGCTGCTGAAAGGGTCCCAATACCGCTCGAACACCTGGGCTGGGATGATCTGGAGGAAAATAATTACAGCCACTATGCCCAATACACAAAACAAAACTCAGCCAAACCAATTTCATTTAGACAAAAGGAACAAATCGTGCAGCTGACTGCAACTGTAGCCATCCAGACGCTGCGTATCAGCCATCAACCACTTAACAGTCTATTATGTATGTAAGCATTTTTTACTAAAAATATCGTTTAGTCCTTTATATTTCATAAAATATTGCATTTGTGTTTTCGTGTTAACTGTAGAAAACTTTAAGGACATTGATTTTTTTACATTATTAATTTTTCGAAATTAAATGTAAATTCGCCATTAGTTTTCTGTCTGTTCCGTTATTCATTTTTTTACTATTTTCAAAAGGATATAAAGTATATACAAATATACGAACCTGTTCCAGTGGATACAAGCTAAGAGTTTTTACAATTCATTTTGATTTTGATTTAAAGCCTAATGCTTTCAATATGGAATATTCTGAAAAGCAAATGCTGTGTGTATTTTTCTAGACAGAGGATGGACATTTTGTAAAACATTGAGCCATTCGTGAACATTGCATTACTGTCATTGAGTTGCCCACAGAACAATAGCTTTACGGAACGCGGTTAGCAAAAGCTACACTCTTCCATAGATAATTACGACACAAATGCATACATTCGCAGTGGTAATATGATTTCAATTCGAAATTTTTTGTTGAACAGTCTTACTTCTTTAGTGTTTGTTGTAAGAAAAGGACTGACGTTGTATTTGTACTTGAACAAGTACTCCCGAAATAGCCACACCTTATAAAGAACGGAGAAATTTCAAGTTGACTTTGCTTTAACTCATATCAATCCAAACTATAATCTAAAGAATCAAATGATCAGCCCGTCAGACTTTAATTGAGTGGTTTGTTGAACAAGTTTCCTTATAATAAACATGAAATCGCTGCCACGTTCTAGATACAGTTTTACTTTTTTTTACTTCACCCTTAAAAAAACGGTAAAGAATCAAAAGATTCTAAATTAAGCGGAATAACGATTTTTGACAAATAAAAAAACTGTTCTTTTAACCAAAATTCAACATCTGTACAGGCTAGAAGGATTGATGGATCGGGATAAAAATTCATACTTAAGCTTTTACCATAAATTGGGAGATCTTTGTGATGTTTGGCCGAATTTGGTGACTTGAAAAATTATTAATAATTTAAATCCACTTTGGATTTGAAAATTAAAAATATAAAAATAAAACCACTGGGGGGGGGGGGGGGGTTGGCATACTATTGGCTCAATCTACTTTTAAACTTATCTTTAGTTAAGCGAAAATTGACATCGGATATCATTTTCACAGATTTATTATCGCCATAGTTGGTTCTGTGTCCATATATAAAGTGGAAAAAGTCATGCCTACAAGGAACCATTATTTTAACTGAATTTAGTACTGTAGTTGTAAGTCTTACTTCCAGTTAAATATAGTGGTTTTCGCTGTATGTTTACGTGGTATGGTAAATCATGATCACACACACACATCCGTCTTTCCAGGTCAAGTATAGCGTATACACTGTTTTTTCTTTTTTTCAATACTTTGGATGTGTTTTTCGTAGAACGGATACCCCACAATTACAGCATATTCCAGCTGGTATCAAACGTAAGTCCTGGGTCTTTAGTTTCAAATACTACCTGAAGAAGTACAATGTTGCGACTAAGAGAATTAAACTCGCACCACATCGCTAGATTAACAATGTATTCTTGTAGTTTATTGGCGCGTCATCGACTGACTCAACGGCCTTGTAGATTTTGAGGTCATCTTTGAACATCAGGATTTTGGAATGCTTTATTACTTTAGTAATACCTCTAATGAAGATTGTTAAAACCCATCTTTTATTCCCTATTTCAATATATTGGATGCGATTACTCAAGTAAGATTTGAAAAAAGCTATGAACTGGTTGGAAAATCCGAACTTGAAAATGGATTCTAAAGTTTTGAAGTGCCTGACGGAGCCAAACGCTTTCGTAAATTTATTGTAATTACATCAACTCGTTAGTGCTCCTCAATTCCTTTAATAGAATAGCTGGTAATTCTATGAGATTGGTCTATACTGATCTTTTGGACATAAAACCTTGTTGGTATTGCAACATATAGTATAGCCGATATAGATGCAATACATCTGCAGCGCGACACATCATTTGTTGATCCAGTTTTGAAAATAGGCGTAACTAGTTATTTTTCACTTGTGCGGAAAAGATTAAACAAAATGCTTAGAGGAATGGCCAAATTTCTAGAATTCAGAACTACATCCTTCTCTGAATCCTAACAGTTCTCGCTGAATGTTTTCTGGATCAATATGTGGGGTAAATATGAATCTACTATATTCACTAGCGGCTGGATCTGTGTAATTATCAACGACTTCTGTTTTATAAGCAGATCGGAAACACTCAGCAAGCATGTTGGTTATGATCTGTGGATGAGAAAAGTTTTGATGTTTAAGTCTCATCCAGGTTGAGAAATGATCAGTTTCGAGTTTGGTTTTAAAAAATCTCCGAAAGTGTTTATTATTTAGAATTACGAATACAGCTTTCGTATTTGTATCGTTTTTGTTTTTAGGTCTGATAAGTTGGTCATAATACCATGCAGTGTATTTGTTCACTGCTGTTAAATTTAACATTTTATTTGATTTTCCAATTTATTTGTTCAAAATATTGTTGTAAGTTATTTGCATTGGCTTTTTTGAAGATGTAATAAGGTTTCCTGCTTTAGTAGTTTTGGAACCTGTTATTCACATTGGTTTCCAATATTATTTTAATTGCTTTGTGGTGGTTTAATAATGCAAGGTGTTGGTGATTCTTTTGTTTTGAATAAAACTGTTGCATTAGTAAAAATTATGCCCAAGGTTCGGTCTAGACCATTTTGGGTCATGTAGATTTGCCTCAAATTTGTCGATGAACCTATTCTCGTTTGTTTCTTCATTATAAGTCCATATAAGTAATATTTGAGAGATTGAAATCACCAATTATTAAAATTATGTCTGAGTGATTGGCCGATATACGATCATGTAGGCAAAACAGGGGCTACGTAAATTTTTACTGGCACAATTGATCGATCGATGGATTCGTTAAATAAACCAATTCCTGTGGCAGCGGTTTATCGACAGCTATGAGTAACCTCCACTGGATTTTTATGCTTGTTTGGGGTGATTTTAAGATTTTTTCGTTGAAAAAGGTTTCACAGATGATATAAACCGGAAAGAGTGCCTTTGAAACAAAATAATGAAATTGACCTGCCTGAAGAAATTTTATTAACATTTTGAAAGTAAAATGTCTGTTTCATAGTCTTTTGTGGATGTGGCAAGGTTGGGGTGTCATGATTATACATTCCGGATTTGTGATACTATTTTTCCAAGCTTTTACAATAATATGCCGGAGATTTTTTCGCAAGCAGTTAATGCTGTTCGAATCAGAGAATGCAGTTGGTCTCCTTCAATCGGCGATTAGTAGGTAAACTTAAGTGTGTGAATCACTGGAATGCCTGGGCTGATTTACGAAAGCCATATGGCATTCGTCTAACTCAAAAAAAAACAAAAAAAGTAGTTATCGCTGTTTTGTGAATATCCTCGAGAGCCAAGGAAATTTAATTATTTCAACGAGAAACTGAGTATGTGGGGATATTATGTCTCTCTGGAACAGTGACACTGTTTAACTGTCGATCTCCACAAGGGCGCTGATGTTGATGATGATGAGGGGTGGCAGATTCCGATGTTTGTCATAAACTGAAATTCAGTTTTTGCAGCGTTTAATTTCATTGCGTCGTGTTTCGCGTTTTAGAACAAAGTAACCTGTACCTTGCGTGATGACGTAGTGGACTACGTAATGCTTCAATAGGAGATTGTATTATTTCGGAGCCTCAGTGAGCGAGGGGTATTTCTTCAATAGAGCGCCGTAATCGTTGTTGGCGTAGATGGCGTATTAACTTGGGCAATGATTGCGTTCACAACAAGGGTAGTAAATGAAATAGAGAGTCTTCTTTTCTTCAAATCAACCACGCGATCATATTTGGACAGAAAGTCAGCACCTAGAATAGGCCTGCATACTGCCGCGACGATAAAGGGATGTGTCAACGAACGCCTGAGGCCGAGATTTACGATCAAAGCTTTTGTACCGTAAGTAGAAGCTGGCGATCCGTTTGCTGCGGTAAGAATACAAACGGTGTTTTTAGTATATCAAGGAAACTTGTCTACCTACGACTATCACAGATACTTCAGCCCCCGAATCAATCAGAAATTGCAAGTTATTTTCGTGAATTTGGATGAATGTTTGCTGTGGAGACAGCAGGATTTAGCGGTTTTCCAAAGACTTGAAATGTTTGGAAGTAGCTTCCACATGAGCTACCGGTTGGAAACTGCACAGATTATTACAGTTGCGTGAGCATAAGCCAAAACGACGGTGGTCAACATAGTCCAGATTTAGATGCCGATCTCGATCTTGACCTCTTCAATTACCGACTAATTGAGGTTCTGTCTGTTGTTTGGCGATGTTCCACGTGAACCAATGTTAATATTGGCCAGTAGATCTCCCAATTTTTATTGCATCTTGGCAAGTTGTCGTAGCATTGAAGCAAGGGCTGATTCACTGTCAGCAGTTGCCTTGCTTGTGGATGGCTTAACAGCAGCGACTGGTTCTTTTGCTCTAGATTCAGCGTATAAATCCAGATATTGTCGTCAACCGGTAAGATTTCCTCGATATCAGGGATGTCGATAAGCAACATTTATGTCATTGCATACCTCAACACCAGTCGCAAACATAAATATTTATGACAATAATGTTTTACTGTGTGTCTGGTGGGATTGGAAAGGATTGATTTACTACGAGCTTCCGGAACCTGGTCAAACTGTTACAGCTGAGCAATACCAGGCCTGCACGTTTGGGGCATTAAGTGAAGCTCTGGGGAAGAAAGGCCATTGAAGGTGATATTGCTGCATAACAATGTTCTTCCACATACAGTAAAATTAACTAAGTTCCTCATTTTCTCCATAAGCTGGGAAATTTAACAGCATGCCGAGTAATTCCCAAACTAGGCTCTATTGGTTTCTATTACGAAGACATTCATCATCTACTTGATAAATGGCAAAAGACCATAGATAGTATTGTCTAATATTTCGCTAATTAATCTTTGTAACAATTATATTCTCAATAAAATTGCATTTGACCAAAAAAGCAGAGTATCTACTTGCACACCTAATACTTTTAGAATAAATTTTACACAAAGAGCAAAATGAACTTTATTGTGTCACTTCTCAGACGATTAAAACAGTTCGGCTATTGCTTGGACTATTAGCAGTAATGAGATGAACGGGATGGGGTTTCCGGAACATGAGCAGATCACTGATGACCGTACCTAAGAAAAGTAATAATAAAGTAATAGAAAATGAAGAAAGATGGGAAAAGAAAACGGTAAAAAACCACGTCTATAAATTACATCGAGATGAGGTTTATCAAGACGTTTAAAAGTTTGGTTTCGTTGCTCGTACCATCAATTAATTTTTATGATTTAAAAAACTCAATGTTTCTGGCTATCATGGAAAATTAAATTTTGTTTAAACACGCACTACTAGTATTCTAATTTTGAATTTAAATTTTAAATTTAATTGATTTTCGAAGTAATTAAGAATATTACAAACTAATACATTAAATTTTCCTTAATCAATCTCTAAATTAAAGCATTTAGTGAATTAAACTGTTTTCGCTAGACCATATTGCACCATGCATAAAGAATAAAATTCCAAAATTAAGAAAACACAAATTTGGATTGGGAAATATAAGACCAACATGTAGACAATTCCGAAATACGCGCAAACGCCCAACTCTGCTCTTACCGCCTGACGACTATACTAATTTTACTTGTATATGTACTGGTTAAATTTTATTAATTTGAATTATATTAGTTTTTATTAATAGTTTATTATGGTTGACTTTTATTATAGATTTTTAGATTTATATCAGTTTGATTAAATTTTATTTGCGATCTTTTATTATTCGAAATAAATTATTTAGTATTTTTATTGACGTATTTTCTGTTTTATAGCAAAACACACACACAAAGATTAGCACTCAACTGTGATGAATAAAGTCCGTATAACTATTTTCCACCATTTTATATTATTATGGACTTAAAATTGTCCACCATATTTATGATTTTCTAATTGCTGCTCGTGAATTTCAATCACATTTCACAAATAAGTTTTTTTTACGTTAACGCACTATAACACTATTTAAAGTTTAAAGAGCACTCTACATAATTTAGACACCTTAATATTGAAGTAGATAAGAAGCAAGTATCCTTCAATTAAAAGATGTATACTGTTGAGACGACCAGTTTACATATACGAGTATGCTAACCAGCAATTACAATTTACAATTTATTTTTTTAAACTATAAACAATTAGTCAATTAGTCAAATATCAACATCGAAATTTAATTAGGTCAAATTGCAATTATAATTTGGAATATTTTGTAAAGTTTACTATAATTGTTAGGAAATACGTTTTTTAAAAATTCATATTATGAGCAAGATAGGCATTACAAATTTGTATTTAAAGAGCTAAAATTCTCAACATAAATCAGAACAAAATTGTATACCAACAAGTTAGTTTTGTTTCAACGCCTCATACGTGACAAGAGCACATTCTCTAAATAAACATTGGTCTTTCGAGCCACCACAACAACCAGCGGTCAATAAAACTCACTTGCAAAAGGATTTTAGATTGAAATTTTGAGCTATCACAACAACCGATTATAATAAAATTTACAAATATAAGTTAAAGGCCAAGCAAATATATTGCTATAGGCCAAGATATATTAAAACTTCAACAACAGTTATCGAAACTCAACAGCCAAACAACAACCGTCAAACAAACCAGGGTCTACGCAGTTATTGCAGAAGCAAAAAGACAAGGCAGAATAAATAGAACACATCATCTCGAACTGTAAAAAAGATGGTGCAGCTCGGAAAAACAATAAATATCTTGAATTGAAAACAGCAACTCTTAAAAAGCCGTACAACGAGTACGTTGGTGTAGACAGAAAAATTAGAGAATTCTAACCACAACTGGAGTCAAGACACCAATAATATAGAGTTAGGATAGGTATTGGATAGTTTTACAAAATATGTTGACGATATGTGGCAATGCCTAAAAACTCAAAACTTAAAACTCAACTTTGCCCAACTTGAAGAGTCAAAAAACAACAATCATTCGAATCATCAAGAACCAAATTAAATACTGAATATAGCAAAATCAACTTCAAAAATTCGGTCAACAATAGGACGTCTGAATGCGAGGTTTATATAGTGAAATCCGCACAGCTGAAGACATACCTGCAAGCAACAACAGATCCAGACCAGCGTTGCGGTTTAAATTAAAAATATGGAGAGGATGTTGATGCAGTTCATGGAACGAAAGCTTCCGAAGAACAGGAAATTAACTTAAAATACGTCGTAGGACAACACTACGAAAACTTAAACAACGAATACGACAGAATCGTATTATCACTAACGACATTGTCGGATAAAGAAGAACAATGCAATATGAAGCTTTTTGAAATTTGTCTACCACGAGTGGTGACTCCCATATTTTCATGTAGATTACACGAAATCGGTTGGTTTCGTTGCCACTTTCAAACAGCTTGTTCATAACAAATATCAGTTTACTAACAAGCACTAAATGAACTACTTAAAAGGAAAAGTTCAAGGACCAGCTGAAAAATTAGTAAGCCATTTGGAACCTATCGGGGACAACTACGTTGCAGCCTGGGAGGTCCTGGAGAATCGCTTCAAGAACAAAAGATTACTTGTATCTAATCTGTTAAATACTTTATTAAGTCAGCCAACTAGCAACACGGAAACCGTCGTTGCGATCAAAAGCTTACAAGATACAACAACCAAATGTATGTATGTGTAATAAGGGATAGAGGCATTAGAATTGACATATAGGGTCCATTCATCATCTTTACTTTGTTAGTTGGACAACGAATCACGACGTCTATATGAAACTTCTATAGAAAATTCAAGAGAATTCCAAGAGGCAATACCAACACAACAACCCAGGTATCAAGCATAGCCACAAATAGATGATTTCGTAGCTGCAACACAACCAACTTATATTTGCGTATGCTGTCAACAAAACCATAGAACCGAAGTATGCCAACGCTTTAAAAATTAAACCCAATTATTCTACCTGCAAAAGCAACGATCCTACTTTGCTGCCCATGAAAAACCGCAACAGCAGAACAGTTATTCAAAGTTGAACATATCAACGTTCGACAAGGATTGTGATCCAGTGCTCTTAGCAACAGATATAGTGATGTGTGGACAGTAATAGATCCAGGATCACGGAATTTGTTACGGAAGAAGCAGCACAACAGCTCGGCTTACTAAAGACAAGGGTTAGCCGAAGTTTCCAGAATTTCAACATCAAATGGACGATCGCACCGACAGGTAATGATAAACATCAGTCCCAGTTTTCCATCGATTTTTAAGATACAAGGCTTAACAACTATTACTAAACCACTTCCTGATAAACCCATATTGGGTGTAGACAGAAAACTACAAAAGGAAGTAATCCTAGTCGATCCTACCTTCGACACTTCCGAGCCTATTGTTCTTTTAATAGACGCTGACATCTACGGAGAAATACCGTTGGAAGGAATAAAGAAAGATCCGCTTCATAAGTGTATAGCTCAACAATCAGAATTAGGATGGATTATATCAGGTCACCTAACCCAGAAGAGCAGTGTATCGATATCTCGATTGGCCTTTTAATCTACATTAGCATATATAGATTTTAAGCAATTAAAACGCTTTTGGGAGGCCGAAGAACCACATCCGGAAAGAAACCTAACTGCTGCAGAGGACGAATGCCAAAACACAATTAGCAGACCCTTAAGAGGTCAAAAAATGGACGATACGAGGTACGGATAGATACCGCTAAATAACGATAAACTGATTGCTTCAAATGGAAAAACGATTCAAGAACTTCGTCTTTCTTAGAGAGTCAATATCATAAGTTCAAGAACGAGTATATCCAGCTTAACCGCATATGAAGATGATTTACTAGCAGATGTTTCTCGTGTTTACTACATCGGTCAACCTTTACAAAACAACCTAACCACAATATGAGCAGATTGAAAAAGCATCGGTATGTAATCGCATCGGGGACGGTACCTGTTACATGAATTTTAAATAATTGACGAATCGGGTTCAACTTAATATTTATTTATTATTGTAAATTATATTCAGTTTTGTTTTTATGTAAATATTAAAATTGACAAATACTTACTGAATGAGGCGAAATATAAAATAAATTTATCACAATTAAAAAATAAACGCTGGGTACAGTGTTTTATTATAAAAACAAAAAATTTCAAGCATAAAACATGAGCAGCATTACACAACATTAAATCAATTGAATTGATATTAGAACCTGTTGTAACGTTGGACCATTCATCATTAAGTCATTCAATGATTCACGACTCTTAGTTTTGTAATCGTGCTGTCTGATTTGGAAGATGTGGAAGATAATATGCTACAGTTTAATCTTCCTCATCTTTTATTATCTTTACAACCTTCTTTCGACTTAAAGGAAATTTGCTATTGCCATACCTTTAGAATCTCCGAAATGCGTAGTTGAAAATAGAAGATTTAGGTGAAATATTGTAAGCTTGGTGCACAGGATGGGTTATTATTTCTCAGTTATTTTCATTTTTTAAAGGGCTGGTTGGGCTTGGCTAGTGTGACGAATTTTTATCAAGCAATGAACTGTGTCGTTCACCACATGTTTTACAGGATATACTAGACAAACATTCGGACACTAAATGAGTGCGATTCAAACAATTCAAGCAGAAACTACAGTCCTTTGCGATTTTAATACGGCTGGAAAAATTTAATTTATTAAACTTAAACCATTTGTAAGTAGGGTTTATTTATTTATTGGGAGTGAAATAAAAGACATTAGTTTGTGTCGAAAATAAAAGAATGTTTTATTCAAAGTATGCTCCTTCGGAAGCTAACACCTTCACCCATCGGTCAGGCAATAAACGGATTCCCCGAAGGGAGATACGGATTTGGTTGTTACGAGGCGATCCAGTCATCGATCCATTTTTTGACGTTTTAATATGAAGTGAAGTGCTGCTGTACCAGGGCTGATTGCATCGACCGGAACAAATGGTAATCAGAGTAATGTAGAGTAATGTATGGTGAATACGGCGAGTGGAGTTGAATTTTCCAGTTCTGCCTATCCAAGTAGTTTTTAACAGGTATAGCAACATGTGGCATAGCGTTGTCATTTTGCAAAATAATCTTATCGTGCCTTTTGTCCCATTCTGATCGTTTTACAGCTAGAGCTTGCTTTAAAACCATCAGCTGTCGTCGATAAACTTGTCCCGTAATGGTTTCACGCTCGTTCAGCAGCTCATAATAAACTACACCCTTCATATCCCACCAAATACAAAGCATCAACTTCAAACCATGGATATTTGATTTTGGCGTCGACGGCCCTGGTTCACCTGGCTTGATACATGCTGGTTTGCGCTTTGCATTGTCTTAATGGATTCACTTTTTATCCCCAGTGATGATCCGATGCAAAAACCCCTTCCTTTGTTTTCGTTGAAGTAACAATGGTTTTCCGACGTTCCATGTCCCGTTCTTTCAATTTGTGTGGTACCCAATTTCCCAGCCCATGGCCATTGCAATGGCGTTTTTTTTGCAAAAATTATCTGACCTGTAACTTATCCCAAGCTTCTTGATAATTAGAATCAGAAATTGGGATGTAGCGGATCATTTGAGCAGCTCCACTTTTCAAAAAACTTTTGAATAATTGAAATTTATGCGCATCGGATAACGCGTTGTTTGTGTGAATGGATGATTTATAAAGATCCTTGAATGACGGCCATTGCCTATATGTTCCAGAAAACGTGGAAGTTTAATATCTTGATTGGTTTGAGTCAAAGTATTTTCCTTGAAGCCCTCAAAAATCTAAATTTGCTGAGCGCATAAATTATCGATAGATTTATTGAACAAATCATTGTTCGGAGACTGAGAACTCTCAACGTTTTGTCGCGGTCGAATTTCTCGCACAAAAATCGTTTTTACTTTAAAATACTTTGCATTGAACTCATCAAATTTGGAGATTTGGTCTGGAATCATAAGAAGTTCAACAAAATCCTCGAAATATTCCTCGATCTTTGACGGACGAACTTCGATATTTTCAAGTGTCGTATCATAATCAACTTACCATATTGATGCATTTCTCACTCAATATGTAAATAGTTTGCACCAAATTGAATTTGAGTTTTATAAAAATTTCAAAATCTTAGAAATTTATTGCTAATCAAATTATAAAATAAACAATTTCCAGGAATTATAATAACCGATAAATCAGCAGAAGTTTAATTAAACTCAAATTAACAACTTAGCTTAATTTTGCTGCTTGGCGTGGTAATAAACCGTAGAAACCACAAGAATCGGCAAACAAACTGGTCCAGTATCACTATTCAATATGACCCCAACAAACTGCCATCGATTTATTAAAATTTTGCACGGATCGACAGATCCTGCCCGCATAGGTCAATGTTTTAGTTGATAAGTGTGCTAATGCTGCAGGCTCAAAATATAGTAGCAACAACAAAAATAATTTAGCAAAAGACTTTACTTTTTTTGGTTCTAAAAAAGTATATTTTTTACTAAATTATTTTTGTTGTTGGTACTACACTTTGAGCCTCCACACGCCTCTAATGCAACATTCATTTTTGTTATCACACTCACAGCAAAATAAATGCACAAATTAATTCTTCCCGACGCACACAATCTTATACATGCTACAGGGATCCCATTTAACCCATAAATACCTAACCTAAAAATAATAATACCAGTCTCACAGAGAGCATGTTCAATCCAACGAATGTTGAAGAAAGGGATTAAATAGATGCAACTCATTTAGGAAATAACAGAAAATATAATTTCAAAATGTAAATTTTTATAAATTAAGAAATTTAGTTGTGTTAGAATCATTTGCGGAGAAAAATTAAATTCCGTGTGTTCGACATGATAGTCAAGGGTATTCTTTTAAATAAAGGACAATGATAATATTATTTTTAATGTACTTCATGCTAAACTTATTCGAAGGGCCTGTTTGTGCTGTATATACTATTTAATCTTCATTTTCCTATTACTCTAATTCCTAATGGTTTATCATTCAATTGTATCCGCCTTTCTTATGTTTACTCCTATTTTTCTTCATATGATCACGCTGCTCGATCATGATAATTTATGACCTGACACCTGAACCTAACTCAACATAGGACGAAAATATTTTAACACTTGACACTTTTTATAATCATGATCGCAACAATGTTTTGGTCTTTTCATTTTAAGGCCCAATATTTGTCGTTTATCATAACCTTGTTTGACTTTAACTTTTTCCTTTTTCAAGAAATTTGTCTATACGATTTTTTGTTGTCTTTAATATAGCCACACGATATCTTTAACAAATACTACTTTCTGTCTATGTTTTAGGATAGTGGCTATTATTAAGCAATGGACACGCCCCATGAGTAAAAGCTAAACGTACAGGAATCCAATCAGGTGATAATAAAATCAACAATCCATTGCAGAACGTACTCGTATGTATGTGACTCGATAATTTAGTAACAAATTTGGTAAAAAAATGGTCGCTAATTTTCGTTTAATAGACTAAGTACAAATCAGAGTTGCAGTAACCTAGTTATATCCCTAATGATATAAAGAATTTATTTTTAAGGACCCAGGAATTACATCCTGAGTGATTTCTACTTTATTAAATGGTTTATTTCTTTTCGTTTATTCGCAATAATTTATTAATAAATTACAAACGTCCTGATATATAAAAAGAAAAATTAAACGACTAAATATTTTGTTCTATATACTCGTATAGGGTTTTGTTCAATATTTCTGTTGCGTCAGCAGTATGTGGATTTATATGTTTGTTTTCATCTGTTGAACCATTTTCTGCAGGTTGGCTAAGGAAGAAATTTGAAGTTTCGAAATAATGTAATTTCGGTTTTGATGGTTATAATGTTTTTTTTGTTAAATGGAATGTGAATACCCGAGACTTCTCGTTGTGTTTTCTCTATTGTAGTAAATGCTTCGTCCCTGATAGTGATTGAGCAATTTTTGAACTTTATGAGTGTTTGAGTGCTGATGTATATTGATTGTCATCTGCACGTTGAGTTGTATTGGGTTCGGATGGTTGAACGTCCTGTTGTCCGTAGCTTATGTAACCAATTTCGAGAGTGGGTGAAATGAGTTGAAAGCAACAATTTGCAGGGTGATCTCGGTTTTTTCATAAAAATGTTGCTTGTAAATATTTTTACATGGTTTTATAACAAATTGAAATGTCTCTTTTGATATTATGATCTCGTTATAGGTTTAAAGGGGAAAATGATTTTATTTTCCTTTTGGTAAAATTTTAGTTTGATAGTAGTTGAATACATCTGATGTAAATTAAAATATCTTGATCATTGAAGAATCCTCTTTCGGTTCGTGTTTGTTAGATTTCCAAAAATGGTTGTCTCAGTTATTTTGAGTCCAATTTAAATTGAGTGATTATTTCCTGGTGATTTAAAATTAGTAAAGAGTTTTTATTGGCGAATACTAAAAAACTAGATAGTTGGTTTAATCAAGCACTAATTTGAACAATTATACTGAAGGATGGCTCTAACTGAACTATGTGACGTAACTTGGTGCTGACAAATACAATAAATTTAATGTGATCTACAATAACTATTTCTGACCAATACAACAAACTTAGTGTGATTCACATTCAAATCAACATTCCAATTTGAATTGATTTAATCTAATTTGTGAATTTAAAGATAGATTGCAAGTCCTTGTTAAGTAAATTTTCTGATATTATCGGCCATATTTATTTTGGGTGCAACAACTATTTCTGACAAATACAACAAACTTACTGTAATTCACATACAAGTCAGTCTACCAACAAATTGAATTGATTTAATTCAATTTATAAAATTATAAATAGGTTTCAACTTGTAATTATAAATTTACTATGACAACAACAACTATTTCTGACAAATACAACAAACACTGTGATTCACATACAAGTTAATATCCCAACAATTTGAATTGATTTAATCCAATTTGTGAAATTATATATAGGTTTCTTCCCCTTGTTAAGAAAATTTAATTATATTGTTGGCTATGTTTATTTTGACAACAACAACTGTTTCTGACAAATACAACAAACTTGCTGTGATTCACATACAAGTCAGTCTACCAACAAATTGAATTGATTTAATTCAATTTGTGAAATAATATAGAGGTTTCAAGTACTTGTAAACATAAATTTACTACGACAACAACAACTATTTCTGACAAATACAACAACCTTACTATTATTCACATACAATTCAATATCCCAACAATTTGAATTGATTTAATCCAATTTGTGAAATTAAATATAGGTTTCTGGTCCTTGTTAAGTAAATTTTCTAATATTGTTGGTTATGTTTATTTTGACAACAACAACTATTTCTGACAAATACAACAATCTTACTGTGATCCACATTCAAGTCAGTCAATCAACAATTTGAATTGATTTAATTCAATTTGTCAAATTAAATATAGGTTTCTATTAATTTGTGAAATTATATATATGTTTTAAGTCCTTGTTAAGAGAATCTTATTATATTATCGGCCATGTTTATTTTGACAACAACAACTATTTCTGCCAAAACAACAAACTTACTGTGATTCACCTACAAGTCAATAGTCCAACATTTTGAACTGATATAATTCAATTTGTGAAATTATGTATATGTTTTAAGTCCTTGTTAAGAAAATCTTATTATATTATCGGCCATGTTTATTTTGACAACAACAACAATTTCTGACAAATACAACAAACTTACTGTGATTCACCTACAAGTCAGTATCACAGCATTTTGAACTAATTTAATTCAGTTTGTGAAATTATATATATATATGTTTTAAATCCTTGTTAAGAAAATCTTATTATATTATCGGCCATGTTTATTTTGACAACAAAAACTATTTCTGACAAATACAACAATCGTACTGTGATTCACCTACAAGTCAATATCCCAACATTTTGAACTATTTTAATTCAATTTGTGAAATTATATATATGTTTTAAGTCCTTGTTAAGGAAATCTTATTATATTATCGGCCATGTTTATTTTGACAACAACAACTATTTCTGACAAACACAACAATCTTACTGTGATTCACTTACAAGTCAATATCCCTACAATTTGAATTAATTTAATCCAATTTGTCAAATTTAATATAGGTTTCTAGTCCTTGTTAAGTAAATTTTCTAATATTGTCGGTTATGTTTATTTTGACAACAACAACTATTTCTGACAAATACAACAAACTTACTGTGATTCACATACAAGTCAATATCCCAACATTTTGAACTGATTTAATTCAGTTTGTGAAATTATATATATGTATTAAGTCCTTGTTAAGAAAATCTTATTATATTATCGGCCATGTTTATTTTGACAACAACAACTATTTCTGACAAATACAATATATTTACTGTGATACACATAGAAGTAAGTCTACCAACAAATTGAATTGATTTAATTCAATTTGTGAAATAATAAAGAGGTTTCAAGTACTTGTAAACATAAATTTACTATGGCAACAACAACTATTTCTGACAAATACAACAATCTTACTGTGATCCACATTCAAGTCAGTCAATAAACAATTTGAATAGATTTAATTCAATTTGTGAATTTCAATAAAGGTTTCTATTAATTCAATTTGTGAAATTATATATATGTTTTAAATCCTTGTTAAGAGAATCTTATTATATTATCGGCCATGTTTATTTTGACAACAACAACTATTTCTGACAAATACAACAAACTTACTGTGATTCACCTACACTCAATATCCCAACATTTTGAACTGATTTAATTCAATTTGTGAAATTGTATATATGTTTTAAGTCCCTGTTAAGAAAATCTTATTAAATTATCGGCCATGTTTATTTTGACAACAACAACTATTTCTGACAAATACAACAAACTTACTGTGATTCACCTTCAAGTCAGATCCCAACATTTTGAACTGATTTAATTAAGTTTGTGAAATTACATATATGTTTTAAATCCTTGTTAAGAAAATCTTATTATATTATCGGCCATGTTTATTTTGACAACAACAACTATTTCTGACAAATGCAACAAACTTACTGTGATTCACATACAAGTCAATATCCCAACATTTTGAACTCATTTAATTAAGTTTGTGCAATTATATATATATGTTTTAAGTCCTTGTTAAGAAAATCTTATTATATTATCGGCCATGTTTATTTTGACAACAACAACTATTTCTGACAAATACAATATATTTACTGTGATACACATACAAGTAAGTCTACCAACAAATTGAATTGATTTAATTCAATTTGTGAAATAATATAGAGGTTTCAAGTACTTGTAAACATAAATTTACTACGACAACAACAACTATTTCTGACAAATACAACAATCTTACTGTGATCCACATTCAAGTCAGTCAATAAACAATTTGAATAGATTTAATTCAATTTGTGAATTTCAATAAAGGTTTCTATTAATTCAATTTGTGAAATTATATATATGTTTTAAACCCTTGTTAAGAGAATCGTATTATATTATCGGCCATGTTTATTTTGACAACAACAACTATTTCTGACAAATACAACAAACTTACTGTGATTCACCTACACTCAATATCCCAACATTTTGAACTGATTTAATTCAATTTGTGAAATTATATATATGTTTTAAGACCCTGTTAAGAAAATTTTATTAAATTATCGGCCATGTTTATTTTGACAACAACAACTATTTCTGACAAATACAACAAATTTACTGTGATTCACATACAAGTCAATCTCCCTACAATTTGAATAATTTAATCCGATTTTTGAAATTTAATATAGGTTTCCAGTCCTTGTTAAGAAAATCTTATTATATTGTCGGTTATGTTTGTTTTGACAACAACAACTATTTCTGACAAATACAACAAACTTACTGTGATTCACCTATAACTCAATTTTCCAACATTTTGAACTGATTTAATTCAATTTGTGAAATTATATATATGTTAAGTCCTTGTTAAGAAAATCTTATTATATTATCGGCCATGTTTATTTTGACAACAACAACTATTTCTGACAAATAAAACAAACTTACTGTGATTCACCTACAAGTCAATATCCCAACAGTTTGAACTGATTTAATTCGATTTGTGAAATTATATATATGTTTTAAGTCCTTGTTAAGAAAATCTTATTATATTATCGGCCATGTTTATTTTGACAACAACAACTATTTCTGACAAATACAACAAACTTACTGTGATTCACCTTCAAGTCAGATCCCAACATTTTGAACTGATTTAATTAAGTTTGTGAAATTATATATATGTTTTAAGTCCTTGTTAAGAAAATCTTATTATATTATCGGCCATGTTTATTTTGACAACAACAACTATTTCTGACAAATGCAACAAACTTACTGTGATTCACATACAAGTCAATATCCCAACATTTTGAACTGATTTAATTTAGTTTGTGAAATTATATATATGTATTAAGTCCTTGTTAAGGAAATCTTATTATATTATCGGCCATGTTTATTTTGACAACAACAACTATTTCTGACAAATACAACATATTTACTGTGATACACATACAAGTAAGTCTACCAACAAATTGAATTGATTTAATTCAATTTGTGAAATAATATAGAGGTTTCAAGTACTTGTAAACATAAATTTACTACGACAACAACAACTATTTCTGACAAATACAACAATCTTACTGTGATCCACATTCAAGTCAGTCAATAAACAATTTGAATAGATTTAATTCAATTTGTGAATTTCAATAAAGGTTTCTATTAATTCAATTTGTGAAATTATATATATGTTTTAAACCCTTGTTAAGAGAATCGTATTATATTATCGGCCATGTTTATTTTGACAACAACAACTATTTCTGACAAATACAACAAACTTACTGTGATTCACCTACACTCAATATCCCAACATTTTGAACTGATTTAATTCAATTTGTGAAATTATATATATGTTTTAAGACCCTGTTAAGAAAATTTTATTAAATTATCGGCCATGTTTATTTTGACAACAACAACTATTTCTGACAAATACAACAAATTTACTGTGATTCACATACAAGTCAATCTCCCTACAATTTGAATAATTTAATCCGATTTTTGAAATTTAATATAGGTTTCCAGTCCTTGTTAAGAAAATCTTATTATATTGTCGGTTATGTTTGTTTTGACAACAACAACTATTTCTGACAAATACAACAAACTTACTGTGATTCACCTATAACTCAATTTTCCAACATTTTGAACTGATTTAATTCAATTTGTGAAATTATATATATGTTAAGTCCTTGTTAAGAAAATCTTATTATATTATCGGCCATGTTTATTTTGACAACAACAACTATTTCTGACAAATAAAACAAACTTACTGTGATTCACCTACAAGTCAATATCCCAACAGTTTGAACTGATTTAATTCGATTTGTGAAATTATATATATGTTTTAAGTCCTTGTTAAGAAAATCTTATTATATTATCGGCCATGTTTATTTTGACAACAACAACTATTTCTGACAAATACAACAAACTTACTGTGATTCACCTTCAAGTCAGATCCCAACATTTTGAACTGATTTAATTAAGTTTGTGAAATTATATATATGTTTTAAGTCCTTGTTAAGAAAATCTTATTATATTATCGGCCATGTTTATTTTGACAACAACAACTATTTCTGACAAATGCAACAAACTTACTATGATTCACATACAAGTCAATATCCCAACATTTTGAACTGATTTAATTTAGTTTGTGAAATTATATATATGTATTAAGTCCTTGTTAAGGAAATCTTATTATATTATCGGCCATGTTTATTTTGACAACAACAACTATTTCTGACAAATACAACATATTTACTGTGATACACATACAAGTAAGTCTACCAACAAATTGAATTGATTTAATTCAATTTGTGAAATAATAAAGAGGTTTCAAGTACTTGTAAACATAAATTTACTATGGCAACAACAACTATTTCTGACAAATACAACAATCTTACTGTGATCCACATTCAAGTCAGTCAATCAACAATTTGAATTGATTTAATTCAATTTGTGAATTTCAATAAAGGTTTCTTTTAATTCAATTTGTGAAATTAAATATATGTTTTAAATCCTTGTTAAGAGAATCGTATTATATTATCGGCCATGTTTATTTTGACAACAACAACTATTTCTGCCAAAACAACAAACTTACTGTGATTCACCTACACTCAATATCCCAACATTTTGAACTGATTTAATTCAATTTGTGAAATTATATATATGTTAAGTCCTTGTTAAGAAAATCTTATTATATTATCGGCCATGTTTATTTTGACAACAACAACTATTTCTGACAAATACAACAAACTTACTGTGATTCACCTACAAGTCAATATCCCAACATTTTGAACTGATTTAATTCAATTTGTGAAATTATATATATGTTTTAAGTCCTTGTTATGAAAATCTTATTATATTATCGGCCATGTTTATTTTGACAACAACAACTATTTCTGACAAATGCAACAAACTTACTGTGATTCACATACAAGTCAATTTCGTAACATTTTGAACTGATTTAATTCAATTTGTCAAATTTAATATATGTTTCTAGTCCTTGTTAAGTAAATTTTCTAATATTGTCGGTTATGTTTATTTTGACAACAACAACTATTTCTGACAAATACAACAAACTTACTGTGATTCACCTACAATTCAATATCCCAACATTTTGAACTGATTTAATTCAATTTGTGAAATTATGTATATGTTTTAAGTCCTTGTTAAGAAAATCTTATTATATTATCGGCCATGTTTATTTTGGCAACAACAACTATTTCTGACCAACACAATAAACATACTATGATTCACATGCAAGTCAATATCCCTACAATTTGAATTAATTTAATCCAATTTGTGAAATTTAATATAGGTTTCCAGTCCTTGTTAAGAAAATCTTATTATATTATCGGCCATGTTTATTTTGACAACAACAACTATTTCTGACAAATACAACAAACTTACTGTGATTCACCTACAAGTCAGTATCACAGCATTTTGAACTAATTTAATTCAGTTTGTGAAATTATATATATATGTTTTAAGTCCTTGTTAAGAAAATCTTATTATATTATCGGCCATGTTTATTTTGACAACAAAAACTATTTCTGACAAATACAACAATCGTACTGTGATTCACCTACAAGTCAATATCCCAACATTTTGAACTGATTTAATTCAATTTGTGAAATTATATATATGTTTTAAGTCCTTGTTAAGAAAATCTTATTATATTATCGGCCATGTTTATTTTGACAACAACAACTATTTCTGAAACAACAATCTTACTGTGATTCACATACAAGTCGATATCCCTACAATTTGAATTAATTTAATCCAATTTGTCAAATTTAATATAGGTTTCTAGTCCTTGTTAAGTAAATTTTCTAATATTGTCGGTTATGTTTATTTTGACAACAACAACTATTTCTGACAAATACAACAAACTTACTGTGATTCACATACAAGTCAATATCCCAACATTTTGAACTGATTTAATTCAGTTTGTGAAATTATATATATGTATTAAGTCCTTGTTAAGAAAATCTTATTATATTATCGGCCATGTTTATTTTGACAACAACAACTATTTCTGACAAATACAATATATTTACTGTGATACACATAGAAGTAAGTCTACCAACAAATTGAATTGATTTAATTCAATTTGTGAAATAGTAAAGAGGTTTCAAGTACTTGTAAACATAAATTTACTATGGCAACAACAACTATTTCTGACAAATACAACAATCTTACTGTGATCCACATTCAAGTCAGTCCATAAACAATTTGAATTGATTTAATTCAATTTGTGAATTTCAATAAAGGTTTCTATTAATTCAATTTGTGAAATTATATATATGTTTTAAATCCTTGTTAAGAGAATCTTATTATATTATCGGCCATGTTTATTTTGACAACAACAACTATTTCTGACAAATACAACAAACTTACTGTGATTCACCTACACTCAATATCCCAACATTTTGAACTGATTTAATTCGATTTGTGAAATTATATATATGTTTTAAGTCCCTGTTAAGAAAATCTTATTAAATTATCGGCCATGTTTATTTTGACAACAACAACTATTTCTGACAAATGCAACAAACTTACTGTGATTCACATACAAGTCAGTATCCCAACATTTTGAACTGATTTAATTAAGTTTGTGAAATTATATATATGTTAAGTCCTTGTTAAGAAAATCTTATTATATTATCGGCCATGTTTATTTTGACAATAACAGCTATTTCTGACAAATAAAACAAACTTACTGTGATTCACCTACAAGTCAATATCCCAACAGTTTGAACTGATTTAATTCAATTTGTGAAATTATATATATGTTTTAAGTCCTTGTTAAGAAAATCTTATTATATTATCGGCCATGTTTATTTTGACAACAACAACTATTTCTGACAAATACAACAAACTTACTGTGATTCACCTACACTCAATATCCCAACATTTTGAACTGATTTAATTCAATTTGTGAAATTATATATATGTTTTAAGTCCCTGTTAAGAAAATCTTATTAAATTATCGGCCATGTTTATTTTGACAACAACAACTATTTCTGACAAATACAACAAATTTACTGTGATTCACATACAAGTCAATATCCCTACAATTTGAATTAATTTAATCCGATTTTTGAAATTTAATATAGGTTTCCAGTCCTTGTTAAGAAAATCTTATTATATTGTCGGTTATGTTTGTTTTGACAACAACAACTATTTCTGACAAATACAACAAACTTACTGTGATTCACATACAACTCAATTTCCCAACATTTTGAACTGATTTAATTCAATTTGTGAAATTATATATATGTTAAGTCCTTGTTAAGAAAATCTTATTATATTATCGGCCATGTTTATTTTGACAACAACAACTATTTCTGACAAATAAAACAAACTTACTGTGATTCACCTACAAGTCAATATCTCAACAGTTTGAACTGATTTAATTCAATTTGTGAAATTATATATATGTTTTAAGTCCTTGTTAAGAAAATCTTATTATATTATCGGCCATGTTTATTTTGACAACAACAACTATTTCTGACAAATGCAACAAACTTACTGTGATTCACATACAAGTCAATATCCCAACATTTTGAACTGATTTAATTCAGTTTGTGAAATTGTATATATGTATTAGGTCCTTGTTAAGAAAATCTTATTATATTATCGGCCATGTTTATTTTGACAACAACAACTATTTCTGACAAATACAACAAACTTACTGTGATTCACATACAAGTCAATTTCGTAACATTTTGAACTGATTTAATTCAATTTGTCAAATTTAATATATGTTTCTAGTCCTTGTTAAGGAAATTTTCTAATATTATCGGCCATGTTTATTTTGACAACAACAACTATTTCTGACAAATACAACAAACTTACTGTGATTCACATACAAGTCAATTTCGTAACATTTTGAACTGATTTAATTCAATTTGTCAAATTTAATATATGTTTCTAGTCCTTGTTAAGTAAATTTTCTAATATTGTCGGCCATGTTTATTTTGACAACAACAACTATTTCTGACAAATACAACAAACTTACTGTGATTCACATACAAGTCAATATCCCCACAATTTGAATTTAATTTAATCCAATTTGTCAAATTTAGTATAGGTTTCTGGTCCTTGTTAAGTAAATTTTCTAATATTGTCGGTTATGTTTATTTTGACAACAACAACTTTTTCTGACAAATACAACAAACTTACTGTGATTCACCTACAAGTCAATATCCCAACATTTTGAACTGATTTAATTCAATTTGTGAAATTATGTATATGTTTTAAGTCCTTGTTAAGAAAATCTTATTATATTATCGGCCATGTTTATTTTGGCAACAACAACTATTTCTGACCAACACAATAAACTTACTATGATTCACATGCAAGTCAATATCCCTACAATTTGAATTAATTTAATCCAATTTGTGAAATTTAATATAGGTTTCCAGTCCTTGTTAAGAAAATCTTATTATATTATCGGCCATGTTTATTTTGACAACAACAACTATTTCTGACAAATACAACAAACTTACTGTGATTCACATAGAAATCAATATCCCTACAATTTGAATTATTTTAATCCAATTTGTCAAATTTAATATAGGTTTCTAGTCCTCGTTAAGTAAATTTTCTAATATTGTCGGTTATGTTTATTTTGACAACAACAACTATTTCTGACAAATACAACAAACTTACTGTGATTCACATAGAAGTCAATATCCCTACAATTTGAATTAATTTAATCCAATTTGTCAAATTTAATATAGGTTTCCAGTCCTCGTTAAGTAAATTTTCTAATATTGTCGGTTATGTTTATTTTGACAACAACAACTATTTCTGACAAATACAACAAACTTACTGTGATTCACCTACAACTCAATATCCCAACATTTTGAACTGATTTAATTCAATTTGTGAAATTATATATATGTTTTAAGTCCTTGTTAAGAAAATCTTATTATATTATCGGTCATGTTTATGTTGACCACAACAACTATTTCTGACAAATACAACAAACTTACTGCGATTCACATACAAGTCAATATCCCTACAATTTGAATTGATTTAATCCAATTTTTGAAATTTAATATAGGTTTCTGGTCCTCGTTAAGTAAATTTTCTAATATTGTCGGTTATGTTTATTTTGACAACAACAACTTTTTCTGACAAATACAACAAACTTACTGTGATTCACCTACAAGTCAATATCCCAACATTTTGAACTGATTTAATTCAATTTGTGAAATTATATATATGTTTTAAGTCCTTGTTAAGAAAATCTTATTATATTATCGGCCATGTTTATTTTGACAACAACAACTATTTCTGACAAATACAACAAACTTACTGTGATTCACCTACAACTCAATATCCCAACAATTTGAATTAATTTAATCCAATTTGTCAAATTTAGTATAGGTTTCTAGTCCTCGTTAACTAAATTTTCTAATATTCGTCCTCGTTAACTAAATTTTCTAACAACAAACTTACTGTGATTCACCTACAAGTCAATATCCCAACATTTTGAACTGATTTAATTCAATTTGTGAAATTATGTATATGTTTTAAGTCCTTGTTAAGAAATTCTTATTATATTATCGGCCATGTTTATTTTGACAACAACAACTATTTCTGACAAATAAAACAAACTTACTGTGATTCACATGCAAGTCAATATCCCTACAATTTTAATTAATTTAATCCAATTGGTGAAATTTAATATAGGTTTCCAGTCCTTGACAAATACAACAAACTTACTGTGATTCACATACAAGTCAATATCCCTACAATTTGAATTGATTTAATCCAATTTTTGAAATTTAATATAGGTTTCTAATCCTTGTTAAGAAAATCTTATTATATTATCGGCCATGTTTATTTTGACAACAACAACTATTTCTGACAAATACAACAAACTTACTGTCATCCACATTCAAGTCAGTCAATCAACAATTTGAATTGATTTAATTCAATTTGTGAAATTAAATATAGGTTTATAGTCCTTGTTAATTAAATTTTCTAATATTGTTGGTTATGTTTATTTTGACAACAACAACTATTTCTGACAAATACAACAAACTTACTGTGATTCACCTACAACTCAATATCCCAACATTTTGAACTGATTTAATTCAATTTGTGAAATTATATATATGTTTTAAGTCCTTGTTATGAAAATCTTATTATATTATCGGCCATGTTTATTTTGACAACAACAACTATTTCTGACAAATACAACAAACTTACTGTGATTCACCTACAACTCAATATCCCAACATTTTGAACTGATTTAATTCAATTTGTGAAATTATATATATGCTTTAAGTCCTTGTTAAGAAAATCTTATTATATTATCGGCCATGTTTATTTTGACAACAACAACTATTTCTGATAAATACAACAAACTTACTGTCATCCACATTCAAGTCAGTCAATCAACATTTTGAATTGATTTAATTCAATTTGTGAAATTAAATATAGGTTTATAGTCCTTGTTAAGTAAATTTTCTAATATTGTCGGTTATGTTTATTTTGACAACAACAACTATTTCTGACAAATACAACAAACTTACTGTGATTCACCTACAACTCAATATTCCAACATTTTGAACTGATTTAATTCAATTTGTGAAATTATATATATGTGTTAAGTCCTTGCTAAGAAAATCTTATTATATTATCGGCCATGTTTATTTTGACAACAACAACTATTTCTGACAAATACAACAAACTTACTGTGATTCACCTACAACTCAATATCCCAACATTTTGAACTGATTTAATTCAATTTGTGAAATTATATATATGTTTTAAGTCCTTGTTATGATAATCTTATTATATTATCGGCCATGTTTATTTTGACAACAACAACTATTTCTGACAAATACAACAAACTTACTGTGATTCACCTACAACTCAATATCCCAACATTTTGAACTGATTTAATTCAATTTGTGAAATTATATATATGTTTTAAGTCCTTGTTAAGAAAATCTTATTATATTATCGGCCATGTTTATTTTGACAACAACAACTATTTCTGAAAAGTACAACAAACTTACTGTGATTCACCTACAAGTCAATATCCCAACATTTTGAACTGATTTAATTCAATTTGTGAAATTATATATATGCTTTAAGTCCTTGTTAAGAAAATCTTATTATATTATCGGCCATGTTTATTTTGACAACAACAACTATTTCTGACAAATACAACAAACTTACTGTGATTCACATACAAGTCAATATCCCAAGGTAGGTATATAGGTTTCTATGGAACGGTGGAAGTTGAAACTAAACATAAGTATGTGTAGAAGATGAGACGATCGTGTTAAAATTTGAATGTTTGATTGAATGAATATCTTGATTCCAACGATGACGTTTCATTTTTTAAGTTCACAAATTTATATTCTAAATTTAAATAATTGTACTGCACTCTTTTATGTAAGGTATCGCAGTTAACAGTTAAATGTGCTTATTTAATTCAAATATAAAACTATAAACCAAAATATCAAAAATATCTATTAATTGTTAATAATATCCAAACGGATATGATTTTTACACATTCAAATAAAGTTATCCGATGATAAATTATTTGTGATACTTTTTGACATAAATTTATCTTGACACTATAAACTTTATACACTTTACCCCACTTCACAATACGATTTTACTAAAACATCACGATATCCAAAATAAATCTAGACTTCTACAATAATTTTTTTCGTTTCTAAAAATTATCACTTTCACACTTTATCTTGGTTTTAGAGAATCAGAACAATACAGGACAATGCAGAAAATGTTTGCTCGAATTCGAATTTTAGTCGACATATTTCTCTATCCTTTTAGACCAACTAATTTGACTGTAAAAATTAGTTTATTATAAAATGATTGTTCCGTGATTTTTCCTTAACAGCGCCTAATGCGAAATAATTAGATTCCAGTTGAATTTATCTGTAAATCACATTTTCCCTTGATACGCAATAATTGGTAGATTACAAAATAAAATAATCAGTAGTTTAGTAGTAATTCAATAAAAAATTACAGAACAATTACAACACGATAACAAATTGGTATACTGTAGCTGTGATTTGGTTACCTTTCCAGTTGCTAGTGTGCGAAAAATTTAAAATTGATTTTCTTATTATACTTTCTCAAATTAATAATGTTTGCTTATAATTTATAATTCCAGTAAAAAAAATACGCCACCATCGTGATATTCTGGTATTTCGTTTTGCAAATATCGAAAATACTATGGTCACAAAAGCCTTATTAAATTTATATTTTCGTGGCACCGATGAATTACAACGGAATCAAGTTAATTTATCAACAATTGGAACGCGTAAATTTAATTTATCAATAAATCGTGTCGTACGGACAACGACCCAACCAGAAAAAATTCTATCTCGTTCAGAAGGTGATTATTTGTATGAGGTACCGGTGAATGCGGATGGACGTACGGTACAAATTGATGTGACAAATATGGCAAGCGAATGGTTTCAAAGTCCGCAGAACAATCAAGGATTAATCATAAAGCTAGATCAGTTGGGGAAAAAAATTGTCATCGTAGATGCAAATGAAAATGGGCGAAAAAATGTAAGTCGGATAATTATCTATTTAATCATCCAAGAATACATACATCTCATTGAATTGTTTATCTTGCATGGACATATTTTTACAGGGACCTTACATCGAGATTGTGACACGGGACACACGAAAGCGTCGAACAAAGCGTAATGTCGAATTAAATTGTGTTGAAAACGATTCAGAGCGACGATGCTGTCGATATCCGTTGATCATCGATTTCGAACGTTTTGGATGGGATTGGATCATTGCACCAAAAACGTATGAAGCGAATTATTGTGCGGGCGAATGCCTAATTAGTTTTCTGCCACGATACTCACATACACATTTAATGCAATTAAGCTCATCGGTTCAGCCTTGCTGTTCACCACGCCGTATGAGTCCACTTAAACTTTTATATTTTGATAAAAGTTATAACGTTGTTCACACAAAATTACCAAATATGATCGTTGAAAAATGTGCATGTGCCTAACAAAACTGTAAAAATGCACAAAGACTGCGTAACATTTTTTTTTACCGAAAAAGAATTCAATATTTGATCATATCAGATCAAATTCCCTGTACCACTTCTAATCGAAAATCTTTAGTGGTTCAATTATTTTATGGGGCTTTGCAAGTATCATTAAGCCAATCAAGTGTTACGTAACTTAACTAAATCATCTAGCTAAGCCGCATACATGACTGTAGTTGGCAAGGTAATGTTACGTTTTTTCCTCCGTCCAAACGAATATTTAATTGGATAAACTCCCCCCCCCCCCCCCCCCCTCTCTCTCCCCCCAACAATACATCGACCAATTTTTTATATTTATTAGCCGCATTTAAACTTCGCTTGCATTTCACTGTTGTAACACTTAGCAAAACCCTGAGTATGTCCAATACAAAATTATTTGAACTGAAAACTTACAGTATAACTAAACTAAAATTCAATTTTTATATCGTGAAATTTTTTTATTTTATTTATATTTTCCTGCTTCCATTACACTTTAATTTCCCAAAAATACGTATTATAAAATTGTATGTATCATTTATGTATGTAATCATTTTTCCACATGTTACCATATTTTTCATAGGTAAAAAACTTTTCGTCATTTTTTCACGGTATAAAAATTAGCATTTATCTTATAGAATGATATCATAAACCAAATCAATTGTTCAACGGCTCGTCACAGAAACGTTGGCTTCATATATAACCAAAAAACACCAAATTTAATGTAGTTTTTAATCCAAAACAATTTATTAAATCGTAAAATGAAAATGTTTTAATTTTTTACACACAACGCACGTTAAATTTTTGTAAAGCACAAATAATTTTGGAAAGGACCTGTATATATTATTGTGTATCCTGTATTTATGTAATCCACACATTTTTTATGTAAGCAATAAAGATTGTTAATTTTAAGTTAATTAAATTGTAATGTAAAATTAATCATAAAATATTTTTTTATAAAATTGTGATCAATCGAAAAACATTTTTTTATACGACTTTTGATTAAAAATTCCCTCCCAAATTTTTCGATTAGTTTTTAAATTAATTATTTAAAAAATATTTTTTTAAGAAATTGCGATTTACTTTTGATTAAAATATATATACAAAAAAAAATTATCAACTTCGATTTATATTTATAAATAATTTTAATTATAATTACAATGTAGTTTAAATCGTAAATGTTCAATATTTTATTATTTTTTTTTTATTAAGTTATCACTTTGTGTAGCATGTGTATTTAAAATAATCCGAAAAAAGAGAAGAAAACATTTAAAAAAACAGAAAAAGCAAACAAGAAAATAATGAAGAAAATTTTTTAAACAAATTTATTTATGCTTTTATTTATGTAAGAGATTTCCACGCGTCTGGCGTCATCTGTATACTCGAATTTCCCGAAATTATCGTGTGCTGCGGATGAAGGCACAATGTCCTAAACATACCTATACAATGTGTTAATTAACCGTACACGTTGCGTTTTTATAATCCCAAAGAAGTGTATCATTTTGCAAGATGATGTAATAAATACTTAAAGTTTAAATAGCGAACTCATCAGTTGTCGAGAATGTCAATTGAGGTTGGTAAATATTTGATTTTACGGAAATATATTGAAATAGATACAATAACTTAAACTGTTTGTAAAAGTCTGATTAGTAAATACAGGGTGTTCTATCTGTTATTTTTTTATATAAAAAAAACAAATACATACTGTATGTTGGAAATTCAGACTTTTTTTTATTGAAAATGAACGTTGGTTCTATGCCATTTATGTTATGCTTCATGTGACACCAACTCCTGTTACAAAAACAACATTTTAATAATGAGAAGTGAGACATCTACCTTTCGTTTCAGTTAAATAAAACTCCATGAATTTTCAAAAACCACATACCGTACGATATTATAATCAAAAATGTCCCGAGAAACGAACCAACCATGATGTTTTTTGATAAAATAGATACATATACTGCTATCTAGTGTAAATGTAGAACACTATATTATTGTTGTTGTGATTGTTTTGAGATCACATGATCTTGAGTTTTTTGTTTATTTATTTCGATCCATTTTGTATGGCATGTAAAACGAAAACTGAGGCAGCAAAAAAAAAATAAAAGAACAAGAAATAGTAATGGGTGGAGGCGGGTACAGATAAAATACAAAGAAAATATTATTTATTAGTTTTCTTTAGTTTATATATCATCGTGATGTAGTTAACAAAATGGAAGTACTAAAATCTTAACAACTTAATAAACACATTTTTTAGCACTTGTTTTAAATTTTTGAATATTTTAATTTAAAAAAAAATTCCAAAAAGTTTAAAAAATCACTCGATCGGTTACGACTTGTTAGGTTATCATGTATCTACTGATTTATAAAAATAAAAATTTTGTTTAAAAGAAATACGAGGACAGACAAAAATTAGGCAAATGAATCTATTGACCGTTCCAACCTTCCGTTGTTTAATACGGAAAAATTTAATAATAACAAAGGTAAATGCAGGTAAGCGATTAGTCATCGGCTGAGTAACAAAATTCAAGGTATATGGAAGTATGTACTTTCCTCTTCGTTATGAATATTTTGGTTAATAAATATGGATTTTCGATTTTCGTAAGATTCTAAGGTATCTAAACGTCTGCTTTTGGTTTCTAAATTCTCTAACTCCAAAATTCGCCCAGTCTGTCCAATATAGAAGAAACTACAATCATAACAATTAAACCTATAATCACCGGACTTGGAAAGGTGATCAATTTCAGATCTTTCAGGCAATAGTCAAAAAGATGGTCAATGTTGTTAAAACGTCGGTGAATCGATTTCATCCAGTAATATGTTTTCAATAAATGAACACTTCAAAAGCTCCCTTCTATTTTCCAGGGTGGCCAGATTGTAGGTTCTACATCCAGGGAGGTATGGCGGTAGTTTCTACAGGTTAACGTGATACGGTAAGTCTTTGTCGTATTTCCAGCCACATTCTAAGATAAGTAACGTACAAACTTCTTTTGGGGACTCTCTATGTTACGAATATGTTCACTGTAGATAGGGCACCAGATATTAACAGTATACTAAAGTTGAAATCTGGCGTATGCGAATTACCATATCTTTATTGTCCCAATATCTTCAATATCACCAGTCCATCGTTTCATAAGGCCAAACATAGAGTTAGCTCTTGCTATGAACTGCTCGATGTGTTTAGAGAAACTCATATTTTCAACGAAAGTAACCCCTAGGGCTTTAAATTCATATTCTCTCTATAATGGAGAGTTGGATAATAGGATTAGTTTTTTGATGAAAATATATATGGTCTTACACTTATTTATGCACATTGGAATCATACCAAGTTCCTATGTTTTCAATATCTTGTGGTAATTTATAATTGTCGTGGATGTTCCACGATTTCAAATATTTTGGGGTCATCTCCAATCATGGGGACCTTTGAATAATGAATTACATTGGTGATACCAATAATGAAAATGGTGCCGATCCAAGGGCCAATATTGAGGCACGTCGAAGGTGGCTGAGATTAATTCAGACCTTTTGTTCCCCATTTCGGGCGGTATGTATGTTTGTATTGAGAGCGGTTGCTTAAGTATGACTTAAACCAGGTTATAAACGGAATGCAGAACCTAAATTTATTCTAGCATTCTAAGGTTTTATAATAACTAATTTTATAGCGAAGTCTGTATAGACCATATCAATTTGCTTGTGATTTTATACTTATTTTATCGTGCGATTGGTGAATTCGATCAGGTTGATTGCAGTTGATCCTTTTGGCATAAATCAATGTTGACTTTGTGATATGTATCAATCCCTGTTCTATAGTTTTGAATATTGGTGTTACTCTTGTTATTTTACATTTCTGAGGAAAAATACCTTGTTTCCGGGCTGTATCCTTCTTTAAACAAAACTCTCAGCTCTTCAAAACTATTTTGATCGCTTTGTGGTTAATACCGTTGATACCTTAAACAAATCAGGTGAACTAGTAAAAAACAGGTCTAAATTCTGTTACGACCATTTATTATATCAGACCTAAGAGACCTATAAGTGAAAAAATTATAATATGCCCTTCTAGTAGCTGTATATCAAATTTTTGGTTATTCTGGGTGATAGCCAGATATTACTTTTACATCGAGCTGAGGATCATCACCAGACTGCAGTCTGATGAGACGAACCGAAAATTTCATATAGAAATGGCATGTATGCGTTAAATACAATATAATTCGAGATTACGAAGGGGTTGACAAATGCGTAGCGAATCATGATAATTCTCTAATGCATTGTATTGTGATTATACTTTGTATGTAAGTTCAAAGTAGTTTGAATATTTTTGTAGTTTGGTCACGAATTTTCTAATTTAAATAATTCAAAGTTTGTTAGTTTGAAACCAAACTCCGAACTATCAAACATAAAAAATGTGAATTTTCCAATAGCAGCAGTTTTAATAAAATTCAAACAAAAGAAACTTGCTTTCGAGAATTAACGAGTAATTTTACAGTTGGGCATCGCTAAAAAATCAGCCTTAGTGAGCTATCAATAACAACATTTTTAATAAAAGGCGAATTTATAGCAAAAACACACAGTAAGAGTTAGCAGATAACTATACAGTTTAAAGAGGTTTAATAAATAAATTAACGCGGAACATTTTATGGCTTACTGGCGTCACCATTACCTCTTTCATTATTTTTCGTCAGTGTCTGATATTATTTGTAATTCTAATTTTGCCGATGTAATAGATTATAATGTGAATATTTACACACAGATTTATTGAACATATGTACTTTAGCTAAGTTTTATTATCTGTATGAAAGACAAAAACCGTTTGCTGCCAACGTTCAGAATCACCATTTATAGTATTGACCTAGGTTGGGGCCATCTAAAGGTCTAATGTACTCATACATTTTTAATTTGCTAATTTATAAAATGTAACAAATATAATAAATTTGTATGCCTTATGTAAACAATATACGTCGATAACAGGTCATATGAGCGAGTATATAATTGTATATAAATAGTGTCACACGCGGTTTTATTTTTATTTTACATGGAAAACGTAATATTTTATGTATTTAGCTATAGATTAAAATTAAATGTTTCTTTTATAATAAAACTTTGCAATATTGCAATTTTATATGTAAATATTTTTTTATTTATAGATGATAAAATTGCTATTTAAGGGATACATGAGTGGTACACACGCCACGCGGGCGTATATAGTAGATTATATATTTAAATCAGTACAGCAATTATCATCGCGCATCATCGTGTCTGTACTCCTGGACATAGCAGCCACCAATATTGATTTATCGTTTACCGCAAATTATACTAAAATAAAACACAGTGTACAAGTATACAGAAAATATTAGTGCGCTCATGCTCTAATTGCACCCCGCTCCGCCAAATTTAAAATCTTTCAACACAATATATCGTCACTGAATAATTTTTTTGAGCTCCTTCATGTTGAAAGTGCATATGAATATTTATAGTTAGTTAAACAACCAAGGGTGGTTTTGATAAATAAAAAAGAAATTTTGGCTGTATGATCAAAATATTACAAGCATATATATTACAATTTTTTTAAGGATAATGAGAAGCTTAAACCGGCAACCTTTCACAAATCACAACATAAGCCAGAAAGAACACGAAATGTGTTCGACGTATATGACGCTAGTACATTAAACGTCAAATAAATTAAAATTCCTTTGAATATTTTTATTTTTAATTTATTTATTCAATATTACAATTACAATATTAGTAATTTATCTATCTTAAATTATTTTCTTGGTTTATGATGAGTTTAACCTATTGATGACTCATTTTACAACAATTTCTTATTCTAATTAGAACTACTCAGCTCCAGTGGTTTCTGCCTTATCTTCTTACATTCACAATCCCTGACTCTGAATGATTATTATTTAGGCTTCTTTAGAAAGATTACGCTTTCTGCGTGTCATTTCGAGCCTAATTTTACTTCAATGTGTTTTTTACAGATTTGCCTGATTGTTAACCTTCATGATAATATCGTAACAAAATATATCATTCGTGTTCGGATTTTCAAAATTGTGTTTCGTATGTCTCTAATTTGAGTATCATTTGCGATCTTCAACCTAAATGATTACTTGGCTCTCATAGCACAGTAGCATTGTTTCAATTGTTCACTGGTCTTCTTGGCACAACTCTAAAGACCTATGGATACCATAGGTCTATACTGGTTTTACCGAGAGCTCAGATTTTCTACCCATGAGCCAGTAAATTTTCCTATATTTGATGTTTAACTTGTCTATTTTCTTCTTTTTTTTGCTTAGGTTTAGACGTTTGCCATCCACAAAACGCTGTTGTGTTTTAAAGGTTTTACCCTATTTCGTTTGAGAAGTTTATGAGTTCTATGTAAATTTTTATATTATTTGACTTCAATATGTCAATAAGTTTTTGGTTTTTTATTAAATTGTATTATGTTCTTATATCATCATATTTTTTGCACGTTAACACAATGTGATCGTTGGTCTCAATTATATATATTGCATGTGTCGCAATTTTTGTTGTCTTCTTTCCCTATGGTGTATTTTTATGTTTTGCTTCTGGCGTGACCTGTTTTGAGTCTGTTGTATTAGTTTGTATGTTTCGTTTGCATTTTTTCCTAAAAGGTCAGCTTTTTTGTTCCCTGATAGTCCTGAGTGACCCGGTATCCACTGGATTACGATCATTTTTGTAGGGTGTTGGTTTGTCAAATTCAAAATTTCACTTGCAAAATGACGTATGTGAAGTTATCCTAGAATTCTATCCCAGAAAATAAAAATATTTATTCAGGTAACACTAACATATCAATAACCAATTTGCTCTTGTGCGAAGTTATCCCAGCCCAGCTTTTAATTCATTTCATTCAAATATACTATATTTGTGAAGTTAGCCCAGCCCAGAATTTTTATCAATTTTAATGAAAAAACGAAAAATTATCAAATTTATTAAATTTGATTTGTTTATATGTAATTAAAAAATTAAAATTTTTAAACTAAAATTAAAAAACTGTAAACTTCTGAATTGCATATAGTAAAGGAAAATTACAGGCAATGTTAAAAAAGTTCGATCCGTGACAAGTTCCCGCAAATGAACTCTGGGCTGGAAATTTCACTGATTTTTATATAATTTTCCGTCTAATCAAAATTTTTTTCGCCAAAACTAAAAATTACACGGACGGAAAATTATATAAAATTCACTGAAATTCCCAGCCCAGAGTTCATTTTCGGGAACTTGCCACAAAACGATTTTCTTCTAATTCAGCTCAAAACTAGCTGTTAGTGTAAAAATTTCAAAATCTTATAGCCCTGATCCGAGACATTTTTAGTTTTGGCGAAATAAATTTAGATTTATCGAGTGGGACGAAAAATTATATAAAAATCAATGAAATTCCCAGCCCAGAGTTAATTTTTGGGAACTTGCCACAGAACGGTTTTCTTCTAATTCAGCTCAAAACTAGCTATTAGTGTATATATTTCAAAATCTTATATCCCTGATCCGAGACATTTTTAGTTTTGGCGAAATAAATTTTGATTTATCGAGTGGGACGAAAAATGATATAAAAATCAATGAAATTCCCAGCCCAGAGTTCATTTCCGGGAACTTGTCACGGATCGAACTTCTTTAACATTGCCTGTAGTTTTCCTTTACTATATGCAATTCAGAAGTTTACAGTTTTTTGGTACTTTAGTTTTTAATTTTTTTATTATATATAAACAAATCAAATTTAATAAAATTGATAATTTTTCGTTTTTTCATTAAAATTGATAAAAATATTGGGCTGGGCTAACTTCACAAATATGGTATATTTGAATGAAATGAATTAAAAGCTGGGCTGGGATAACTTCACACAAGAGCAAATTGGTTATTGATATGTTAGTGTTGCCTGATTAAATATTTTTATTTTCTGGGATATAACTCTGGGATAACTTCACATACGTTGCAAAATGTTTGTCGTGTTTTTCTTTTTAGCTGATATCAGTGACGTACAGGCGCTTTTAGAATCGGTTAAAATCAAAAGTTTTGTTACCTTCATCTTCAGGCCTTCTTCTATTGCTATTTTGATTGGTATTATTTCTATCGTTTTGATTGTAGCTATCTCTTTTTAGTGTAGTGGATATTTTTATTTTGTTTTTGTTGAAGTATATTCCTATTTCTCCTTTATCGTTTTTTTAGATCCATCAGTGTAGATGTATGTATGGTTATAACTTGATACAACTTCGTTTGTCCTATTTAATAGATCCACTGGATTTGTGGTTTTTTTGTTGGGGATATGTGGCAATGAATCAAATATTGTTATATTCTCTGGTATGTCTATGTTTTTGTGTTGCTTCTGTGAGATGAACCGGAGGAAGGAGTGTTTGCCAGTTTGTTGTCAGTTGCCAGTTTGTTGTCTTTGCTTAATTGTTTTGCCATATATTTAAGCGTGATTTTTTTATTTTCTAGTTCAACTGGAAGCGATCCGGCTTCGGCTAGTAGAGCTGGTATTGATGTTGTTGTTAGCATTCCCGTGCATATTCGTATGCTGCTATTGAGTATTTTTTGTTTGGTTTTCATTATGTATTTTTTATTCGTGTCCCTAATGACTTCAGCAAATTGTGTTCTTGTGTTTATAATGGCCTTTTGGATGTTTAACAGGGTATATGGGTGAGCTCCACCTTTTGTGTGAGTTAAAATTTTTAATAGTTTAATAGTTTAAAAAAAGTGGGGCTTAGATAGCTGCCTTGGGGAATTCCCTTATTTGTTATGTGTTTGAGTGTGATTGTTTGGTTTTCCACTATAATTATTCGCTTTGTGAGGAATTGATAAATCCAGTTTATTAGCTTGTGAGGGAAGTTTTTTCTTTTTAATATTTCGATTAATGTGGTCTCGTTGACATTATCAAATGCTTTTGATATAACTGTGGTGACTAGTATTTTCAATTTATAGGAGCGTTTTCCTTCAAATATTTCTGTGAATAGGCTTGTGAAATAACCTATTGTTCATAGGCCTGCCCTAAAGCCGTTCGTGTTATGTGGCAGAATGTTGTTTTGCTTGATTTGGTCATTTATATCTTCAAGATCGTGCGATCTAACACCGATGGACTTTTTTCTTTGGAGCTATGTGAAGGCAGAGGTGATTGAAAATAACCCTGAACAGTTGAACATCTTAAAGAGGAAATACTGCGCGTTATTGGTGAAATACGTTGTTGGTTTGAATACTTCTCCATATTCTTAAATCACGTGGTCTGTACGTATTAACAAAATGGCGGCAAATTTAAATTCGGCGCTCTTGCTGACACTCCCTATAGACCTGTCCCAGATATTCAATATTATATTTTCAATATATATTTCCTTTATAGCTTCCTGATGGGACAGTTAACAATACTGAGTTTTATTATTAGAAATTAATGAAATATAATTTAGATAAATATTTTGCAATTAAGGATTTCCTTTCTTATAAGCTCCAAACTGTTTGGGTTGCGATATAATTGACGGTTTCAGATCGAAGTTAGTTTGCTTCAAGAACTATATTGAAGATCCAATTGCCGTCGCCAGGAATATAATATATTTCCATTATTAATCAAATGACAAATTTAATTGTATATCTAGGATATGGAACTTTGAAGTGTCCGTGGAGGGAAATTTAACAAAGTTACATAATAGCAGTGTTACCAGTTTCTCGTTTAAATTTAATTTTAATGACTTTTTATGAAAGCTTGATAATTGAATTTTTGAAATTACAGATATAGCTTGAAAGCTACAAAATAAAATTTAAATGCAGACAAATATTGCTGTGCTTAGATAGTTTTTGTATTTTCAGGGTTCATGCCACTTCTTTAATTAAACTATTTTTCTAGGTTGTTCGGGAGACTGTTAATTGGTAAAGATTTAAATTAGTTTGTTTTAGGTTGGATGAATAATTATTAATTTATAATTAAAGCGTTGAACAATCGATTGGGTTATTTGGTTATCAAGGATTCTACAGATGTACTAGATATTTATTATTGATTATGTCATCTTACAGATTCCCGGTTAGCTTAACAGTTTTATTTAATTCTGGTTGGGAATATATTGTTATGTATTAATTTGTTTAGATATTGGGGATTCTAAATCTGTCACACATTCATTATTGATAAATTACCTCACAGAGTCCAGATTAGCTGTTTTTGAACACAGATTGGTCCTTTTTTTATTTTTATAAATAAGCAAGTGACTTTCACATTACATAGTTTTTTATTTAATTATTTTTTATAAAAAATAACTACATATTATAACTATAAATAAATTTTTATTTTAAATTTACAGATTCACAAAGCTTCTATCCGTTGAAGATAGAAAGGTTGTGCGTTTCCTTTTTGGGATACTACAATATTTGGATTCGATTTATTTTATTTGTTTTAAGAGAAACAGATAAATTTATTAAATACTAATCATTACATTACATTTATTTTAGTCAAGTATAATTTAATTAAATCGTACACAGTTCTAAATAATGAATCGAGTTAAAGATGACGTTTCATTTCAGGAAATTTACCAATTAAAATGGCAACCATATTAATTATATTTTTTTTAGGATGTTGATTGCTGATTCACTGTGCTAGTTGAAAAAAATGACAAGCTGGGCACCCAAGGGGTAAACCGCATTTTTGAGGTATCGCTTTCGACATCTTTTGGCTTTGAGTCAAAAATTTGCCAAAATATACATTCATTTTCACGTTGATAGCTCTTGAACCATTAAGATTTTCGTTATGCTTTCTTCAGCAAAGTTGTCGCGCAAGTCAAGACAAACAACCTTGCCGAATATATGAGCCGCTTATTTTGAAAGTGGCATAAGTCACTTTTGTTTTTCAATCGAGATATATAAGGATTAGCATTTTAACATATTTAAAAATATTGATGCCAACTTTCGAGAAGATTTACTTGTATTTGTCATCTGAGGATACTTATATTATTGATTGGAAATTTTTTAAAATGAAGAGATGAAGTCACTTTTGTTTTTCAATCGAGATATATAAGGATTAGCATTTTAACATATTTAAAAATATTGATGCCAACTTTCGAGAAGATTTACTTGTATTTGTCATCTGAGGATACTTATATTATTGATTGGAAATTTTTTAAAATGAAGAGATACTGATAAATTGTAGCTTATGTAATTATTAACTTGATTTTTGGAAAAGTGACTTATGCCAGTTTCAAAATAAACGACTACTTGTGTGTTTTACTTAGGACAAGGTTAGGTTAAACTAGGTTGGAGTGGCTGCTTCCGCACAGTTAGACCAGTAGTGGCCCGTTGCGATACCACAGGATCCTATTTCCCCTTTACCCTTGTTCAAAACCATTCGGAGTTACGTACGTAGCGCAAAATATCTCGCACTCCACAGTCCGCGAGATCTGAAAGGCTGGCCTTACTGTACTCGCCCAAATACCTATGCCTTCTGTATGATAGTTCCAGATACGAGCATAGGAAGTTATCTAAAGTCTCTTCCTTCTCTTCGTCCATGCAACTTCTACAAAGTCATTCGTCTGTAGACCCAGCCTTCCCGCATGTTCATTAAAAAGGCAGGGTTCTGTCAGTTTTGGCAAAAGCTTTTCACAGAAGACTCCGGCTCCTATCTTGCCGTCTAGAGAATCAAGGGTCCACCTGTGCAGAGATCCGTATACACAGGTAAGGCTAAATACAACTGGAGGTCGACATACTTAGGCCAAACAGGACGCTCATTTCAAATAAGACACAAAGAACACATCAATGACATAACCTAATTTAGAAAAAAGCACAAAAAATTAAGTTTCGCACAACACATTAAAACTGAAAATCATATGTGCACTAAATTCAATAAAAATTTAACCATTTTGCACAGAATCAAAAAAGGACCGAAATTAAACAGGTTAGAAGATTTTGGTGTAAATTTTGGGCACGATTTGACTCGAGAGTCATGAGACATTTGTTTACTGTACGTATACAAATTTCTCATGAGTCATGAGTCAGTACGACAAAATCAACACAAAAAACTAATAAAATTTATGACTAATTATCCATAACTTAAAAAAATGGAGGTGACAAACAACAGCGCCTAGCAACAGTATATAAACAGTTTCAAAATAAATTATGTAATAGTAGTAAAAAATAAACCGAAGAAGAGATTATTCTCGAAAGAGATATTTCTTAAAAAGTTAAAAAATTGGCACAAATATAATTTTTTTCATTTAAATATATAAAGTGACAAAAGAACACAAAAAATAAAGTGAAAATCGGCTTGTGAAATCTGGTGGTTTTAAACTGAAGTGCTTTTGTTTTGAAATTTACAATTTTGAGCAATCGCCGCAAAATACGTGATGAAACCGCTGATTTATATCGAGTATACTTTTCACAAAATGTTATTAGTGGTGTAAATTGGACGTCATCTTTTGTTTGTACGGCATGCATTTTCCATCCGCATAGATGGCAAAACACTGGAGCCGCAATGTCATTTGGTGTCCCGCTGATGTAGATCCAGTTCAATGTTATGGGTGGATGAATTATATTCTCGGTACAAACAGAAAAAAATTGATTCATTGACATACACTGCAACGACAAATGAACTGAAGAATATTTACCACCAACATTTGGATCTGCCGAAATCGAAGAAACATCTGCATCAATATATCATCCATTAAATATTACATCGCCATCCAATCACCTTGAGATCTCGCAAAATTGTTTGGATATTATGGTACGACGATCTTTTATCAAATGATTTAAAACAAGTGAACATTTGGGCTCCAAATGTTCAGATATTTATATGGAGCAATAAATCGTCATCGTCATTTTACGAATTTTTTCAAACCAATCGAGAATAATTCACTCGCTTTTTGCACTGATATCCGTGGTTTGGCATCCACAATGCACAATGCGTATAATCCCGAAGATTGGTGATTGTTTATCGATTCCTCCAAAAGTTTTCAGGCAGCTTTCCTTCATGTTACCAAGTCAAAAAAATTTATTCCAATTGCACTCAGCACAAACACAAAGGAAACTTATGCACCAATGAAAAAATCATTGATTTGGGTTATATTAAAAACTTGTGTTTTATGTGCTTATGGAATACACGTTTTAAAGGCAACCAATACAACGTCATCGACCACCATACCAATAAGTACATTAGATTGCGATACGACAACATCGTTGAGGCTCCACTTGTGCCAATTGAAAAAATGTTGCCGCCACCACTTCATATCAAGCTTGGAGTAGATAAAAAATTTAGAAAAGCGTTGAATCCAGATGGAAATGCGTTCATAGAATTGCGCCGCATTTTTCCACGGTTAAGTGGAATGAAAATAAAAGAAGGTTGGTGTTTGAATCTATTCGAATCTATGTTTTGATCAAATGAAACTTCATTTGGTCGTTTGATGAACGATGATGCATTTGAAAATACTCTCAGTGAACGAGACCTTGTGGCATGGAAATGTGTAAAGTGTAAAAGAAGTTATTAAGAATATTCTCGGAATTAATCGATCCGATGATTGGCGCAAATATATTGAAAATATTCTGACCGCTTTTCATAATAAAACGTTCGAATGTCATTGAAAATACATTTTTTACATTGTCATATGGCCGAACAATCACGAGCCGAATCCGATGAGTATGGCGAGCGTTTTCACAAAGTGGCAAGACTCGAACATTATTACAGCGGCAAAAAGCTACATGCACGCTTAGGCGATATTTGTTGGAATTTGCAAGAGGAATAAGATCCCGAAGACGACACGAACGAATCCGACAATTAAAATTAAAAAAGTTAAGAAAAATGTTAATTTTTTAGGAAAAAATAAGAATCGTTTTAATTTTCTTTTAAATGGTTTCTATTGTATCTATATTTGTCGATGCGATGTTTATTCGATCGATTTCAATCGATTTAAATTCAATAAATGGACAAAATGAGAAAAAAGGTTTTTCTCGTCTACATGAAAAGAAAAAAAAACTAACACAAAAATGTGAATTTAGATGTGGTTTTTCGGTCTTTATTTGTTCGGCAAAGTTGTTTGTCTTGGCTTGCGCAACAACTTTGCTGAAGAAAGCAAAACGAAGATCTTAGTGGTTCAAGAGCTTGTAACCGCTCGCGGTAGCCTTGAGCGGATTGACAGACTATCACTGCTCCGGATCTGGTGCGGTCGCATTGTTCCGGCTAAGGTCTCAGGAGCGATGGGGGGGAGGTGGTAATCCAGGGGAGACAGTGATTTGGGTTTAACCGCTTAAGAGTTCATGCCAAAAAAAAAGAACGGGTGTAATGCCCACATGGTCCAATTCCCACCAATAGCTAATTTACCACGACATTAAAGACATTATAATTCTAGAACGAAGAGTCGAGAACGAATCTACCCAGCAAAAGGCCGCTAAATTCGTAGTAGGGGGTTTAGAGAATCCGGTACACTCGAAAGAACGAAAGAAGGTGCCTAAACAAAAAAAAAAAATAACGTGACACTTAGCTGTTTATTTTTTTATACGGATTCAAGGTTGTTCCGACTGTTGCGCGGTATTTCCCACACGTGTTGTTCGGGATCGCCCTCGTGGCCACTACGGTTTTTTTTATATATTCTTTGGTTGTATACCGTACACTTTTATCACAGACACAACACTATTTAACACTATTTCCCTACTTCCGTAAGGTTTTAGTAGCCGCCCAACCGCCCCTCCTCCACTTAGTACCTATAATGGTAAACGCGCACGATGTGGAGGCCTATGACGACGCGGATTCGATAGTTAATATTTAAATATTATCCGATTATTTAAAACAAAACAATATGTCCCGATCGACAGAATGGTCGACTAACGGGGTGCTCACTTTCACGCTTCACGATATTTGAATTATTTATTTTGGGTGAACTTGAATTCCCTAAAGGGGATTTAACGCACGACTATAAATTTATTGAATTCAATTACACTAAACACTAAGTATTATGATATTAATTGCACTATACACTAAATATTATTATTCAACAAAAGTAACACTAAAACGAAAGTTAATGAAGATTACCGACCCGTCACTTATCACCATCAAAGTACAACTGACCCGTTTTTGTCATTCCACCACCTCGATTCTACCAGAAAAAAATATATATCATCAAACTTTATGGTCAAAAAAACAATACAATAAAACAATACAATAAAATCAGTTGGAACAGGTTACCTAACACAGGGTACACATACCGACTCGAGTTTGCAACGCATCCAACGCAGATCTACATAAATAACGGATACGTTACACATCGTGGGGACGACCCACATGAGAAGTGGTTTCATGCGATGCCGGGCATGATAGGAGGACTTTAGTCACCTAATCATCAGTAATAGGGAAAATTCGGGAGTCGTACTAACGAACGATTACATTCTGGAAACAAGGGGTTTCGCCCGTATTTGTAGTTTAGCACTGCGGACAAGGACTTTAAAGCCCTGTTGGACGTTATACCGCGCCGATTCGGTTTCTGCTTACTCGAGGACTAACTATAAGGCAATTATCACTAGGTTCTAATATCTTTTAAATGAAATAATCCTAACAATTTACCATTAAGATCCCTCACTCTATATGCCACCTTACCCATCTTTTCATGAATTTTGGCGGGAACAAATTTATGATGTAATTTTGACGAAAATTTTCCCGCCGCATCACTTTGTGCGAACGACCGTACAAATACCTTTTGTCCAATTGTCAGGTCTCGATTACGACAACGTAGGTTGTATGAATGGGTACTTTTATCATACGCGGATTTTAGGTACATGAGCACCTTTTCTCGCACTGCGTTCAAGCGATCTGCTTTCGATGACACGTATACATTATTATCTTCCAGTTCGGTACATATTCGCCGCAATCGGTAATCCGATCCATGTAGAATCATGTGCTGGCCGAACACTAGGAAATAAGGGGAGTAATGAGTGGAGCTGTGTACACAATTTCGGACGGGCAATTTCCTGCAGGTATTTATCCCAATTCGTGTGAGAATTGTCCGCTAAATATTGTCGTATGGCACTGATTATGGTACGATTCACTCTTTCCGATGCATTACACTGTGGCGAATGTATAGGAGTTCGGATATGTTTCACCCCATACTTATGTAACAATTCCTGCAATTGTTTCGATATGAACTGTTTCCCATTATCCGTGGTTATTCTTTCAGGTACCGAGAACAAATTAAATACATTGTCTTCAAGAAAATCGCATACGAGTGAGGATGTTGCTTCCCGTAACGGTTTTATTAATACGAATTTTGAATATTGGTCCAAGATGAGTAAGATATAGCTGTTACCCTTCTTAGATCTTGGATAAGGGCCTAAGAAGTCCGCGTATATATGTTGAAACGGGCGCGTGGAATCCTGACGTTGCCCAATAGGAGGCGTAAGTGATCGGTTAACAGGTTTATTCATCTTACAGTAATCGCAGGTTAACACAAAGTTTCGAATATCCTTAGTCATGTTTACCCAATAAAACTGGCGCTGTAATCTTTCCACTGTTTTATCGACACCTAAATGTGCTGACATGGGACCACTATGAGCGCGTTCTAATAACTGCTGCCGTAACTGATCGGGCACTACCAACTTCCAATCTGATAAATCGGTGTTGACGTATCGCATTCCGTAGCGGAGATTTATGAAGAGCCTACCGTCATGAACACGATAATTGGTATGTCCGGTATTTTTGGAATCCAGAATATTCTGTGTCTGTTCCAAGTACTCATTCGTAAAGAATGCTGGGGAATCTAGATCAATATGTAACGGAGGTAAATCATTATGCCCTACGATCTCGTTTACCTTTGCTACCTTGTCAATTACGTTAATCGAGCATAGAAAAGATGCCTTAGGAGTAACCACATCTACTTCGTATTGTTTAATCCACTCTAATCCAGAATTTTTGTTCACAGTTTCGCAAAAAGCTCGAGACAACGAGTCTGCTACAATGTTATCGCTCCCTTTGCGATATTCTATTTTAAAGTCGAATGCCTGTAGTTTAAGGCTCCACCTCGCTAATCTGCCGGAAAGGTCCTTTTGTGACATTAACCATTTCAGAGATGCGTGGTCCGTATATATCGTAAAGGGATACCCCTCTATGTAGCATCGAAATCTCTTTACGCTCACAACTGCAGCTAGGCATTCTAGCTCTGTAATGGAATAATTTTTTTGAGCGGAATTTAATTTTTGAGATATGAAAGCGATCGGTCTTTCATTATTTTCACTGTCTCGTTGGAATAATACACTTCCAATACCGTCCTTGCATGGATCACATTGAATAAAAAATGGTTGGTTAAAATCGGGGTTAGCCAAGACAGGTGCGGTGGAGAGTGCTTCTTTCAATTGTTTAAACGCGGCATCCGTGGTTACCGTCCAGATGAATTTCTTTCCCTTTTTTAGCAATTCACTAATATAGGCGAAGCGATGATGGCGAAATTCTTTATGAACCGTCTATACCATCCACAGAGTCCTAGAAAGCGTCGAACCTGCTTGACAGTAGTGGGTTTAGGATACTCTAGGATTCCCTGGATTTTTGCAGGATTAGTTCTGAGACAGCTATCACCAACTATATATCCCAGGTATAATACTTCCTTCATCACGAATTTACATTTATCGACGTTCACTGTCAATCCAGCAGACATTAATCGATTTGCAACAAGCTCCAATAATTCAAAATGTTGTTCTAAATTGGCTGATGTTATCAGCAAGTCGTCTAAATAGGGGAAGATGTTCTGCTGTAACTCTGACGGGATAACTCGGTGCATAAGCAGACACATGGTTTGCGGCGTGTTACATAGACCAAAAGGCATGACCGCGAACTGATATAAGGGTCTGCCAGGTACTGTGAACACCGTCTTATCGCGAGATTGCTGAGCCAGTGGTATTTGCCAAAAGGCGTCTTTCAAATCAATGGCTGAAATAAATTTCGTTTGTTCCAACCGACCCAACAATCCCTCGATAAGTGGCAGCGGATAAGCATCCTTTACAGTAACCTTATTCAGCTCGCGAGCATCCAGGCACAACCGCACTTTACCGTTCGACTTTTGCACCAGCGTCACCGGAGACGACCATGAACTTTGACTTAACTCAATAACTCCCAGTGATAGCATCCGATCCAGTTCCTGATACATTAATTTCTGCTTGATAGGTGAAATTGCATAGAAGCGCTGCTTTATTGGATCAACTCCGGTACTAATTTTAATCGCGTGTTCGACCAGGGAAGTCTTCCCAAGGCCTACTTTGGATGACGACGGGAATTTCTCAATAATTGTATCTAATCTACTAGTTTGTTCGGGTGTCAGCTTATGATGATTCGGATCCTGGCGAGAACCTGTGTGATGCTGGATAGAATTTGTGGAAGGCGTAATTTGAAATAAATTCCAGAAATCTGTACCGAGATATAGAGTTTGTTCTACGCTGGGTACAATATATAGCTTCATTTGGTGTTTCTGGTTATTTAATACAACATCTGCGAGAATATACCCGAACACTCTCTGTTTTTCACCACTAGCTGTATTTACTTGTGAGGGTGCATTGTAAAATTTTACATTTGAATGGTTTATATATATTTCTGAGCCTAATCCAAGTATACTAATTGTAGCTCCGCTATCTAGTAATCCGGTGTGCTGCTCACCATTTATGGTAATTAAAGCGTAAGGCCTGGAATCCAAATTGGTAGTGGAGATAATTGTTGACAAGATACTAGCCCTCTGAACCCTTTTATGGTTCCAATAATTTTTCATTCGTTTTCGTTGTTTTAGGTTATACCGCCGTTTAGGATTATTAATTCTTCGATGGTGATTACTACCGGTAGGGGCCCTTATAAACTCTTTGGTCAGACTTGGTGGCAATATTGAATATAAAGGTTGTATTCTCAAATCGATGGTGGATTCTCCCCACGTGGTACGTCTCGTTGAAGCAAAGTTACGTTGGTTCGTTGTTGAGCCGAGTTTGGTATGGGGGCTAGTGGACTGGCAATTTGCCTGGGAAAAGTTTGCGTTGTTGGGGCAGGGTTCCCAGTTCTCCACTGTCCCATCGATAAGTTTCCCAACCACCTTGGACATTTATACGAAATTGTATTTCGTATAAATGTCCAAGGTGCTTGGGAAACTTTTGAGTCGTCGCCCCTGTGACGTTGGTTCGCTAATGCGGTCAAGGTTTACCTTGGACAGGGGGCTACGGGTCGATTTAAGTTCAGCTATTTTGGATACTTCGATGCCTGAAGCTTCGTCTGCGTTGAGGTCGTATAGGTATGGATCGAAGGTATGCAACTCACTGATCGCTGGGCGACTATGAGGTGAATAATTCTGGTAACTTTTCAATCGCGACCAGGTGTTTTCCCAGGCGGTACAACCTTTAATGAGCTCATTCACATTGGTGAAATATCGATCAGTTAAATGGAATTGAAGTTGCGGATTCATATTTCTCATAAGTACTTCTATCAACCGATTTTCCGGGTACGGATCATGGAATTGTAATGTTAAGCTCCAAACATGTTGATAGAATTGAGCGAAGCTTTCTCGTGGCAATTGCCTGCGGCAATCGATTATTTGTCGGATTTCAATGTCGTTACGTCGGTCCTGAAATTTTTCCAAAAAGGTAGACTTTACTTGGTTCCAACGAAGATTCGGGTTAGTGCGACGGAAATTCCAATACCAATGGAGTGCAATTCCTTTGAGAACAAAACTTAATTCGTTTAATAAGTCCGGTTGACTAAGCTTCATAGAATTGGCCAACGTTTCAAGTTGCAGGATGAACAAATCGGCGGGCAATCCTCCTGGCGAACCATCGAACGTTATACCCGAACGAGCAAAACTTCGAGATTGTCCGACCGTTGACTGGTTTTGAATTCCTTGACTTCCGGAATCATAATATCTAGGTTCCAGGGCATCTGTAGTTGGTATATATGGTATAGGAGGCTTGTTCATTGAAACTGGATGATAGTTTTCATTATTTGGAATATTTAGGTAAGTTACGGGTTGGAAATTATTTGTAGCAGGAACCCCAGCTTTCGTGAAATTATTAGGGAACGTAATGGGATGGTTCTGAAGCAATTGATCAGCAGGTTGAAATAGAACCCCAGGGGGCAAAATATTTGCTGCTTGACCCATATTAATCTTTGGTGATTGCGGTAGATAGGGTGAACAATCAGGGATCTGTGGTTTCAGAGCTGACGAAGCCGGTCGTTGGCTTAAAACTGCGACTTGCTGAGTTAATATTTGTACCTGATCCATCAAGGTTTGCAACGTAGTGGTTATCTGAGGATCCCCCGAAGACGGAAGATTCGTTTCAGAGAGAACCGGAGTTACTACATCTGACGTAATGGAGTTTTCTTCTGGTTTAGTGGTCATTGTGGGTAGGCTTTCATCATCAATACTAACAGACTTTACGGTTTCCATGGACGTATTTAAGGATTCAGGTTTGGTATTGTGTTTTTTTTGGTTGTTGTTTATTGTGTGTTTATTGTTATAATGTGTTTATGTGAAATACTGTTATATTTTAAAATTTCGTGTAATGTCTTGAACTTCTGGTACTCAAGACAATTGTATTTATAAAGAGTATATATTGTACGGGTATATCATATCGTATATTGTTGTTGCGTAAGTGCTATGGATATTTGTGGTTATTCGAGGTTATTTAATATTGCATATATTGTTTATTAAATGTATTTATTTAGTTAGTAGTAATTTAAGTGATAATTAAATAGTGAATGTATTGTGATATAATAAATATAATGGGTTTTATGATGTAGTACCGAATTCTTACCTGATTATAGTCTTGACTAAAGCGCTGTCAATTGTTGTATCGAGGGTTGATTAAAGTAAATTCACTTGTAAATATTCTTTTATAACAAACTTTATTTATTTCTGTATTCTAAGTAACGAGATAACTATTTAACTATTTTTAATGAATTGCGGATTTTACTGATAGACCACTTTTAATATTTTTCACACAGAACTTTGATTGACTACTTTTAATATTTTCACACAGAACTTTGATAGACTACCTTTAATATTTTCATACAGAACTTTTATTGACTATATTTAATATTTGCACACAGAATTTTTATTGACTATCTTTAATATTTGCACACAGAACTTTTATTGACTATATTTAATATTTGCACACAGAACTTTTATTGACTATATTTAATATCTGCACACAGAACTTTTATTGACTATATTTAATATTTGCACACAGAACTTTTATTGACTATATTTAATATCTGCACACAGAACTTTTATTGACTATCTTTAATATTTGCACACAGAACTTTTATTGACTATATTTAATGTCTGCACACAGAACTTTTATTGACTATCTTTAATATTTGCACACAGAACTTTTATTGACTATATTTAATATATGCACACCGAACTTTGATTGACTATGATTGACTGTGATTGACTATAATTGACTCTGATTGACTACTTTTAATATTTGCATACAGAACTTTGATTGACTATCTTTAATATTTGCATACAGAACTTTTATTGACTATTGACTATTGACTATTGACTATCGACTATCGACTATCGACTATCGACTATCGACTATCGACTATCCTACATTTTACAAATTTTTGGCTTATATACTATAGGTCTTTATTTATTTTTAGTTTTGTTTTTTGTTTCGAAATGGTGCTGAGTGGTAGTTTTCCACTCGTAAATTTTTTGTGTCACACATTTAAATTGTTTTAAAAAATTTTTAATTGGGTTTTGGGTCAACAAATTAATAATTTGTTTGGATTTTAATTTGCATGAAATTACATTTTTTCTCATGTGTACGGTTTTTGTTTTTAACGTTTGTGATTTTCTCAAATTTTCTACGCACACGTGTTTTTGTGTGTTGCGCGTGGGAACAGAGAAATTAGAACATTGTTTGTTTATGATTGGCATGTTGATTGAAATGTTAATAGATTTATGTGTTGTTTGGGGTGGTTATTCCTCAACACTTCCCCCGTTGGAAAAAGCTAAAATTTTGAGGTTGTTGAAAAAATTTTTTGCTAATATGATATATATGTATATGTGCCTTGGTTTGTTTCGTTGACGTGGTGATTTGAAGTTCGGTGTGCTGCTTGTGTGTTTTCTGAGATGAGTTTTGTCCGGTTTTTAATGCTGTCGTTGTTCCGTTTCTCTGGTCTTGTATTTTGTTCTGTATGTTCTGATATTGTTCGTTTAGGTTATCAAGTGTTATTATTTTTCTATTCAATATTATACGTGTATTTAATTTGTGTAGAGTACTAAGTTATTTGTTATTATATTTTTTTTTTTAGGTTATTGTCTTTAGTTTCCAGCTGTGTCTTAAAGACCTTGATTTACATGTGGTTGTATCTTATTTCCCGTTTTTATTTTTCTTGCTTCGGTGTTGTCTTTTTGTCGCGTGCCGTTATTGTGTATTTTGCTGTTCCTTGACCTACAGTCGTTCGTTTGTTTACATATATCATATTACCATTTTGCTTATTATCAGCCTTGAAAATGTACGTTTATTATGAGAAATTTTATTGTATAATTTTATGCAACGTAGTATTGTTTTTTATGATGCTCATTTTGTACAGTTATGTGTTTTTACGTATGCATATGTTTTGATGACAATATTGTGTTGTTTTATATGTATAATTAGAAATATGAAAAGTATGTATTTTATTAAGTAAGGTTTTCATTGTGTGTGCAATATTTTTGAGTGAAGCCATTTTTGTTTTTTCTTATATAATATTTTTATTTATGTGTGTGTTTTTCTTTGTATGATATGTTAATAAATTTTACTGTGAAAATATTTTTTGTTTTACTTTTATGAATGGAATTTCTTTTTTTTTTTTTTTTTGTGTATGCATGAAATAAGTGATTTTCGTATATTCAGTATTTAAATTCATGTGTGTGTTTTCTTAATATTTATGTGGTTAAAAGAGGTTTTTTTTTTTGTTGTTGTTATTTTCTTGTGTGCTTAATGTCTATAGAGATTCTTACTTGTTTTATACTCTAATATAGTAAAATTTTTGTTTATTTTCTTATATTTAGTCTCTAATTTCTTAATTTGTTAATAATTTTAGGTTTTTTGTTCCTTTGGAAGATTGTACTTATGCTAGGTTTATAATTGGTAAAAAAATATTCTTTTAAAATTATGGTTAATTGCTTGTCTAATGATTTTGTGTTCATAGTTCGTTCTTCCCTGAGTGTTAGTTTTGGTGTGGGTTCATTGAAGAAAAAACTATTTGTTTTTGAGATGTGTTTAGAATTCGTCCATCTCTAATTTTTTCATTTTATTTTCATCCCATGTTGGCCATGGATACGCGGGTATTTTATTTTTCGCGAGCCAATTGTATTTTCTTAAGTTTAGTTTTTCCGCTGCTTCAGCCTTTTTCTTTTCTTCTGGATATTTCAGGTGATACCAGGTAGTGACGTGTTCTGGCAGTATGGTTGTGGTTGTTATTTTTTTTTGCGTTTTGCGGGGGTTGCGTTTTATTGGGTTGTTTTTCCTCATTTTTCTTGACTCTTCATCTCTCTTGTTTTGGAGGTGTTGGATCATTGCGAGGTGGGCTTCGGGGAAATTTGACATGGTGTTGCTGGATATTGGGGTTAAAGAAATTTGTTTTAGTATTTATATAATTCTTAAATTTTGGTTATTTGAGTTCGTATCTTGTTTGTCCGTTTCTTTTGTGTCATGGTCTTTGTGTATGTTAATTTCTGTCAAGTTCCCTGTATTTCTGTTTTTCGCGGTTTTGTATTTGCAGAGTATTAGAAATGATACTGTTATTGTTATACTTATGCTGATGATGGTTATTGCTATTCCTGACGAGTGGTTGAGTTTGTTTTTGTTCATCTGGGTAGCTATTTCTTCTGCTGTATTTTTTAGTTCATTTATTTTGCGTACTTCTGTGCTCAGTTGTCTGTTGTATTCGTTGTGGTTGCTTATTTTGATTTGTTCTATATTTTCTGTGTCGTTGTGGTGTCGTAAGTGTTTCAATGAAGCCTCTACATCGTTTGTTGGTACTTCTGTTTGTTGTTGGTGTTCAATTTTTATTGTTTTAGAGTTTCCTTCTATTTGTATAATAAAGTGTTCTGTGATTATTTTACATGTGTCAAGAAATGTAATTGTTCCTTGATCTATTAACTGTACAGTTTCTGTAATATTTTTGCATCGTATTATCATGGTTAGATTTTTAATTGCTGAATATAGCCAAGTGTTTGAATTGTCCATTTTCGTGATTTTTTCTGTTGCTTTGACAGGTAATATTTTGCATTGATTAGTTACAATTTGGGGGTGGAGAAGTAAGTTTGGTAAGCAAAGAGAGTTTTGGATTGTGTTGATTGGTTGTGTCAGTTGGCAAATTTTTATATTTCCGTCTAAAGTATCTATTATGTTTTGGCATGTGGAAATTTCTGTTAAGTGTAAGTCTATGGATTTGCTTTTATCGTTGTTTATTGCTAAGTAGTCTGTGTCTGTAATGTACATCGAGTGTCCGTTCTGTGTTTTAAAGGGTATTACATATGGTTTGTATATTGTATATTCTTCGTTTGGCAATATGGGTATTGTGATTTTTGCTATGATTTTTCTATCAATTTCGATATGATTGATTTTAACTATTTGTCTTAAGTTATTGTGTATTTTCATTACTTTGTTTGTATCTTGGTAATTTGTGTTTACTACTTGCATGATTTTACTAGCAGGTATTATTAGTGGGTGTAAGATTTTATTTTCTAAGGCTGTTATGATTTCTGTTGCGTCATCTTGGAGTCTAGTTATGTGAAGACATTGTACCAGTATAAGGGATGATAATTCTGTTATTTCTGTGTTTAACTTCTGTTTGCGTTCGATGTATTTGTTCTGGTCATTTGATTTTTGTATTAATTTGTTCAATTTCTGTTCGATTTCTAGTGTTTCATTTTGTAGTTGTATGATCGGTCTGGATAAAGTGTCAAAATTTGATTGTAGTAATGCTATTTGCTGGTTTTCTAAATTTAATAGTTTTGTTTGTCCGTTGTTGAGTGTTGTTAAATCTTCGTATATTTTAGATGAGTCTTCAGCGTCCATAGTTCCGAAGATAAATTTGCTAATTTTTCCTCCTATATCTATTAAGCCTCGTTTCTGTTTCCCGTACATTTCCTTTAACTTGTTATCTTGTCTCTCTATTTGTCCTATATGCCATTTTAGTTCTCGTCTAAAAGGTTTACATATGTTTTCTGGATTTTGTTCTAATATTTCGTCGCGTAATGTTTTTAGATGCATGTTACAGTTTAAGAGAGTGTCTGTTAATTGTCGTGCTTCAGGAATGTCTATAGTGGTTATAATGTTTAAGTTTTTGGTAAAAAATATAGCTTTGTCGAGTACTTCGAATACTATTCCCGTATTGTTTATTTTCTGGTGGGTGAAAGGTAACTCTGTTTGTACTAGGGTCGTTATTGTTGATAGTAATATTATGTTATAGATGGTCATTGTATTTCCTGTAAGGGTAATTGAGTTGTTAGTTTAATAATTTTGTTTGATTAATCTGTTGTTATGGACTTTTATGTGTTTTTTGTTAACTTCGATTGTGGTGTTGACCGGTGAGTCTATGTGTATTACTTTGTATGGACCTAACCATCGTGCGTCTTGTTTGTTTTTCTTATTGTCATTAGCTAGCCAAACTGTATCATTGGGTTGTAACGTCAGGGGTTTGGAGTCTTTGTCATAGTACATCTTTGTCTGTTGTTTTTTTTGTATGATTCGTTCTCGTGCTACCGTGTGTGCGATGCGTAGTCTTGCTTTTAATTCATTTACGTAATCGTCATAACTGTAAACGGGTTCGGGTTCTTTTTGTACTGCACTAGGGATTAGTGCTGGTCGTCCGTATATAAGTTCATGTGGGGTAAAGTTTGTAGTAGTATGCGGTGTGGTATTGTAAACGAATATGGCGTAGTGGCACATTTCGTCCCAGTTATTTTTATCTAATTCCGTGAAGGATCGCAGATATTCTTTTAATGTATTATGTGATTTTTCTAGTGCTCCGTTTGTTTGTGGATGGTGAGATGTCGTCGTTATGTGTTTAAGTTTTAGTAGTTTGCACAATTCTTTGAACGTGTTGCTCATAAAGTTGCTTCCTTGGTCAGTCAGTATTTTCTCTGGTATTCCGTATTTAGTAATGTAATATTCACATAGTGCTTTCGCGACTGTGTTTGCTGTTTGATTTGGTATAGGGATGGCGCCTGAGAATTTTGTCAAATCGTCTTGGAATGTCAGTAAGAAATTATTGCAGTTTTCTGTCATTGGCAACGGGCCTACGATGTCGAAAGCTACTCGTTGAAATGGGTGAGTCGAAGTGTCTGTTATTTGTAGTGGCATTTTGGTCCTTCTGTGATTTTTGTTTCTTTTACACAATGTACATTTCCTAATGAATCTGTTAACGTCGATTAACATTTTTGGCCAATAGTAGAGCATTTTTATTCTTTTGTACATTCTCCATGTACCTGCGTGGCCACCTAAAGGGAGGTTGTGGTATTCGTCTAATATTTGGTGTCGTTTTTTAATGTCGGTTACAATCTCTATTTTTGTGTCTTTTTGATTTGTTCGGTTCCAGTCGTGGGCATTATCTTGTTGTGGTGTTGTTAGTATTCTTGTTTTGCTTGCTTCGTTCAGTATTGTTTCTTTAGGGTATGTTTTCTTGACTGTGTTTTTTGTTTCTGTTGTTATTTCTGTGAGTATTGTGTTTTGTGTTTCGTTTTTATTGGTTTGAGAGGGGGAATTTGTTCTTGTGTTTTTGTCTTGCTCTTGATTGTCTTTTGCTTTATTTTGTGCTCGCGTGATTACTAACAGTTGTTCCTGGTGTTTGATTCGGCTGAGGGCGTCGGCATTTGTGTTAAATTTCCCGGGTTTATGTATAGTTTCGAAATTATATTCTGACAGTTTTAAATTCCATTTGAGTATGCGATTTGGAATTTTGGTGAGATTTCCGGTGAGTGGTTTGTGATCTGTCACTACTGTAAATTTTTTTCCGTAAAGGTATGGTCTAAAGTTGTTGATTGCCCAATATATGGCAAGCATTTCTTTTTCTATCGTACTGTAATTTCTTTCGGACTTGCCGAGCGCTCTGCTGGCGTATGCTATGGGGAATTCTCCTTGCTGGTATATTTGTGACAAAACTGCACCTAAGCTATATTCGCTAGCGTCTGTTGTGAGTGTGAACGGTCTGTTCATGTCTGGATATTTTAGGATGGGTGGGTTTATTAGGCAATTTTTTAGTGTGTCTTGAGCTACTTTACATTGTTCAGAGTATAGAAATGGTGTACCTTTTCTGGTGAGTTTTGTTAGTGGTTCAGCTATTTCTGAGAATTTCGGGATGAATCTGCGGTAGTAATTTGCAAGGCCTAGGAATGATTGTATTTCTCGCACATTTCGCGGTGTCGGGAAATTCTGAACTGCGTTTACAGTGGAGGGGTTCGGTTTTATTCCGTCTGGTGTAATTAGATGACCGAGAAAAGTAATTTCCTTTCTAAGAAACTGACATTTTGTACATTGCAATTTGAGGTTGTTCTGTCGGCAAATTTCAAATACCTCTAGTAATTTTGAATTATGATCGTTTAGATTTTTTCCGTAGATGATTACATCATCTAAGTAAATGAAACCTTTTAATCCTTGGAAACCTCTAAGTACATGGTTTATTGTTCTTTGGAATGTGGCTTGTGAGTTTTTTAAGCCAAATGGCATTCGAGTAAATTCGAAGTGGCCATAATCTGTACTGAATGCTGTCTTGTATGAGTCTGCTGGGTTCATCTGAATTTGATGATAGCCGCTAGCCATGTCCAGCGTTGAGAAATACTGGGCGTGACCTAGTTGGTCTAAAATGTCGTTAATATTAGGAAGGGGAAATGAGTCTCCGATGGTGATGTCATTTAGTTTTCTGAAATCGACGACTATTCGCCATTTCGGTTTGCCGTCTGCACCTGGTTTCTTTGGTACAGCGAGGAGTGGACTGTTGAAAGGGCTTGAACTTTGTTGGATTTTCCCTTCATTTAGCATTTCGTGAACTTGTTTATTGATTTCGTCGCGGTGCATTTGCGGAAGCCTGTAGCGTTGAACGTGGATGGGTTTGGAGTCCGTATACAGGTTTATGTTGTGTTGGATGCCTTTTACGGTGGTCAATTTGTCTCCTTCCAAGAAGAAGATGTCTTGATACTGTAGGCATAGTTCTAATATCGTCATGTTTTCTTCTGTATTGTTGTCTGTGTTTAGGTTTGCTGAGACTATCTGTGCTATCTGTTCTTTTCTACTGTCGGGTTTCTTTATAATGTGTTGGTATTGTGGTTCTTCTGTTATTGGTTCTATTTCTGGCTTTATGTTTATCAATTGTATGTCTTCAGTTAATGTATTTGCGATTAGTATTTTAGCTTTGTAGTTCGTCGGTTGGATTAGTAAGTGGGGTATGAAAATGCCTGGTTGAATTTCTTTGGCTGAGCAGATTGAGAGTTGGTTTGTGGGGGTTGTAATTTGTACAATCGTCTCGCTTCTTTTAGGTAGCGATATTTTATTATTTAACTTGTTTGAAAAGGGTATGACGTGACGTTGTAGTTTTATAGTACTTGTGCTGTATGAAATATTTACTTGGAACTTGTCGAAAAAGTCTCGGCCTAGTATTCCATTTTCGGTAATTGGGAAATCATTTGAGACGACGTGGAATTTGTGTGAGATGTGGTAGCTATTGCTAAGTTGTAGACTAAGGTTTAGGGATCCAAGTGTTTTGATTGAGCCGGTGCCTATTCCTGCTAATGTTATAGTATCGTTTTGGTCAATCTGTAATTTATCGATAAAGTTTTTTTTGATTATACACAAGTCGGCTCCTGAATCAATTAACAGGTGTACTTTGTGTTTGTTTATAATGGGTGAGATGATATCGCGAGTCAGATTGTCGTTTGTCGCTAGATTTACTGTGTACTGGGTGTCTGGGTATAATAGTTGTTGTAGTATGTCTGATTCTGTTTCGTCGAGATCTAAGATGTTATGTGTGAGTGGTTTTGTCAATTTAGGGATTGGATTAGGTAGGGTAGGAGTGATTTTATTTTCTGGAGAGCTTGGTATTTGTGTGGGGTTGCTGTTACTTTTGTGTTTTGTTATTATTTGAGATAAGTCATGTGTTTTTTGTAACAAGTTTTGTTTTAGTTCAGATGAGAGTTTTCGTGTGTTAGTTTCAAGTGTGTTCTGTATTTTTGAGATTAATTCGCATGTTAATTTTTTGAATAGTGAGATTTTGTCGATGAATTTGTTTTGTTCTGGATTGGTGTTGTCAGTTCTGTTCTGAGTTTTATTTGTTTGTGGGTTCGTAATTGTTAAGTTTATGTTTTGCACCGGGGTTGTAGCGGCGGCTTTTGTTTGTTGAGTGGTTGTTTGTGGAGTCAAGTTTTGCACCGAAATTGTAGCGGTGGCTTTTGGTTGATGATTAACTGTTTGTAAGTTTGAGTTGTGCGTCGGCATTGTAGCGACAGTTTGTAATTGTTCATTGTTTGTGTGTGAGTTTAAATTGTGCGTCGGCGTTGTAGCGACGGCTTTTGATTGATGGTTGATCGTTTGTGGGTTGAAGTTGTGCGTCGGCGTTGTAGCGACGGCTTGTGTTTGTTGATTATTTGCGTGTGAGTTTAAGTTGTGCGTCGGCGTTGTAGCGACGGCTTTTGCTTGTGGGTTATTTGCGTGTGAGTTTAAGTTGTGCGTCGGCGTTGTAGCGACGGCTTTTGCTTGTGGGTTATTTGCGTGTGAGTTTAAGTTGTGCGTCGGCGTTGTAGCGACGGCTTTTGCTTGTGGGTTTTGCGCCGGAATTGTAGCGGCGGCTTGTGTTTGTTGAGTTTGCGCCGGAATTGTAGCGGCGGCTTGTATTTTGTGGTTAATTGTTTGTACTTGATAATTTAAGTTATGAGCGCTGGGGCTCGTGTGTTCGTTGTTTGGATTTGGTGTAATTGTTTGTGAGTTAGTGTGATCATTTGAGAGAAAATTTTTTAGATAGGTTTCTGGGATAGTACCCATTTGGAGAGTGTGTCCGTGGTCATTTTTTGATGCTGTTGATTGTATTAAATATGTTTGTATTGGATCCGAGGTCAGTGACTCTCCTATGGCTGATCGGATCCGTTGTAGTTTTCCGGTTGCGTTTGTTGTGTTAAATCATATTGATTTTGTGGTTGTTGCGGGAATATCGTATTTATTCTCATTTTGTTGAATGTGTCAGTCAACGTGTTGGTATCAAGCGGTGTGTGATTGTTTTGATTGATCCTTTGATTTGGCTGTCTGTTGAAGAATTTATTGCGGCATTCTTCAAAGGTGTGTCCCGTTGTTACTTTACAGTGTGAGCAGTATTTTGGTACAAAATTGCTTCTGCGTTGGTTCGGTTGATATTGTTGCTGACTGTTTGCTGTTGTGAATTGATTCTGAGTTTGTTGTTGTTGATTGTGATTGAATTTGGGGATGACTTGTGGCATGCTTTGTGTTGACGGCATTTGCTGGTTTGATGTTTTGTCTTGATATTGTTGGTATGCGTGTTGCGGTTGTGCTATTCTGTTAAATTGTTCCTGCGTAGGTGCATTATAGTGTGTGTTCAACGGTTGTCTAGTTGCGTTGTAGTTTCTCTGATAGTTTGTGTTGTGTGTGTAATATTGTTGTGACCTGTTCGTTCTTTCATGGCTTAACCTCGTGCGGCATACATCCCAAGTGTGATTCATTTTTTGGCAATAGTTACAGATGATTGCTGGCTTCCCGTATGTATTCTGTTGTTGAATTATTGGTGTGAATGATGTGACCGCCTGTTTTGCTGTGTTCTGTGCTGTATTTGTTGTGCAGGCTAACATCTTCTCAATGGCTTCTGTCTCGTTTATTATTTCATCTACATTATTGGCTCTGATTGTGGCTATTTTCTCCCTAAGTATAGTATTGTTTAATCCTCTTTTGAATAATTGGACGGAGTTCGTGTTGAGGTGTTTTAGATAGGTGTCGTCGATGTTGTTGGCAGTGTACTTGGTTCTATAGCCGTTCTTGTATTGCTCAAGGGCTTCAAGAAGCCTGTACCCGTAATTTCTGATGCTTTCGCCGTATGCCTGCTGTATATTGTTGAATCTCCTTTCTAGTTCGTCTAGTGAGTGTAATTCTGTATACATGTTTCCTAGTATTTCCTTAAGTCCTTTGTAATTTTGGACATTTCTGTGAGTGATCCTTATGTATGCGTCTCCTGTCAGTCTTAGTTTGATCAATCGGTCGAATATTTTTTGCTCCTGTTCTGTGGTGAGGGTTTCGTAGATACTGTCGGCAGTGTCGAGGAATCTCGTTAAGTTGTGTGCTTGGTGTTTCGTGCCCTCTCCGTTGAATTCTGGTACAAAGTTCGCAATACTTTGTTGAATCTTTTGTTGGTCCATTTTTGGATTATTTGTGAGTTTGTTGGTTGTTACAGGTTTTGCGATTTCGAGCGTCTGTGGTGTTTGATCGTCTTCTTTAGCTTGATGTTTTGCTTTTGGTTTTAATTTTTCGTTTCGGGGTTCTGTCACTTGGATTTCCTCTTTGTTGGCTGGTGCCGTCGTATGACTTGTGTTGATTTTCGTTTGAATTTGTTTTTGATTTGTGGGGGCACTTTTGTTGCTTGTTATTTTTTGCTGGGTATTTAAGTGATTTATGATGTTCGAGTATAGTTCGCTAGGTTCTGACTTTATTCTGAGCCTTTCGCTTGCTCGAGTTGGTGATCTTGGAGTTTTATTTGATTTACTGCTGAATGGTGCGATTCCACTCATTTAATTCATTTAATTTATAGTTTTTGTTGCTCATTTGAGATCTTGATTTTGCTTTACGATTTTGGGGAAACAAGAGAATTTTTACAACTGCAAATTTGGGTGAAAGGGTTATACGACCTCGGGAGGACTGTTTACTTTATTTTGGTAAAGGGGTGTTCGACCAAAAGGTAGTGCGAAAGGGTGTGTAAGTTGGGAGCTTGGTTTTTTAGTGGATGAGTGTTCGACCTAAGAGATTTGTTTTTGTACGCGTGAATTTATTTTTACTTAAGATTATGTTGACACGGGTTCGTAAACTACAGCGCCAATATTGTGTTTTTTCTTTAGTTGTTGTTTGTTGTGTGTTTATTGTTATAATGTGTTTATGTGAAATACTGTTATATTTTAAAATTTCGTGTAATGTCTTGAACTTCTGGTACTCAAGACAATTGTATTTATAAAGAGTATATATTGTACGGGTATATCATATCGTATATTGTTGTTGCGTAAGTGCTATGGATATTTGTGGTTATTCGAGGTTATTTAATATTGCATATATTGTTTATTAAATGTATTTATTTAGTTAGTAGTAATTTAAGTGATAATTAAATAGTGAATGTATTGTGATATAATAAATATAATGGGTTTTATGATGTAGTACCGAATTCTTACCTGATTATAGTCTTGACTAAAGCGCTGTCAATTGTTGTATCGAGGGTTGATTAAAGTAAATTCACTTGTAAATATTCTTTTATAACAAACTTTATTTATTTCTGTATTCTAAGTAACGAGATAACTATTTAACTATTTTTAATGAATTGCGGATTTTACTGATAGACCACTTTTAATATTTTTCACACAGAACTTTGATTGACTACTTTTAATATTTTCACACAGAACTTTGATAGACTACCTTTAATATTTTCATACAGAACTTTTATTGACTATATTTAATATTTGCACACAGAATTTTTATTGACTATCTTTAATATTTGCACACAGAACTTTTATTGACTATATTTAATATTTGCACACAGAACTTTTATTGACTATATTTAATATCTGCACACAGAACTTTTATTGACTATATTTAATATTTGCACACAGAACTTTTATTGACTATATTTAATATCTGCACACAGAACTTTTATTGACTATCTTTAATATTTGCACACAGAACTTTTATTGACTATATTTAATGTCTGCACACAGAACTTTTATTGACTATCTTTAATATTTGCACACAGAACTTTTATTGACTATATTTAATATATGCACACCGAACTTTGATTGACTATGATTGACTGTGATTGACTATAATTGACTCTGATTGACTACTTTTAATATTTGCATACAGAACTTTGATTGACTATCTTTAATATTTGCATACAGAACTTTTATTGACTATTGACTATTGACTATTGACTATCGACTATCGACTATCGACTATCGACTATCGACTATCGACTATCCTACATTTTACAAATTTTTGGCTTATATACTATAGGTCTTTATTTATTTTTAGTTTTGTTTTTTGTTTCGAAATGGTGCTGAGTGGTAGTTTTCCACTCGTAAATTTTTTGTGTCACACATTTAAATTGTTTTAAAAAATTTTTAATTGGGTTTTGGGTCAACAAATTAATAATTTGTTTGGATTTTAATTTGCATGAAATTACATTTTTTCTCATGTGTACGGTTTTTGTTTTTAACGTTTGTGATTTTCTCAAATTTTCTACGCACACGTGTTTTTGTGTGTTGCGCGTGGGAACAGAGAAATTAGAACATTGTTTGTTTATGATTGGCATGTTGATTGAAATGTTAATAGATTTATGTGTTGTTTGGGGTGGTTATTCCTCAACATTGGTTCTATAATCCTGTAAAATTCGTAATAACTCATCACAAGCGATCCAGGTTTTATTCTTTTGTAAGTCAGGTGTCTTTGATGCTACTAGTATCCGTTCCAGACGGTCACGGTAATGCAGCATCCGGGAATGAATTCGGTTGGTAATGTTAGGCCAACTACTTGGTTCGAGATTTTCTAGATTCAAAATTTCGTTTTTCACTGACTTTCAAGCGACAATTAGTGATTTCCTGATCCGGATATTTACTAACACTTGGTAAAATTTTAGTAGGCTTAGGGAGTCTTCCCTTATATTCCGATTGTAATACTTCTCTTAACTTATGTAAGGTCTCAGCGTTATCTCCTAATATTCCTCGGAGTTGAAGTTCATGACGAACTTCATCTGGAGTTAGTACGTCAATATCCATTATAAACACAAATAGGCGATAAGGTAACACTAGTAAAAATCTTTAATGGTAAATAAAGGAATCACAAAGAGAGAATACATTTACCTCTCCTAATAACAATTTAATTTAGTTATAAATAAGACAAATGATAATATTTAACTAAGGGTATTGGGGTTATGATTAACTTATTCTAGGATTAACTTACTCTAGGGGGGCTAATCTTGGTACTAATATTATATATGTAAATATATATGTAAATAGGTATATATAAATTTCATGAAAAAAAATGGCAGGAGTTGGAACAAAATGTCGACGATTTACAACCTTGGCATGACTGGTATTAAATGCTTAGAAATGATGAAATCAAAACGATATACTAACTATAAAAAAAAAATAAATTCCGAAGTAACATTAGATCAATATGAACAAGGTCACAGAATATAAATTTACTTCTAAAATTCGCGTTACACATGTCATCTCGGGGAGCCACTGTAACCGCTCGCGGTAGCCTTGAGCGGATTGACAGACTATCACTGCTCCGGATCTGGTGCGGTCGCATTGTTCCGGGTAAGGTCTCAGGAGCGATGGGGGGGGGTGGTGGTGGTAATCCAGGGGAGACAGTGATTTGGGTTTAACCGCTTAAGAGTTCATGCCAAAAAAAATGAACGGGTGTAATGCCCACATGGTCCAATTCCCACCAATAGCTAATTTACCACGACATTAAAGACATTATAATTCTAGAACGAAGAGTCGAGAACGAATCTACCCAGCAAAAGGCCGCTAAATTCGTAGTAGGGGGTTTAGAGAATCCGGTACACTCGAAAGAACGAAAGAAGGTACCTACCAACTAAAAGCAATACAATTATTTGGTACACAAAACAAAAAAAAAATAACGTGACACTTAGCTGTTTATTTTTTTATACGGATTCAAGGTTATTCCGACTGTTGCGCGGTATTTCCCACACGTGTTGTTCGGGATCGCCCTCGTGGCCACTACGGTTTTTTTTATATATTCTTTGGTTGTATACCGTACACTTTTATCACAGACACAACACTATTTAACACTATTTCCCTACTTCCGTAAGGTTTTAGTAGCCGCCCAACCGCCCCTCCTCCACTTAGTACCTATAATGGTAAACGCGCACGATGTGGAGGCCTATGACGACGCGGATTCGATAGTTAATATTTAAATATTATCCGATTATTTAAAACAAAACAATATGTCCCGATCGACAGAATGGTCGACTAACGGGGTGCTCACTTTCACGCTTCACGATATTTGAATTATTTATTTTGGGTGAACTTGGATTCCCTAAAGGGGATTTAACGCACGACTATAAATTTATTGAATTCAATTACACTAAACACTAAGTATTATGATATTAATTGCACTATACACTAAATATTATTATTCAACAAAAGTAACACTAAAACGAAAGTTAATGAAGATTACCGACCCGTCACTTATCACCATCAAAGTACAACTGACCCGTTTTTGTCGTTCCACCACCTCGATTCTACCAGAAAAAAATATATATCATCAAACTTTATGGTCAAAAAAAACAATACAATAAAACAATACAATAAAATCAGTTGGACCAGGTTACCTAACACAGGATACACATACCGACTCGAGTTTGCAACGCATCCAACGCAGATCTACATAAATAACGGATACGTTACAAGCTATCAACTCAAAAAATGGGGACTAACTGTGAAATGAGATTAGCACCATTGAATTCGGCATACTTGAATTAGGTTTACCCCTTGGGCTGGTCTACAGTGATTATTTATATCCAAAAAAATCAAAAATAATTGTGCTGTCTTGTGCTAACCGCCTTACATTATATATTTTCATCTAACAATTTACTAACTGTTGACTACTTAAGCGTCTGTAACCGGGTTTATTTGGTCATATTTAACATGCCTATCTTATTATTCCATCTTGTTAAATGTAATAAAGGTGTATGGCGGACCCGGCGTCATTCGGAAGTTTCATTTCAATCAATCAATCAACCTCGTTGAATGATGAACCATAACGCAGAGGAATACCACGCATAGCAATGCCATGGAAATTATTGGAACATAAATATTTTAAATCAGATTTTGCGATTCATGAGCAAAGTTGTGCCGTATTGTCTACACTGCGTAGATTACATGTGTAGACAATGTATGTAGAAAATTAAGAAAATGGCATCGACAATGTAGAGAATGTAGACAATGTCATCAACATTTATCAAAATGCTATTGTTTCTTTGTAAACCAAACCATTTCAAGATGGAGTTCATTTTTTCTCCACATTGAAAAATTTGAACCAAAGCTTTTATTTGGTAATGAAGCACATTCATGTTTATTACGGTTAAAGTGCGAAATCGTTAAATGTGCAAAGTTAAATTTTTTTTAAATCGTTTGCTAGCATTTTCCGTTTCTATGAGCTGGTCGTTCCTTCTCTGTTGTGGGTTCCATTTCAGAGACCTGTTTGTCATTTAATTCTGCGACTTCCTCAATGTGGGCAATCCATCTCAAGGAGCTCAACATCTGTTATTTCGGCCAGTTACTGAGGCCAGAAGTACCTTAGTATTCTTCTAAGATTTATTTACAAACACCAATTTAACATTTTTAGTTTGGTGTTTGCGAGATAGGACGGATGTGTTCCAGACTTTGTGTAACATGTTCAATGTTGTTCTGGCTTTGTTGATTTGTTTCTTTATAACTTTTCATCTGTGCCACCCGTTTTCGCTAAAGTACGACCAACATATACGATCTCATTGGTGTGTTTAGTCTCATCGTCTGGCTTTCCTGATATTTATTTTGAGGCCAACTTCATTTGCTAGATTTGAGTAAGTGCAGTGGTGAATTCCATTCATTAGACTCAATGAAGATGCGTTTTGTTTTAATATGATAACATTAGTGTAACTTCGCCCATGTCTGAAGCCAGCTTGTTCCTTTCTCACGCGTCAAGTAGTACGCGCATGTTTTGATCCAGGCGGTTTGCGTCTAAATTCGTGGTAACCAACCCCAGTGTGTTGATGTTTCGATACAGATTTATTAAATTTGTTTCCACTGTTGGCATACACTGATGGTTGCCTCTTCATTGGTTTCGCGGAATGTGTTCCTTGTGTCCAGCATCTTTTAATCTGCTGATGTTTATTTTTTTCTGTTTTTCTGTTAACGACACAAATTTATTGTTGGTCATCACGTTTCGTCGTCACAATTTGCTTCAGGTGATGTTTATTTGTGTAAATTTTTGTGTGGAAATTTACTGCCTTCAATGAGTTATCTGGTCTGTGATGCAGTGTGTCGATGAGTCGTCTCCATTATTATTACGCACAGAGCCTATATTAATTGTTTACCACCCATATGGTGGTTTATCAGGTGGTTTATATGTTCAAATTTCTGCATGCACAAGAAGGGGAGATTTTATCCTTCTTGTATTATTACTTGGATTATTTTCATTTCACCACTCTTTATCTCACTGCACTGTGGCCGAGAATTTCGGTTCTCTTTTTTCTCTAATTGTTGTGGTATGCCTTCGCGTTTCTGTTAGAGTTTCGATGTTTCAATGAAATGAATTTATTTGAATGATTGGTCCATTGAATCCTAGCCAGCATCCAGCGCTTCTGAGTAAGGTATACGAGCCAGGGGTAGGAAAAACATGTTCACGTGTTCATTCCGTATTCATTATTCATTTTTTTCTATGATGTTCCTAAGCAGGCACCCAAGATAGCTCCAGTGAAAAAGGACCAGGAAACGCAAACGTCGATTGATAATCAATTGGTGAATCTCTGGGACAAATGTAAGCCGGAGCTAACCTGAACAAAATGGATATTGCTTACATCGAAAAAACCCCACCTGTATTTTTGTTCAAGACAAGATCATCGTCCCAGCTATCAGACAATTTTTGTCTGGAAACCACATTATCTGCACGGAATATCTTTTTTTTGTATTTAATTTTGATCAAAATACAAGAAAAACACTATAAGTTTTGTAGGACCCCAACTACTTTGCTCAAAAACGGACGTTAAAATCATAAATGAAATATTTGTTTCGAAAATGTTCATGACAGACGACACATGTGGCACAGCGAAACCATAACCGATAAAACATAGGTAAAACTAGAAGATGACGACTTCGCAGAGAAAAACAATTTAAAAAACAAAACAAAAAAGTAATAATCTACATTGTCTACGAATTGTCTACATATTCTACCAATTCTCGACATTGTCTACTCAAAAATCAATTGTCTACGTTATTTTCGACACCAACATGTAGACAATTTAGAAATACGCGTAGACGCACAACACTGTAATCGTGAGAATCGCATAATAAGCATTTATGTGTTAATCTGTAATTTGTTACACCCAAACTACCTAAAATCAGTGTATATCGATTTTGTCCCGTGAGTTACTCATTTAAAATGAGTGAAGCAAAAAATATCGAATACGTATACACTGTATAATACACAATTATGTCTTTGTATTTGTATTTTTCTTTTGTTTGTATTTGTGTCATTTTTATGATGGACAGTAATAAAATAACGCGATCCGGATGAATCGGTTTAATTGTTATGGTGCTTATTTCCTTTTCTCAACACATTACGTCTGCTCACGAGCTGTGGAGTGTCATTATTTAACATGCTAATGTATTTTATATTTTATATATTTTTTTATAATAAATTAATTTTATATGTTAATGTTATATGTTTAAATTTTATAAATAAATTAAAAAAAATTGAAAATACATAAATATTTAAAAAGTAACACTATCTTGTAAATGCGGATTCAGTGTTGCGTTAGTTTGTCTTTTCATTCGTTTAAAGAATTTTTTCGACCAACGATATTGTTCTAAAATGACGAATTTTTCTTAATTTTTCAAACAACACAAACATATGGCGCTTACAATGGTTAACCCTTTGAGTGCCAAGGAGCGCAACCGCGCTCCTCAATATAGGAATCAAAAATCTCATCAAGGGTTAATAGAATAAACAAAAACAATGACACGTGGTTTGCATGTGTATAGTAAAGCAAACCAATTACACGCGCGTCACTAACTAACATAAACATAAATACTACTACTATATCTTTCCGGTGAGTGTACTCATTTCGTTTCACACATTTTGGGACAAAATCGATACACAGATTAATTTTTAACTTTGTAGTATTAACATCATACTTGCTTGTGCTTATTAAATTAAATAATAACAAAATAAATGTTAAAATTAGTAAAACATTAAATCATTTGATTTTTTTAGACGTTGCTATGAAAAGAAACGTAACTCACGCCTAGCGGTCACAGGCAACTAGTATTACATAAAACATTTGCCAACTATTTCGTAATTTAGCTAAATACATAATTTAGTTAAATAATTTGTATGTATGTGTAATAATACTTAACCTTTATTTTAAGTGCACTTACCATTAAACCAGTATTAATCTCTCCAAAATAAAATATATTGAAATACGAAAATGGACAATTATCCACTTTTCCAAAACTGATCGATCCTTAACATTTTAATTGATTGATTGATTACTTGCTACTTGGCAATTTCATGTTAGGACTTTTTGGAAAATGTGATTGATGTGAGGAACAGTTTTTCCGGTTTAAATAATTTTTAATCATTATGACTTTTCGTTATCGTTTAATCTGAAAATATATTTTTATTTATCTATGTAAAATCACAATTTTTTTTCTATCTTTTTTTTTATTTTATTTTTTTAACATGACTTCACACAACATTACGTTTGGAACGTAAATTGTTCTATCGGTTTTTTGTTATGTAAGTTAGACAATTTATGGTACATTTTTGTAGGTACAGTTTTTGTCATTTTTTTTTTGTTAAATTTTTATAAGTCATAATAAATAATTATTTAATTGATGACACCTAACTGCTTTTCACGCCCTGTTATTTATCGTATATCGAGTAATAAAACAACGAAAGAGTTAGATGCTCGATTAATTTCATTTTTTTATGATGTTTTGTTGTAAGTTGCTATTATTTTATATGCCATCTGTATTTTAAATGATTTCGAGACGGAGGAATGGTGAACTATTTGACACGGCCAAGCTATTTTATTTTAATTGCATAAATTATTTTGAAACTGCGTATCCTTGAAGCTTTTTTTTATTTGTAGTGACATACACACAAGTTGAGAAATATTTCAAAAAGGACCGTTACAAATTACACCGGGCCATTCCGAAATATTTCGCCAAATAATCTTACTTTTTGAAAATTGAGTTCCAAAATAATAAATAACATGGGCGGGATTTAGTGGGGGGTTCAAGTTAAATTTTAACTTTTTATTTTTTTTATTTTAGTATATAAAGTATAAATTTGTATTATTTAAATTTATTAATCAAAATGGCTAATAATTTGTTGTTTTTTTTTCAATTTTATAAATTTTATTATTTTATTTATTTTTTTTTATTTTTTTATTTTTTGTTATTTAAATAAATAGAAAAAATGTTATTTAATTATGTTTTTTTTGGTTTTGTAGTAATAAGGCAGTTAAATAAAATACAAAGAAATTTGTTGCTCCTTCATTGTGTCGTCGTCTGGTGTGGTTTTCACGCATGCATATCGTACAACAGGTCTGGTGTAATATGTTGTTGGAAAAAATCGGTGGGGTTTTCAACTCTCGCGTTATTAATATTATTGATTTCAGTAGGTTAGCGCGCGCGGGGAGACAAATTTCCTGAGGATTTTTTTTAAATTGATTTATTTAGTTTTATTAAAGCTCTATTATTTAAATATATAGTTAAATTGGAAATTAATTTTAATTAAGTATCGTTATCTTATTACACAAGTTTTTTTTATTTTTTTTTGGAAACTTATATAAATTAATGTTTAAGAAAAAAAATCGATTAATTTTTAAAGTCTTATTTAAGATTATAGAAGAGAGTTTTTTTATTGTTTTTAATTTTTAACCAAAGAGAATTTTTATAAATTTTGTTAAATTATAAAACTGGAGTTAAATAGTTTTACCTTTTTTAGAACATTTTTTGATAATTACATTTGAGTATATGCCATGGCGAGGAAAATGTAGGAACAAGGAATCACGGGACCTTTAATTAGAATGGATAACGTGCTGTCTTTATCGCCATGTATATAACTAGGGCAATTTTAACGAGTTTATAGTTTCATAAAATCGCTTTCGGACAACAAGGTACCACGTTTCAGTATGGTGATTTTCAAACAATTTCTTTATTATTTTGAACTTTTGATTTAATTTCTACTATTTATAAATTATCTATTTTTAAAATTAATTATATGAGCAAAAAATCAATGAAAAGTGTCGACTAGAACTACACCTTACTAAAAATAGGTACCCAGGGTCTTTTCGAATGATATCGATACATCGTTATGAACAAAAACCGAAATAGGTATAAAAATAATTACGGAGTTCTCTTAAACATAACCACCCAAAATTCACCAACCGAGTTTCTTGAATATCTAGTATGCCGATTCGTATACCGATTATCGGTTTACTTACTTAAAAATTAATTTGTTTGTGAAAATTAAGCGATAGGTTTGTTTCATTAATTCAAGAGAAATATCGATCATTTCTGCTATAATCTAGGGATCTGAAATGGTTATTATGATATTTTGAACTCAGTTTGGAACACTTGGTGAATTTTCGGTATTTATATCTGTGATAAATATATACATAAGCATATGTATTTTGACATTTCATGTTAACCGGGAGACTTAGAGTTTTATATTTGAGGTAATGGCAATAAATTAAATAAGAATTGTAACGATCATACATTAGGCAACTTAACATTTTTTTAAATGCAGGAACGGATTACAGGAATGTTATTTATAGTTTTAGGTTGTTAAACTGGAGTAGGTACATTACACAATTTTCTCCAATCACTAAAAAACGGAAAACATTTGATTTTTACAAATAATAAATATCATGTTTATTTTCAATATTTTTATTCTTGTCTTTGGTTGTGTTCTAGGTAAGGGTAGGGAATGATACACAGAGCTCTTTTCATCGACTCAGTTACAAATGATCCCTCAGTTTATGGGTCGACATTTAATATATTGGTTGTGTTACTCGCGGGTTTTATGGCTTAGCAGATTTTAAACTATATTCTTAATAAATGTAATGATTATTTTATAACGTACGCCAAAGTGCAAAATCGAATCGACCTTTCATTTTGTAATTGGTTTGATGGTTGGGCATAAATTCAGACGTACTCATGACTCTTCGTTTTAGTCAAATAATTTATTTGTATGGTTCGTAATATGCTGACTTCTTTTTTATAGCATACATCATACTAAATTTTAAGTTCGAAGTCATATTATTGAATAATTTCTTTATAAACGTGAATTAAATTTATAAATTATACACGCGTTACCTTATATAATAGTTCTAGGTAGTTTTTGTTATTTTAATTGTTAATCATTGTTAACCTCACGAGCAATTGAAGCAATTATCAGGCAATCCCTCCAGATGCTCGATGAGGAATAAGGCACTTATACAACAGGGTTTACCTGAGGTAAACCTGAGTAATATTTTTTTTAAAGTTACCTTTCTTTAGAACTAACTTTTGTGGTACAATTTTGTAATGATTTAAATATTTTTAATTAAATATTGTATGAGATTTTCCACATGGATCCTAATATTTTAACTTACGAGATTTGTTGTATACTCATGGTACATTATGGAACTAAAGTTTTGACTTTTAATTTCAAATTAATTAATTTTTACTATACGAGTATGTTAGGTGCTTGTAAATTCCAGATACATTTTGTTCCGAGGCATAACTGCATTCGAATTATTTATGCTTCACTCAATTTATTTAAATTATTTAGCCTTACTTTAGTGCGAAATTTGATTAAAGGTTACTCTTAATATAGCAGTTTAATAAATCTGGCCAGACCTCACTTCCCCCTCCAGGCTTTGTCGGTTTATTTTCAAAACAATATTTGGACAATCTTAGTACATCTAATATTTTTTTTTTTAGTAAAAAGCAGCAACTTTAAGGTATGCAAAATTGTTTCCAAAATGAAAGGGGATAGAAGAGGATTTTGATGTATAATTACAGTGTTTAGTTTCGATTCGAAATTATTTGTAGGTATTTCAAACATCATCAAGTTAAGTTAAAATAGCAGGCGCTAATATTTAAGACAACTTCAAATACAATATTGCTTGAACAAGAGATGGGAATTCCTCTCAAAGAACAAGGACAATATACGCTAATATTTGTACGAAAACAACTTCAATAAGGGTGCTGAATTAGATTCATATTTTCAGAAAAAAGACAGGAAAAAGAAGGAAAGAGAGAAAAATAGTTTATAAAATTTTCTTTAGTCTTTAATAAGTCCTTTTTCTTTAGTTGGCCAAAGCAATGACCTCCTGGTAATAAACGGAAAATGCTTAATTTATGATGTAATACTATCGCTATTATGAAATATTTTCTGGTGTGTAACTCACCTGGTGAAAGACCTGGTGTGTAACTAACACAATAAAGTCGAAAGTCCCCGAGCTAGGTGAAGTCGAAAACTATTTGTGTTAAACACTTTGTTCAACCCATTTTTATTATGGTATAGAGATTTTGTCAAAATACAGCAACTCTCAACGACCTGTGAAGAAAATTATTAGGATTATTGGCTAAATTCTATGTTTTTTATTATTAGAAAACAGAATTTAACCAATTTAACCAATAATCCAATAATGACGGCAATTTTGAAAAAACAATTTTTATTTTGATAATTTTGATAAAACAAATTAATAATGTTGTTCGAAATATTTTAATCCTAACAAGTAGTTTACCATTTGTTTTGGATAAAGTTCGTGTTTGTATAAACCAATTACTTTGCTATTCTATTTCTGATACACTTAATATTACGCTCACTATTAGATTTCACTATTTTTCACTATTTTATATAGTGATGATTGTCAATGTATTCGCTCCATTGGAACTTCGATTTTAGCAAAATTTTAAAGTTCCAAATGATTTTCTAGATATGTTGAATATACCTCCCAGAACTCAGTTACTGGAGTCGGAAAATTGATTTCACTAACATCGGACGTAAAATAAACCAAACGAAAAGTGGAGTGTTAGTGCTTTTTATTTTGTTATAATATATAATATAAAATTGTAATTTAGTGAGTGATAATGTGAACATGAAGGCCCTTTTTTCCCCAAAAAAGACTTCTTCGAACACCGAAAGCCGAACACAATCTACATCAAACTTGAACCAGCTTCATGTAGAAAATTTAAATATTGCAAGTACAAGTGTAAATCAAGTGGGTAAAGTTCAACATAGTCCAAAGAAAACACCTATACAAGTGATTAAAAGTGCTTCTTCGACAGAATTAGTTATACCGCCGTTTAAAATTGTAAATAAAAACAGCGAAGAAAAAATTAATTCATCAGCAAATGCAATGCTAAACGAAAACAATAAGAATGAACTCAGTGCGACGAACTCTAGTGACCGTGGTCAGTTTGAAAATAATCTAGTGCAAACGGGATTGGATAGGTATATCACTGTTCAATCTAAAAGAAAACGTAGCCCGAGATCTGCTCAGTTTGCTGGCAGGAGCAAAGTGACACGGATTGAACTAGGTGTTAACCAAATACCGCTTAACAACCGATTCTCTAGTTTAGAGGTCGGTGACCTCAATACAGCGCCGAAATCGAAACCTGAGAAACCGCCTCCAATTTGTTTAAGGGAAGCATCTAACAATGAACTGGTTAATAAAATCGCATCATTAACAGACTCTAAATTTTATATTGCCCCGCTCAAAAGGGGTAATATAAACGAAACAAAGATTCAAACCTTCGAAATCGATGGCTTCAGAGCCCTAGTCAAACATTTTGATGAAGTTGGTAAAAAATATTACACATACCAGCTAAAAAGTCAAAAAGGGCTCACTGTTGTGCTAAAAGGAATTGAAAGCTGCGTAGATGCTAGTGACATACAAGCTGCACTTGCTGCGGAAGGTTTCCATGTCAAATCTGTTGGTAATATAGTAAACCGTGAGACGGTACCCCAACCAATGTTCCGTTTGGAACTAGAGCCAGAGGAAGAAAAGTCAAAAGGAGTTCACAAGATTTACAACCTAAAATATTTGCTACATCGCAAAATAGTAATTGAAGAACCTAGGAAGAGGTCAGGACCAGTTCAATGCATAAAGTGTCAAGAATACGGACACACGAAAGCATACTGCACCTTAAATGATGTTTGTGTTATTTGTGGTGAACTTCACGACTCCAAACAGTGTGACAAATCTCGCAATGACCCATCTGTGAAACGTTGCAGTAACTGCGGTGAAAATCATACTGCAAATTACAGGGGATGTGCAGTGTATCTGGACTTAAAACGGAAAATAAACCCTAAAATGAGACCTGAGCAACGAATGCTCAATATGCAATTTAATCAGAGGGCCATGTTTCCAAAAAATACAATAGTCACCAAACCTGCGAGTGCAAACACACAAAATGATAACTTGGAGACGTTTGACAGCAATTTTGCACAGCCAGGTGTCTCTTATGCAAACATCCTAAAAGGTAACAAACCGAAATCCAAAGTTCGTTTTAATGAAGAGGACCTAAATATTCATACCACGCTAAATAAATTAACCGAGACCATCCAAAGTTTCATGACGATGATGGAAAGGCAAATGAGCATGATGATGCAAAATATGAATACGCTTATGCAAATAATAGTTAAAAATCAAAAATGACAGTTCTAAAAATAGCTATTTGGAATGCGAACGGGCTTCCGCAACATAAAGCTGAGGTACACAACACAATTTTTTTAATATTACAGGCTATTCCGTTTATGACACCAAACATCCGGATGGAAAAGCACACGGCGGCACCGCACTCTTGATAAAAAGAAGGTTAAAGCACTACGAGCTCCAGAAATATGCTAAAGATCACATCCAAGCTACAACTATTTGTTTGGACGAATGGTCTGGGAAATTTGTAATATCGGCTGTTTACTGTCCACCGAAACATCCAATTAAAAAACAGCAATTTATCGACTACTTTAATCAGTTGGGAATCAAATTTCTAGCAGGAGGTGATTACAACGCTAAACATGTACAATGGGGATCGAGGTTGACGTCATCCAAGGGCAAGCAACTCTACGAAGCAATAAAAACCTAGATTATTTATCATCTGGACATCCCACTTATTGGCCTACCGATAGAAAGAAAATTCCTGATTTAATAGATTTCTGAGTAATACGAGGAATAGCACGCACCAATGCTCAACTCGTTGACTGTTATGATTTATCATCAGATCACTCACCAATAATCGTAACACTAAGTACGCAAACATTAAAAACTGAACCACCCCAACGTTTAACAAACAAACTAACGAAATGGGTTCTGTATAGAAACATAGTAGACGTAAATTGTCATCTGGATGTCCCACTGCAAACACCAGAAGATATCGATGCCGCGATAGAAAACTTAAGACAAATAATGGAAATGGCTGCAAAAAAAGCTACTCCGGAGTACAATAATTCGGAAAAAAATAGTAAGCTTTCAAGTAACATTCAAAAGTTATTGGCAGATAAGCGGGCAACTCGGCGGCTATGGCAGCTGCACCAATCTCTTTTTCATAAAGGGAAATTAAATAGAGCTATTAAAGCTCTAAGAGAAGCAATACGGGAAGAACGCAATCTTGGAATGCAGAATTACATAAGTGAGCTCACAGCAACAGAGAAAACAGATTGCTCACTGTGGAAGGCAGCAAGAAATTTAAAAAGGCCAGAGCCATCGAACCCACCGGTAAGGAAACCAGATGGTCATTGGGGCCAGAAGTGATTTAGAAAAGGCTAATGCTTTCTCTAACCATCTACAAAAAGTGTTCACTCCAAACGAAAAAAATAATGACTGCGTACTACCACAGTTTACGAGGGACGAGTCGAACCCAAATCCAGTAAAATTTAAATGGAAATGCGTCAAAACGGTTATCAAAAACAGGATAAATCCTAAGAAAGCTCCAGGCCATGATCTAATAACTGGACAAATGATCAAAGAATAACCCGATAGATGCATAAAATATATAACATATATTTTTAATGCGATTATGAGATGTGGATACTTTCCCCAAAAATGGAAAATATCTCAAATTATCATGATTCCTAAGCCAGGTAAAGACGAAACCCAAGTCTCGTCGTACAGGCCAATAAGTCTACTTCCGATAATTTCAAAGCTCTTTGAAAAGATGCTACTAGAAAAACTAATACCTATATTAACTGTAGGTTGCATTATACCAGATCACCAATTTGGATTTAGAGAGCAGCACCGCACAATAGAACAGGTGCACAGAATTGTAAACACAATTAAGCTCTTCCTAGAAGAAAAGAAATATTGCTCGGCAGTTTTCTTGGATATTGCGCAAGCTTTCGACAAAGTATGGCATGAAGGATTAAATTACAAAATTAAAACTCTTCTGCCTAGACAATTTCATGCAATTCTTGAAAACTACTTAGCCCAAAGGATGTTCCAGGTGAAACAAAGTACGGCCACTACTGATTTAACCGATATAAAGGCAGGAGTCCCGCAAGGTAGTGTATTGGGACCTGTGCTATACTTGTTGTTCACAGCTGACTTACAAATAACTGAAAACATAATCACTTCAACTTTTGCTGATGACACAGCTATATTGTTTTCACACAAAAATCCTCAAACAGCATCGAGAGAATTACAAGAACATCTGCACAAAATAGAAGATTGGTTAAAAACTTGGCGGATAAGGACGAATGAATGTAAATCAACACATGTAACATTCACCCTGAATAAACGCACATGTCCGGCAGTAAAATGAAACAATATCACAATTCCTCAACAAACAAACGTCAAATATCTCGGTCTTCATCTCGATAGAAGATTGACATGGAAAAAGCACATGGAAACAAAACGTAATCAACTAAAAATAAAATTTTCTAAAATGTACTGGTTGATCGGAAAAAAATCGAAACTCTCTCTAGACTGCAAGGTTCTACTATACAAAGCGATCCTAATCCCCATATGAACATATGGTATCCAACTATGGGGCTCAACTAGTGCCTCAAATATAGATATTGTAGAAAGAACGCAAGCAAAGATACTTCGTAGCATTACAAATGCGCCCTGGTATATTCGAAACAGCAACATCCATAGAGACCTAGGAATTAAAACGGTTAAAGAGACAATAAAATCATGCAGTTTAAAATATCATCTGAAACTGGAATCACACCCTAACGAATTAGCTAGAGAACTACTAAGGCAACCGAAATAAAAACGGCTTCGCAGAGCAGATCCTCTAGATTTAATCAACTGAGATATTTAATAATTACACGCATGTTGACCTAACACACTTGAATTAAGTAATTAATAATAATTTAAAAATAATGATGCATAATAATATTAAGTACTAACATAGGTTAAGGTTTAAGTAAAAAAAAATATATTGATTTTAAGAATTTCACACTTCTTGTTAGTTTCGTATAAAGAAAGATTCAAAGAATCTGAATTGAAACTTTAAAGTTCTCTAAAAACGTATATAATCTTATTTTTGGATACAAACTACAAAATGATATACACCGATTCTGTGTCACGATAATTCAATTTGGTTTTCTAATCAGCATGAGTCATTTTCTCATTGGGCTCCACTGTCTAAACTAAACTACAAAATTATAGTGCCAATTCTCATGAGTTTACAATTCGTAATTCGGAGTTATGTACGTAATTCTTCTCCTCCTAAACGACTTGGTCGATTTTAATGATTTTTTTTCTACTTATGGAGTCACCTGGATGCTTTGCAACGGTTAGAATATTGCAAACCAATATTCTAAATGCATCAACAGATGTACATATGTATACACGCAAGACGGAAACAACACGACGAGCATTCCAAAACGAAAACAAAAAGCAACATATCGAAAATGAATACGCCACAAAGAAGAACGACGATAAATTTATCAAAGTAACATAAAAGAAATGTTCGTTCTAAATAGTTCGTCCAAACCAGCCGCTTAAGCAAGTCGTGTAATGCAGAATGCGCTTACCCACACCACACCGCATTCACAAGCCACTCCGCCATTTTATTTGGTTGAAATTAATATTAAAAATTAAAATTAAAATAAATATTTAAATAAAATAATTTATAAATTAAATAAAATATAATAAAAATTTAATGTTACAGGTTCTTAGCTATAGTTTGACCCCGCTGTTGTCGAGATCCAGAATTTTTTTAATGCTTTTCTTTGGATTTCTCCCCAGCTAAGAAATTCATCCATCTAAAATTAATTTCGCGAAATGCAAGAAGTACGAGTATTCGGAATTTTAATCTCCGGGGATTTAATGTTCGAGGACATAAATTAACAGTAAACTTTATATAGAAAAATTTGTGCCTTTAACTTAATTAAAACTATATTGCACTTCGTAAAGTTAAACGTAATGTGTTGTTTCTGTTGCATTTTTGATGGAAAAGTGAAAGAATGTTTAATGCTAGCTGGGTCACACTCTGTGACTGTGATCATATAAAAACTCCAAGTTGTGATTTGATTTAAGGCTAACACTATAAAACATTCCGTGTTTCATTATATTGTACTGACAATTTCAAGATATGTTGGAATTATGTGGAGATTATAGACGACCTAATTCGGTTACCGTACCGGATCGTTACACGATATCCCACATTTAAAACTTTTCAATGCATTTGCATGAATGCTCGCTTCCGAGGATGTACACGAAACGGCAATCATGATGCCATTTGTAATTTCGAATTTACACGCAAGCCATCCGGTCTTAGAAACGCCACACAAAGGTTTTAACGTTTTATTAACGATGTAACTAGATCTTGGCTTCGTGTTTACTTATACGGCCGACCTCCTTGTGGCACCAACAAATGAGGAACAACATCTCGGACAACTGTTCTAACGACTCGATGAGTTTGGGGTAAATATAAAGAGTGCAAAATGCAGTTTCGGCTCGAACTCTTTCTCGATTTCCACGGCCACAGAATTACTCCAAATGGTAATCTGTCTGCACCTGAACGAATTAATGCCATTATGGAATTCCCACTCTCAACGACGGTCAAACAAACAAAAATTATCACCATCGGTTTCGCCCCGATTCACGAACACTTGGCCGCTCTGAATGTCAAGACGCATTTGCAAAACTAAAAACCGAATTAGGCACGATCGCGTTATTGACACATCCGCTGAATGACGCTAAGTTCAGTTTAACGACCGACACATCGATTGAAGCTGTCGGCTCGATTTTACAACAATACAACCAAAAAATCTTTTTCTTAAAAAAAGTTTTGAATGCCGCAAACCTCTGACTAGAGCAATTATATCTACTGAACGTAGTCCACGACAGGCACGACATTTGAATTTTATTATTCAATTTACAAAGGATATTCGCCATGAGAATGGGGAAGATAATGTGGTTGCGGATACGGTATTCCGGACAACCGATATAAAATCGCACAATCAAACTAACAAACGACAATTGAATCAGTTGAAGCTAATTTCGACTACCATACAATCATAGAGGCATAAAAACCAGACCAAGAACTTTCGAATTTATTTTATTGTGCCATTTTAAGCTACCTGCAGAGCCATTCATACCACATTTCAGATGCCGGTATCAGTGCAACTCGTAATTTGATTTCTGCTCGCTTCTGACCAAGTTTATAAACAAAGACATTCATTTGGATATAGTCGTTCCGATCATGGTACACAATTCGAATCAAAATTGAATACGCATGATTGTTTATCGTCGACAGCTAAAATCTGCTCTTAAAGCCCGCGAAAACAAAATCCATTGGACCTCCGAAACTCTTATCGTTCTAGTTGAATTCAAGCTATGTCTAAAAGAGATTTCAAGTGAGTTCTTTACTAAAAATCTTCTTTCTCCTTCACTTCTAACCGAAACAGTTATCGACCAACTGCGAAAAACAATGCAAAATCTTATCCCCGCTATCACCCGACAATCACGACAAAGCGGCATATTTCTTCCAAAATCACTCGATAATGAACATACAAAATGATGCGACGATGACGAAGACACTTCATTATTGCGATCAACAAAAACAGCAAATAGTCTATCGATCAGTTAAAAAAAATAGAAAAAAAAATTAAAAAACTATTTCTTCAATAATCGACCGTGTGCGAGCTAAAATCGATGGCCACATATATTGGTTTTGGCATATGCTTTTCGAAACGCACACATATTGATACTGGATGAAAAAAATAACTGTCAATTGACTAGGTAGTGAATAACACGCTCAAACGTGTTAACGTTTAATTAAATTTTTCATAGTTTATCGTGGTGCAAAAGTGTACGGTAATCGTGGCTGAAGCTATATACCTATATATACCGTATATATGTTTAAAGTTAAGAGTGATGTTTATTAAAGTGAGGGTAAGTTCAGTTTTTTGATATTTTGATAGCTATTAAGGAAAATTCATGCTTAGCTTTTCCGGAATATACAATAACAATAGACTCATATTTTTCGCAATAATAAAGTTAAATATATAAATCTATAATCTCGTCCCTAGTTTTATTTATTTTTAAATATTTTGTATTACGAAAAAAATTTAAATAAAACAGATTACCCATACTTTCCAAATAAATTATGAAAACTAACTCATAAAATTGCCGACGATAGAGGGCGAATGATTGTTTGGTATACAAATACAGGGTGTTTTTTGATAAAGGTTATTTTACCGGCGAATAAACCAAATCCACGCGACCACAAAACTACATACCATACGTATTAAAAAAGTTTAAATGATATGAATACGATTTTACCTAGATCGATTATTAAAGATAGTAGCCAAATCTTTAAAAAAATATTTAAGAATTTCTTAATTTAGAATAAAGTTTAAAATGTTGTTGAAACAAATTAAATAAAGATGGATTTTTTTAAATCGAATTCAAGTCTGGTGTCTTTGACACCTCATAACAGAAATGTCCTATTTACTTTGATCGTTATTTTTACTTTGATCGTCAACATTTTTACCTTTACATTGAAATTTATTAACTGTAATATGTGTACAAAATTGTAACTCGACTAATAATTTTTGCTCAGAATTTGATCGTCTGGGTCGAATGGGCCTCAATAAAATAATTTCTCAATGATAATCTAATTTTAAAAATGAGGTCAGGATGTGATAAAATGCAGTGCAACATAAATAAGGGAGTCCCTCCACTTCATTATATTAATTCAAAAGTAACCAGTTGTAATTTGCTTTTGGTCCTTATAGAAAATGGTTGGTTCTTTCTTCATACAAATTTATTTTCTAATCGGTAATAAATCTTTATAATTCTTTGGCTCTCTAGTTGTTTGTTCCTGATTTAGATTGTAGAGGTCATATTTAAACCGTTGGTCTAATTTTGAATTAATTATAAGTTTTATGAACAAGGTGTTACCTTAAAACTTGTACCATTCGGTACTAGGTTTTCCAGGTTCTCCATGCAGAAAACTTTAATTTCACCACGGATGTAATCGAACTTATTAATGTATTAATTTATAGTTTTTATTTTCTCGATGATCATGTGCACAACAATAATAAGTGCATCATATCCCACACAGTTTATCTGAATTCAAAGAAAGGAATACCGAAATTAGAAAAAATGCAATCCAAATCAAAATTTTATGTAACGAGAAGATTTATAATATTTTAATTAAACCCTATAGTGTGGTATACGGTCGGCCTAACTTAGAGTCTTCTAAATTAAAATGTCCTAAAATTATCTTGAGTGACCTTATGCCACGATATAGTGAAGTAAGTGGTATTTGCAATTTAATTATTGATTGACTCGTTTCCACACCTACAGTTAAAAAATTAAAATCATTAATATTATTATTTGGCCTCTAGTTAATTTCCAACTTCACAAGCAATTCTGCCACGTTAATTAATTTAGCGTTTTCAAACCAACCCAACACCACTCTTGGTGTGATTTCTTCTGAGGATTCCCCATCGATAACAAAGTTATTTTTCTAATTTCTAATGATAGAGACGTCCGGAATGCCAGCAAGAATTGCAACTACTGCTAGTTACTATCTGCATCATTTAAATGGTGTAAATAAAAGCTATCACTTCCTAAATTAACTAATTTCCGTAACTGTACCTCAAAAAAATTTCAAGGAAGCAGAATTTGCGGAATAAAGTGAACAGCACGGAATAAAGTGTACTCTATCATCAAAGCCACCAAGTGTCCTTGGTGCAGATGGCATACCGTTAAGTTTCATCAATATTCTTTTTCGGTCTTGCTACCTGATTGAACGTTTCTAATAAATACTGGCCAAATCCCTGATGGAATTTGTAATAATTCCCTCAATTCCGAATCCAAAAACCGAGACTGATTTTCGTCTTATCAGTATTTTACCAACATTATCTAAGAATTTTGAAAACATCATTCAATGTGAAATTAATGGAATTATTATTCAATCAATCATGATGATAGTAACCTTAACATTGAAAATGGTATAAATGCAGTTTTGGTTCAGTTATAGTTTCTCAATGAATTTGATAAAGCTGATCATTCGATCTGATTATCGAAACTAAGTTATAATTATAATGCTAAAACTGCTTGTCAGATTTTACATTGGTATTTACATTTACGATGACAATCAGTAAAATATGTTCATAATTTAAGCAACAGTATTCTTGTAACATTTTGTTCCTCAAGGATCTTCTTTAGGCCCATTATTATTTTTCTTATGTATAAATCAAATTGGTCAGATTATTGAAAACACGGGAAATATAGGCTACTATCTTTTTGCGGAGAATTTGCAAATATATTCCGTTTCTAATATCAATTTTCTAGATGATTTGATTAATAGTCTTAACCATGCTTTACGCAACTATATCGGTCTGGCCAAATCTTCAGAACCAATCAGAATCTTTACTTATCAACAACCACAGAATTTATTTTTGTTATTAAATCATAAGTTTGGTGTTGACATTGGTAATAAACTAAATTAGAGTGCGCACGTCAATTATGTAGGGAAATATGTACGCGGCGAAATGTATCTCGAGTGATGTCAAATGTCATATTATCTTGCATTATTATTTCGCAAGAAATCACAAAACAATTTATCGTTCCCACCTTACTTTATAAACCTTCAACATGAGTCTCAATTAATATTTAGAACAATCAGCTACGGCTGTTATGGACTGATAAAAAACCTCTGAATTATCTTCATGATAAATTATAACTTTCCAAATCACAGCGAGTATTTAATTTAAGTTTTCTTAATGGTTCGATACTGAAAATGATAAAATTCTAGAAACTTTTCGCATGTAATCAAACAGAGAGTCTATTTTAAAATAATATCGATTTGATGGCGGCTGTCGTACAACCGAGCTGCGGCCAACTGTACAGATAGCGACATTCGTTTGTGTGCCTTAAAAACATTTTTATTTTTGTGCATATCGAATGCCAAATAGTTTACTTTGCAGAAAATGGCATTTTTTCCAAGTTATTCGCTCTCAAAATATTGATATGTAACTTTACAACAAAACAAAACAAAATTGGCACTGTAAAGTTGTAGAACAAAATTTACGTTTATATAGCCGATGTATATTTTGTAAATATCATTTTAGGACATATTGGAAATTTTATGAAGATGGCAGCACTCGTTAACAAATGTTGGGGAGTTTGTTTACATACGTTGAATGGTACTCTAGATCTTTGCAGATTTACCATGCGCTATATCGCCGAAGTCCTAAAATGTAGTTTATTAAAAATCCCTGTGTATGTGTTTGGTGCTGTGCAGTCTAAATTTCTGTGTGCTGTCTATAGCTCAAACGGATAAACTGATCGGGGCGAAAATTCATAATAAGGCTTTTCTATAAATTTGAAAATCGCAGTGATTTTTGGCTGAAATCGGTTCTCCTAAAGTAGCAATCCCTATAGTAGGTTAACCATTTTTTACAATTATTTTGAAAAGTAAATCATTTACAAGAAAAACGGCGTATAACTAAAAAATTCTAAATTAATTTTTCCCTAACGGAAATGATAATTTTTGACAAAATACTGACTTTTAACAAAATTTCAGTTCATGTACAGCCCAGACGGATTTTTTGATTGGGATGAAACTTCATACATAACCTTTTTCATAAATTCACTTCACCGAAGTAGTAGTTTCCATAGGAGCTTTCTCGCCTTTTGCTAATATTTTGGAAAATATGTTTCACTTTAGAAATCAAGTGTGGTATATTCGAACCTATGTATTACCACAACATATCACCTCACATTTTTTTGAACCTGCGTAATTTTACTCTGCGCACTGCGTTAAACTTTGTGAACTGTGCTTATATTAGCCTGTATACTCGGTTCATCAAATTTTACTCTGAAAGGAATGTCAGTATGCACGAACAGATTGCAATGTAAAAAATTATTTAATATTCTAGGAGCCGCTAAAAAGTTCACTATATATATGCAATCTTCGCCAGGTGTACAATACACGGGTTAACATTGCTAGCTCAGGTTAAATTCTAAAACAGACCTCCCGGTGATATTTATTTTATTCCATTTTATTTTATTATATTATCATCTGAAATACCCAGTCTAAGGATTATTAACCGACGAACTTGTTACAACTTGTGACAACGTTGTTATTCATTGTAGTATATTGACAGTTTGACAGCTCGGTGTTTGGTTTAAAATCTTAATTGTGTCAAGTTCTATACTCGTAAAATTATCCGTTTTTCGAGTTTTTCGAAATTGTCCGAAAACAGGTAAATATTTATCAAACGTGGATTAGGAATGCAGCTTGGAATGATTCCATTAACAATGAAATATTAGAATATTGCTAATTGCTAACAGAAACAGTAATTTTCAACATTGTTGACATATTGTCGACATTATCTACATTGTCGACGTCAATTTTTTGTAGAATGTAGAATATTAATTATCTACGCAGTGTTTACAATATGGCACACTGCCGTTTACCAATGATTTTTAATTTGCGTTACATAACTATTATTTCAATTATGAGAGAATTTTTAATGAAGCGTGTGTACTGTAGCACAATATAGGTGTTCAGGATTGCCTAATTTTATTCTTAGGAATATTTATTTAAATATTTCATTTATTACATAGAAAGTGAATTGACAAAAGAATTCTTAACTTTTACTTAATACTTCATTGTCGGAATCGTATAATCTCCCTCGAAATGATGTGTAGCAGGTAATTTTCCAATTTCATTAAGAAACTTACTTAATTGACTAAGAATTATTATTTTATAATAGATGCCTATATAGGTATTATGTTGGAAGCGAATATGTATACCATATGCTGTCGTACTCTGCAATCCTCTATTTTATACAGATGCACTTAGCTCATCGCAAACCTCCATGTAAAATGTTACTCATACTAAAATTTTGTCAGAAACCGAGTTTCCTTTAAACCGGATGCCGTTTCAAATTATAGTGTTCTCGCGGATCTTATAAAAATGGTTGATTGTCAAAATTATTTGTTATAAAAGTAAAGAAGGTAATTATAATTGATAATGACAAACTAGGTACAAATAATTAAATATTTTTTATGATGTGAGAGAACGAAAAACATTTAGACATTAAAATTCGGTAAATTAAAAATGCCATAAACCAATGAACAAATCTCTTTGCCCTTAAACAACGGGTGAGGGTAGAGTAACATTTTGATTGACGAAAACTGATCCGGGACTTTTTATAACGTGTATTTTTCTGCCAGCAACCTGAAGTTATCGAGAAATTATTATGAGCATTTTTCCACAAATTACTCGATCGTAAAATTTGTAAATTTTCCTACAGGTCGACATGAATTTTGTCATTAGTTTTTACGAAGTTTAAGGATAATTTTATGGATAACATAAGGGATTAACTACGGCAAAGATAGTGGTAGATTTTGCATCTAGCGAAATAGCACCAAACTGTTTCAAGATTATATTTAAGACACTTTCAAATACTAGTGCTATTTACATAACGGTCGCTATGGTATAAAATATTTTCTTTACTTGTTTGTGGTGTTTGGAAGTCTGTATTTTAATTTAGTAGTTAGTTTAGTACTATAAGTTCTCGAAAATAACATAAATTTAAATTAATTTTAATATTAATATTCCTTTAATTTAACTAGCTAAAGTGTTGAAGTAATATATAGTATAAGAAGGTACTTTCGAAAATATTTAGATGTATCGCACGTGTTAATTAGGTATACTTCACTAAATTTACATATTATTTCAAGTGTCTGGCAAATCAAGCAGTTTGCCCTCAGACCACAATTTCTAAGGATAATGAATATTTACGGGTTCCAAATTTTTTATGATGTTATACTCGTATTCGTATTTAAATATACATTTTTGTGAGCCACCCGTATACCCACAGTAAATATCTCAGGATGTAAATTTATTTATTTACATAGCAACAATTTTAATATCTAATAGGTCACTCGGTGCTTCGAGGCAGAATACTAAAACAAAATTTTAACAGTAACTCATTATAGAATCTGTTGTTGATCGATTGGCTAATTTTATTCATAGGGATCACAAGACACGTGAATTTGATCAATCTCGTAGTGCACTGATATTCAAATATAACTCGGTGCGTTACAGGAATTCTGAATTTTAATTATTGGGTTTTTTATGACTTCTTTATACTGCTCGCATATATTAAGATTTTAATATTTTTCTGAGTACTAACTAATGAAATGAACAATTAAAATTCAAAAATAAATAAAACTGACTGAGGTACAATGTAGTGAGGTTTGATTTTATCCGCTTTGGATAGTTTAGAAATTCCAGTTGTCTCACGATTGGCCCACATAGGAAAGTTCACATTAAGTAAAACGCACATGAAAAGCAGGCACATTCATAGCGTGATAGAAATCGATCGTTTAAGGAAAATAGCAAATTAAGTTAAACCAAAATAAGTCTATCAGAAAACCCTCTTTAATTTGTGCCTATATAAAATTAAGGAAGCAATATTATTAAAATGCAAATTACAAAAATTACTAAAGATAATTAAATTGGTTTAAACCGAAGGCCAACAATGTGATTATTATTTTTTTTAAATGCCTACATAGTCTTTAGTTTATTGATTTGAATTGTAGGCACTTTGGAATGTGAACATTCTTCCACCCATTTATACTATAGTGAGACACAATTTTCGTGTACGTTTCATTTTGTGGAACTGTGTAGTGTACTTACGTAATATAATTAATATAAAAACTAATTCAATATTAATATAAGAAGGTTCAACGCTTATTTAAATTATTTAAAACAATATATGTAGTAAATTTCAAATTTGCCAAAAATCAAACATCTAGTTGGTGAGCATGATGCAGCATAAAAATTAAAAGCGACGGTACGGCTGTACTAAAAGCGTGAGGCTAAACATCGCCAATCGTAATTTTGAGATTTAGAATCATCATTCAGCATCCTGGCCCCCGATCCCGTTGTAGAGATTAAAACCTGCTATTTGTTTTTTTTGTTTTCAAAATGCTTATATGTATGAGCTTGTGTTATTTTCCTGAGCAACGAAAAATCAATATTAACTTACCAATGAACACAAATTTTATTCTTTTTTTGGCAGTTTACTTAACAATTTTTTCTTTTTTTCTTTTCTTATTAAGAGATATGTCTTACGATGAAAAAATTAATAACAAACGAAACATAAATATGAGCTGGTGAATAAATGAAAATTAATAATGTTATGATCAAACCATCCAACCATTGTCCACATAATATAGACAAAATAAAGAATTTTTTAATTGAATTAGAGAATGGAACATTTGCTATCTAAACACAGCTTGGTGTGTATCGTATTGCCCTAGTTTAAGGGCATCCACATTCATCAACCACCATTTTAGGTAAATCACGTTTTATAATATTCAAATCAGGTCCATAGTATATAAGTGACATGCTTGAAAATTTTAATGGCGCACAGCATGGTTGCATGCCACTTAATTTATTCATTTTACGGAATTCATCGATGACGTGTGTATAGTATGTTAAAAATGTATCTGGTGTACGATGATATCCGCCACAGTCTCCGCGACAATAATTTGCAAAATAACCGGGTGGTGCAATAATCCAATCGTCCCAGCCTAATGCCTTGAAACTAACATAAAATCGCTGTTTACAGCATTGTCCCCGTATTGTTCCGCCATTGCAGTCGAGCGCGCGCCGTCGCACCCTTCGCATTGAATTTGGATCGGTGTGCACCACTAAAAATGGACGATTTTGATCTATACTCGATGATTTTTTATCGTGTCTACTATTTCGATTTGTTTTATCTAAATGATTTGTTGCAATAAAATTATGACTACTATGTATATGATGATGATTATGTTTCTGTTTTAAATCATAATATTGCTGTTCATTATTATTATTATAATTATTAGTATTACTATTAAAAATATGAATATTAATTCGGTCACTGCATCCCGAACAATCGATGATTAGTTTTAAACTTGATTTTATCGTGTCGACGGAAGCGTACCATTTACGGATTGTTGTCGTCAAATCAAATTTATGCCAACCCAATTTCGAGAATTGAACATTATGTGAGGCACACAGCTCCGTTTGTTGATCAAAATCCTAAATTTCATTTAATTTATTTAATTAAAATTTTACAAATTTTAATAAAATTTTAATAAATATATAAGTATTATAGTTCAAATAAAATTCAAATAAAATATAAAAATATTTCCCCCGGTTATCACTTTCGGTAATTTAGAAGCCTCGAAACCCTGTAACTACCTCGCGATTAACTTTCTATAATTTACTTTACGAAATTGACCAATTGTATATTGATTTTTCGCATTATGTACCTGCCATTTCAATCAAAAGAGTATATGGCGTTCGAGGGTTTCGTATACTAGTAGATTGAACCATGTTTATTATTTAACGGTTTCCGCTAATAATAAAATTTAATACTAATCACTTCTAGCGAGGAGGATATATTGTTGAATTTGCTTCTAGTCACTGTCCACATTTATTTAAAAGACAACAAGTCTTCCGTCAAGCATTGATCTTAATTAGTTTATAAAAGAACGTAAACATTTGAATCGTCTGAAGGGCAGCGCTTAGTTCCTGAGCTTTGGGGAAAATTAATAAACCTAATAATTGTAACTATTAAAAATGTTCCAATTTTTTCATTAATATTTAATATTTCAAATACATTCAAATGCACGCGCATACTGCATAATGCCGCGTAAACAGATTTCATTGTAACATAGATTTAGGTATTTTTTATTTAGTCGTAAGTTTGCATCCAAATAGAAAACTAAAATAAATTAAAAATAAAAAAATAACACAAAATAACTGGCCCCTGAGCTCTGACCTTAAGTACAATGTCCAATCAGCTTAAATTAAACTTAGCAACATTTAACAAAATTGTTTAAACACGTTCCAGTGTAACAACGTAGAAAGTGACCTAAACTAACCTTAATCCAGTGGAAGCCAAAAGTAAATAAGAACACATTTCGATAAAAAATATCCACAGTCTTAGTGAAATACAACTGTTAACCATTCAGTGTAATTAAGTGTTGGGAAAAGATGCTCCTAAGTAGTCGTTAAACATACGACGAAAAGATGTTGATAGACAACTGCGGCCTAATCAATTGCGGAGGACGACAACGAATATTTAGGTCCTTAATTATACTAATTCCGACTCCAAATTTACTCCTACCAGCTAATCTTAATACGCAAGTCAACACCAATTTTTATTTAATAAGAAAAATTGATTAATTAAAAAAAAATCATAAGAAAAACTAAGTTAAATGCATAAGAAAAAAATTCAAGATTTTGATCAGACTATATTTGATCGTATTTTAAAAATTTACGGCCACCTTACCGACACTCCAAAATGCTAAGTGTAACGAGAAATAAAGTTACTGGTCAAGCGGATATCGCGTCGGAATCATCCAACGTGGGAAAGAACAGCTAAGTGTCTGTTATTACATTACGCAGGCAAGCGTGATCTGGGTTCATTTGAGTGCCAGCTGACAATGTTATGGTGCAACGGCACTAATCAATTCCAGATTTTATCAACAAGTGTACCTACACTTCTCACTTATTCTCAAGAAACTATCTTGCATATGTGATCACAGAATCGTATCGAGATAAAACACTTGATTTATTTATCAGAGGACTCAAAGGTGATTTACCTTGACTTTTCAGCATGAATGGTCCGACGGACCTGCATTACATTTATGTCACAAATTAGAGAATGTACAATATCGCGTGCAACATAGTTATGACAACGTTAATATTTGAAATCGACAGTCTTCACTACCCCGCACCAATTCCCTCTAAAAGATATCCTACTCCGCAGTGCAATCCTCTAATCAGAACAGGCCACAAATGTTTGAAAATAAACCACGGAACTTCCAATTTTGAATAAAAGCCCAATCCAATCATGTCAGATGTACCAACCTGCTAAGTTCCAGAGAATTCAGCATTCTGAACCTTAATACAACAAATCAATGATTATAATCCGCAATATGATCAGTCGTCCTTGGAATACACTAGTACCCAAGAAATGCCAAGTCCGAACGAAGAGATCGAGGCCAAAAATTACAATGACAAACTAGGGCAAGATAAACTTACAGATAACATTAAATTTTTAGATTGAGAAGCTGTATCTTAAATACAGAGTGGGAAGATATTCAAATTTCTAGTCGACAAGGGTCCAATAAAAACAATCTCAATACGTTTGAAATCCTTTAACTAACGAGAAACCATTAATCGCGAACTCCGTAGCAGGTAGTATCAAGATTATACATGTATGGAGACCTCTTTGGACCCGAAAGGAAAGGAACATTTTTCATTCTGCCAACTTTGCAATCGTTTGACGTGATAATCGGCAATGACGAAGGGTTCATGATCATATACCAAGACCTCAAAATTCCTCAAAAACAACACATACAATAGGTCAATGACATATTCATTAGAAATTTCCACCTTAATCAAGAGCAAAAAGAAGCTCGGTACATTAATTGGCAACTGCTCTCAACTCTTTGCTGATCCTGAAAGGAGGAGTAGGAGAGATCCGTACTATCAACTCAGAGCCGGCCTATTCTCTGGATTATACCGAAAAAGAAAATGGTTCGGGGATAAAAAAGTATAGAATGGTTATTGATTATCGAAAACTAAATTCGGTTACCATTGCGGACAAGTAGCCCATTCCAAGATCAATAACATTTGGTCAAATTTGAGCGAAAACAATCATTTCCCAATAATGGACCTGAAAAGCAGATTTCACCAAATCTCAGTAAAGAATTCTGAAATATGAATCACGAAAAATATGAATTTAGACGCCTTACATTCGGCATCCAAAATGTTTCTTCAATATTTCAGCGCACTCTCGTCACTCTCGATCACATTCTCCGTGACCACATTGGAAAACGGTGTTATTTGTACATCGATGACATCATCATATTCGGCCAAACGAAAGAATAACACTTCAAGAACATTGAGATATTTTCAAAGTTCGAGAAAGTGCCAATATGAAGGTGGACTACTTGACAAGTGTAAATTCTTACAGAATAAAGAAGTATAACTCTGTGGTTTCGTCACCTCGAAAAACGTGATAAAAACAAACCCGAAGAAAACAAAAGCCATTGCTAACTTTCCTATACCCAACAAGAAGGGTATGGCAGGATTTTATCGTAAGTTCATTCGCGACTACGAACCCCCTGACTTCGCTTCTGAGAGGGGAAGATGTACACGTGTCCACGACTCTCTCAGAAAGCAAACAGATGAAGTCCACCGATGTAGAAAAAACTGCCTTCAATAAAATCGAAAACTCACCGATTTTAAACGATGTATTGCTTTCGTTTCCAATTTTTCAGAAGGAATTCGAACTTACTAGTGATGCTTCTAACTTCGCACTTGGTACTGCGTTCTCTCAGGAAGGAAGACCAATAAACATTGTTTCTAGAATCTTAGATAAAACGGAAGAGAATTATGCAGCTAATGAGAAAGAAATGCTTGGCATAATTGAGGCATTTACTTCTCTAAGAGGTTCTGAACTTTACCGACCATCAACCAATTACCTATGCCTTTAGCAACAAGAACGAAAACTCGAAAATGAAATGGTGGAAAGCGATATTAGAGGAGCATAATTATGAGTTGATATACTAACCAGGCAAAACAAATCTTGTTGCAGATTCATTATCAAGGATACAAATTCCTTCGAGTATAAATGCAATGTCAACAACACAACTTGCTACTGAACATAGGCGAGGAAACTTCCTATCAAATAGTTAATCCATTTCCAAATTACACTAGGCACATTATTACTTAACCGCGGTTCAGCAGTTCAGATATAATTCTAAATATCTTCAAACGATATCTTAATCCTCATACTGGTAACGGATTAAAGACGTAAAACGTAATGGGAAAGAGTCAAGAAGTACATATATCCAATTCACTTCAGGGGGAATAAAATTCGATTCACACAAAAGATCTTACAAGACATTACAAAACAAGAACATTACCAAACAAGAGGAGAACAAATTGTCCGCGCATCGACGTGCGCCTCGGAATGATCAAGAGAACCGAGACCAAATCATAGAACGCCATGACTAAGAATGATTCCACATATCAAGAAAACAAACGTGACCGTCACCTAAACAAACCTATTCTTCTTCTTACGCCTATCCCAAACTATCCCGGTCATACTCTTCTTCTGGAAATATACTCAACTGAACATAAATTGGTGCTAACGATAAGTTTTCGTGAAGAAACACGCTACCAGTTGCCTCCCAACGCTCCGAGCTCGCACAACTTTTGTTGGTTTTTCTTCGAATCGGAAGTCCCAAACATTCGATTGCTCTTACGCATATATCCATGACTCGTCACCTGTCACGATTTTGTAAACGTTTTTGGAAGTACCTCCAACGAGTTGTTCGAGCATTTGGCGGCACCAATCAACACGAACCTTTTTTGTGCGTCTGTCAACAAATGTGGAATCCAACGTGCACTAATGCCTAGGCATGCCTCGATTTCAAGATAAGTCACATGACAATCCACTTTACTCAGTTTTCTCACAGCATCGGTGTCTTCTGGCACAGCAGCTGTTTTTGGACGACCTTCACGAGGCTCGTCTTTGAGTGAACGTCGTTCGCGTTTAAATCCGTTGTACCATTACCGAAGCACTGTTAGCCCCTTTCGAAAATCGTTTAAAATCATCACACGAACATTTTCAAGCGATAATTCTATTTTTTCACCGAATTTAATTTTTCACGTAAATAAAAAACAATGTTGCGATGCGAACTGACAGATGACTTCTGAGAAACATGACCTCCAAAAATTTTACACTTTTTGACTCACATAAAGATTTGCATTGGAAAATACTAATATTACCATTTTCTAAAAACAGCAGCCTATGTAAATCCGTTTTATAAATAAAACATTTTTCTCCTCATAAAAACATTAAGAAATTTAAACTTACTGCCCAAATTCGAAATTAAAGATATAACGGGTGATTTTTTAAGAGCTTGAGAACTTTTTTTTAAAAAAAAACGCATAAAATTTGCAAAATCTCATCGGTTCTTTATTTGAAACGTTAGATTGGTCCATGACATTTACTTTTTGAAGGTAATTTCATTTAAATGTTGACCGCGGCTGCGTCTTAGGTGGTCCATTCGGAAAGTCCAATTTTGGGCAACTTTTTCGAGCATTTCGGCCGGAATAGCCCGAATTTCTTCGGAAATGTTGTCTTCCAAAACTGGAATAGTTGCTGGCTTATTTCTGTAGACTTTAGACTTGACGTAGCCCCACAAAAAATAGTCTAAAGGCGTCAAATCGCATGATCTTGGTGCCCAACTTACCGGGCCATTTCTTGAGATGAATTGTTCTCCGAAGTTTTCCCTCAAAATGGCCATAGAATCGCGAGCTGTGTGGCATGTAGCGCCATCTTGTTGAAACCACATGTCAACTAAGTTCAGTTCTTCCATTTTTGGCAACAAAAAGTTTGTTAGCATCGAACGATAGCGATCGCCATTCACCGTAACGTTGCGTCCAACAGCATCTTTGAAAAAATACGGTCCAATGATTCCACCAGCGTACAAACCACACCAAACAGTGCATTTTTCGGGATGCATGGGCAGTTCTTGAACGGCTTCTGGTTGCTCTTCACTCCAAATGCGGCAATTTTGCTTATTTACGTAGCCATTCAACCAGAAATGAGCCTCATCGCTGAACAAAATTTGTCGATAAAAAAGCGGATTTTCTGCCAACTTTTCTAGGGCTCATTCACTGAAAATTCGACGTTGTGGCTCGTTAGTAAGTCTATTCATTATGAAATGTCAAAGCATACTGAGCATCTTTCTCTTTGACACCTTGTCTGAAATCCCGCGTGATCTGTCAAATACTAATGCATGAAAATCCTAACCACAAAAAAATCACCCTTTATAACAAGTGCTAATGAACAATAGATAATTTAAGAGCGTTTCGTGCTTCATAGCGACTGACTTGTAGTACAATATCTTTTGGTCAAACTTTAAAACAAAATACAAATTTCACTAAACCCAATAAAATTTGTCATGCACATGTCACGCACAATATTCGCAATCTGTTCTGGGGTCGAAGCACTCCTAACTCATTCGCAGTTCGCTTTTCACGTCCTTACCTTATGCAGTCGCTTGCCAAATCGAGAGCGTACGGCTATAGTTCCGATTTTGTCACCATCTGTTCATTGCATAGCTCCATAGTATATGCTATACTGGCATAGAAGATGCGTCGGCCCATGAGTTTTGCACTTCGACAGGAGGTCATAGTTATGTTCCGTATAACATAACTTTTAATATTATTTTAGTCCTAACGCAAATGAAGGACAATCATATGATTAGAGTTAGCGCAACTATGTATGCTGCTGATTAATAGAAGTTGCTTGGAGTTGCGGCACAACTTGTATTTTCCTAATTTCGTTGATGAACTGTAACAATTGTAGGCGTCATTAAGTTAATCTCAACTGAATTAACAACTTAAAGTCTATAATATGAAGTGGTTAATCCATACTCTTCTAGGCTTGAATCTTAAAATCCGTGACATTAAATGTTCCTTAATTGTTTACGAAATCTAAGATGTTGTTGGCTTACATCTTCGAGCAGTGGATCCCTTTGTAATTCTTACTGACAAAGATGTTGCGACAAGTACTGACGCAACTAAGTTATTTGGCCGTTTCAACGTTTCTTGCTACCTCAGATTGTTCGTTTAGTAAATTTCATGATCCAAAATTTTATTAATTTCGGTCAAATTTTGCTGTGGTAAAATGATACATTTTCTGGTACGAAGCAGATCCTATTGGATAGAATCTTCAATAGCAGAGGCCACAGGTAGGGATAAATTGTGAATTCCAAAATTTGAGTGAATTAGATTTAACAGGTATCTTCGACTTATGTTCATCGTTGTGTGTTTGTTAGGGTATATTCCATTCATTCCTTACCGAAAAATTTCTCTTACTTCCATTGTCGCATTCATTGTTTTTGATTCGATGCAGCTAACCAAACTACCTAAATGTTTTGAAATATGGTTTTTAGGATCAGGATATTTGGAGTTCCTGAAAGGCTGACTATACTCCGGGTTTGACTTGAAAATCTATAGTTGATAACTTTGAGATAACAAGAAAGTTTGAATAAAGAATTATAAGTGAATTGATTGATTGATCAGTGAACCTTGATTATAATAGTTGGCAGCAAAGTAGTGGAACCAGTATTGGTCACTGCTAACACAGTTGATTCTCCACTAAAGAGTATATACATATACATCAGCTATTCTCAACGGTTCATCTATTTCTGTGTCGTGTAACAGGTGAGATTGTGTGGTGTTTTCTTTGGCACGTCATTTCGACAAAGGGAATCCACTACATCATGTTAAGTCGACAAATCACATCTCGAAAGCTAACATAACCCAATCAGTAAGTATAGGCTTATACTAGTTTAATTAAATGCTCTATTAACAACTTTTGGGCTCCTTCCCTTGCAACTTAAACAATGGGTAGCTTTAGGAAAAGTAAGTCGAACCCATATCAAAAAATGAATCAAAAACAATTAAAAAGTTAAAGGCTAATTTTAAACTAATTAAATGCCCCAATAAAATTTTTCTATTCTGCTCGTTCTAGAAAAACATTAGGCTTTATCATTTCAAAGCTAGCAGAACCCAAACCCAAAACCGAAATTATCACGCAAACCAAGAGAACCATCAACATACCAATAGACTTAGGCTTATTATGACTTATTTTCCCGGGTAAAAAATATTGAACTCCACTCGTTCTTGACTAAGCTTTATGCCGCTAGCTTTAAATTAAATGACCTCAAGCTTCAAGCGTCAAGAACGAGCGGTGTCCAAAAATGTTTACTGAGGCATTTGATTAAACCATAATAAAGAATTTTTAATGGGTCATTATGGATTAGGCCATAATGAGCGCAAAATTATTTGTATATCAGTACATCAAATTCTGTGTTTCGGTTTTGATTCGCTTTTCGATCTGCTAGCTTTAAATTAAATGACCTAAAGCTAAGTCAAGAACGAATGAGTGCAAAATATTTTACCAGGGAATTTAAATAAGCCAAATTGAGTCTAAATCTATTATGGTATGTTAATGGATCTTGGTTTGCGTGATAATTTCGGGTATGGTCGATATTTTATTTCGGTTGTGCTAGCTTTGAAAATACAAAGTCTAATGATTTTTCTAGAACGAGCAGAATAAAAAAAGTTTTAATAGGGCATTTAATTGTTTTAAAATTAATCTTAATTTTCCGAATGTTTTTAAATTATTTTTTGATATGGGTTCGGCTAACTTTTTCTAAAGCTAGCAGAATCCATCGTTTTAGTTGGAAGTAATGGAGCCCAACATATAAATACTATATTGTAATGTTCTGCTGTATGGGGTCTCGATGACATCTTTTTTACACTATTTATTTGTACATAGCTTATTTCACCGAACATAGTGTAAAACCGAAATTGGATAATTGTTACTACAACCTTATTATAGTGAAAAGACTATATTAAAGCGTATAATGAATGATGGTACGAAAATTTATAATGGTTTCATTATCATTGTTTAGTTTATAGCCAACTATTTCCCTTGCGCCAATACACGAAATGAATAATTTTACATAACAAAGAAAGTACATTTTCCCGATGTTGTAATTGATACCGTCTAGGTACTACGAAAATTCTTTGATATTTTACATACATAATCGCAAATTATATAAATTTAAAATATTTACCCTACTTACTAACTTCATAAATAGAGAGGAAAACGTTAAAAAGAAAGGTTTTAATTTCTTAAGAAATTATAACCATAGAAACAAAATACAGTAGGGTCATTAACAAATGATATAATGATGTATTGCAAAAGGTTGTTTTGTTGTTTTGTTAAACATTAACAGGTTCTTTTCATCCTCCTTGAGAACGTCTTAAAAATTATACATTTTAGTCTCCCAAAGTTCAAATGAAATTAACATATCAAGGTGATGTTACCAAGTCGTTGGAAGTTTGGTTTCGAATTAATGAAACATTGAATACTCTAAATTGAAAAATTCGGTCATCTCATATAGACTGTATGCAAATGACCAAACGACAAAAATATTGAAAATACTTTGAACATACATACAAAGTATAATCACAATGACTTAGCGAATTACTATATTTCGCTACGCGATTGTTAACCTCGTCGAAAGCTCGAATTTTACTGTATCTAACCCATACGAGTATATGCTATTTCTATATGAAATTTAGGCATATGAAGTTAGCCCAGTTTTTCATCCCAGAAACAAATAAAATAATCACAAAACATTCTAAGAAAATGCACCACAATAACTAAACCAGTTTACATCCACGAATACACTCTCCTGTTTATATCTAAACTACATACACAGTCATAAAATCTAAATCATATTACTTAGAAAAACTATTTATAATATTTATTCATACGTAGAGTACCAAAACAACAATTAAATGGAATAATCTGGGATGGATATCTTGTTGTTTTTTCCTCAACTTAAGAAAAATATTCTGTCTTATACAAGTTTTTAAATAGAAAAAACTGGGATGAAATGAAATCTATTGGTTAAGGAAATTTTGCCTTGAAATTTTGGGTTATTCTGGAAAATATTAAATTTTCTATTTTTCATTAGTTCGAAACCAAACTTGGTAACCTCACCACTTTGATGTTAAAAAGAATATTCAGCTATCACCCAGAATAATCCAAAATTTCATGAATTAAAACTTCTAAATTATTCAACCAAAAACACGGTGCATAAACAATTTTAATAAATTCCCAAGATTGGTTGTTATGCTCCAAGTAAAGCTGCTTACAATTGGGCAATCGATTCGTTCTTGACTTTAATTATCATTTGTTTTATATTATGGTGTAATGGTAATCAAGAGAATGAAAAAATATTTTGACCTTTAACACTCAAATTATTTGAGCACTGATGGTCATTATATCAAGTGTGAGATCTGACATAATCCTTCGCTCTTGTTTAAGCATACGGGATTTTCCACTTAAACTTTAGCTCCATCCGTTGATAAAAATTAATAAAAGTGATTAATTTGATCTGAACTTTTTGTTACGTGCGACTACCTGCACGAATTTGTCAACTATTTGTATTGCTTGATAGTGTTTGATGTTTACAGAGCTAAGGCAGTATCCTGATACTACTTGTATCCATTGATTTTAAGATACAAAAATCTGTTAAAATGGGTTTGTGATAAATCAGAAATTAAAGTCGAAACAAATACCAGTTAGTTTTGCCTGAAATAACCAATATTCGGTTAAACAAAAGCTTAATTCTATTAATAATATTAATTGGGTTCGTTATATCAAAGAGTTCCTTCCCAATCGTTTGAGAAATATTGGATTTGATCCACTAAAACTACTAATTTTCATAAGAACATCTAAAATTTTCAATATAAAATCCGAATTGTTTCACAATCGGTTGAAAATTGGCTTAGATTCTTTCTTCAGGACCCATGAATACCACTTTTATTAAGCTCTTTGGCTCATTTTAATCGCTTGAGAGAATACATGGTTATTTTGTAGAACTACATTCGGAAGTCATATTGAAATTCTATTTTCGTACAATTTTTCTTCTTAATGAGTTGAGAAATGGTTTAATTCCATTGAAATTGGTCATTTTGTAAAGTATCAAGCCCGCATATCATATGGAAATGTCTTCGCGCTGAATTTAATTATAATTGGACGAGAAATTGGTTATTTTTTCAAAATCACATTAGACATTAAAAATGATCCGGAACCGAGCATAGAACTCATATGTAAAACCCATTTGTCAACCTAGTTGGTTGGAAATGGCTATTTCGAAATTGCGTAGTTCAATCCACATTAACTATTTTACATCAATCACGCAGTTTTTACATAATTTATAATAATTATTCCAAATTTGAAACTCTTTTTGTAAATCCAGTTTCAACTCGAGAATAAATGCTAAAAAATAACACCACGCAACAACAAAAATAAAATATGAAGAAAACTGTCAAACACAACATTCGTAATACAAATGAATTTGTAGCAAATTTGCTCGGGCCTTTCCCGAATCCATTTGTAAAAATAAATTTTATGTCTATCAAATAAAACTCAGGTGACTTCAAGATCCATACGGCACCGAAACTTTCAGCAACCTCAGAGCACCACAGAAACAGCCTAATTCCGTCCGACTTGGCCTTAATCAAGATTTTCTTGAATATATAATTTCAGAATTAAATTTTCAGCCACCATGCACGATTACATCATTTCGTTAATAAATGCCCAAATTACGTCCCAGGTTTTTAAATCCATATCTTATCAACTTTAATCATGATCGAATTTCCAAAAATCAGTCCAAAAATCATTTACAAATCGGATAATAAATGGTTCCATTCGAGTTTGTCACATTCCAGAACTCCCTTTAAAAATGCTTCCTGAATCCTATTTCTATCCACAGTATCAAATATCATCATGGTCGATTAATAAATGGCCTGGCTCCGCCATAGTTAGATACAATTCGGAACTTACTTTGTAAATTATGTTAGAATCCCATTTCCATCCAACTTATTTCAATTCCAACTTATTCCAACTCATTCAACTTATTAGTTGGCCAGATAACATAACTTTACTTTGAAAATGAAATCGTTTAAGACTCCTGTTTCATCCATCGTATCCAATTTTATTTAAACTTGTTAATATTTGCCAAAAATCATTTTAGAATCCGAATTCCATTCACCGTACCAACTATCATAATTCGGTAAATAAGAGATCCAGAACTCCATTAGAAAATCATTTTGAATTCCCATTTCCATCCAAAATTTCTAATTTCATCTTGATCAGATGTAAACATAAGTTAATTTCGTTCTAGATGGTGATATTGTAGAATTTCCCTCCAATTTTGCACATAATTTTTGCCAACTAACAGTCATTTAAAAAGAGGGAGCTGAGCTACATTGGAAATTACGACTTGTAGTCGATTCCTGGCGCTCGGAATCCCTCTCTCGGAGGGTAAACGATAAACTGTGGCTCTTCAGATCAAGCCCAAAAAGAATTTTCCGTAACCAAGTCTGATCGCAAGTGATTCATGTTTTCAAAAATCTTGAATCACAAACAATTATTGGGTCTGCTTTCATTTGATGGTTAAGTTCTGATAAGTTTTCGCATCCATAAGAAATAGTTGGATTTTAATAAATAAATTCAAATCAAATATGTCATTAATATAGATGAAAAGGAAAACCAGGATCCTTGCGGAACACCACAGTTCAAGACTAGTTTTTTTGATGCCAAATTACCGTTCTTGACGTATTGTTGCCTGTCAGAAAGATTGTAACGTTTGTTCAATTGTGTTCGCACTTAAATGTCGGTCCCTACATACATATCTATTTATTTTGATAAGTGTTACGTGCGCGCCCACCCTGTTGTGTGTTTTGAATACGAATTGTGTCATTGTACGTGTAATTAGTATAACCAGCTCGCGCAGCGGTAAATTTTCAAATAAAAAAATACTAATATCATCAAATCAGAATTGAAAATAAATTGTGTTAACTGGTTATTCATTCGAAGTCAAGTTTTGATGAGATAACAACCGTATGGATTTGTTGATTTTTTTTATTGCGAATTAACTCAATTGGATCTACCACGTAAGTAATTTCTTTTCTTACATGTGCGTACCTTAATTGTGCGGTCGCTAATAATTTTTGTTCTCCAGATCGATTTAGGATAAAACAGCATTACGCGTGCATATTGTGTAATAATTTGTTCCACGCAACGTAGGTTATGTGTGGTGCATGTGGCATCGACGATTCGTTTTTTATACGCTACTCGTAAAACGCGCGCTGATTATAAAATTAACAAACGCCAACTACGTTTTTGATCGCCATTGATCGGTATCTCGTGCGGTTGTTTAAGTTAATATGTGAATTGAATTTTTTTTTAAAAGTTAGAAAATTAGAAAAAAAATTAATGAGAAGAAAAATATGATAGTTTTAGTTTAGTTCGTGATATAATTTAAAGAAATTGTTTAAAAAGCAGAGTATAGTGAAAAATCGATTACCAAAAATTAGGTGCCGTTATAAAACAAAAAACGTGTATTCGTGTAGAATTTTTCTTGTGTGGTGAAAAAAAAATGAAAAATATTCGTGTGCACATATAGGTGTTATAGTGCTAGTGGATTGCTGGCGGTTTTGGCTTAGCAATACGCATCGCTGTACAACTACACGCCACATCACAGAGCTCTGGAGATTGGGTGAGTGTTTGTTATAGTTCAATCAAATTGTTTCAATTAAATTGTTATAGTTCAATCTCTATATATTTATTCACATATAATATTTTTCTAATACAAGTCGGAATTTTTCACTCTTTTCATTTGACGTAACGGTACCTTTTCGCACATTGATTTATATTTAACTTTTAATAATGAATGTAGCATATCATTATTGTTTTATCTCTAAGTCACGGTTAATAATTATGTTGAAAAAGAATTTACTATATTTGTTTTAATTAACGCGGGGGAGAGAACTTTTGATGAAATGGACGTGGTGGTGGCTAGATGTGTTGGTGATTTCTTTTATACACCTGAATTAAGTTAATTCTCCTTGTGGTAATACCTCCTTGTAATACTTTGAACTGTACCATCCCTGAACACACGGGTCAATATATATGTGCAAGCAGGTGCCGTCGAACAACGCGTGTACGTTATAAGTTATCTACTCTTGCATTTTAATTGTTATATTAACTAGTTGAGGTATGTGCATCTGTTAAGTCAGTAAAATACATTTATAAATACATATGTACATATAAGGGGCATGATCGGGCAAAAATACAAATTTCAAATAATGAAGTGTTTCAGTGATATGTAAGTGCGCCGGTATCTAGCATTTAAAAAATGAGTAAAATATATTATTTCAAGAGGGTCGGGGAAACTGATGCGTTCCAAAGGGCACAAAATAAACAACAAAGGAAAGACATCAAAGGGTAGACAATATCGTATATTCAACGTGTAAGGAAGCGTTCATCAAGTAAAAACTATTTTGCGATGATAATGAATGGGAAAATGACATTAAAGAAACAGCTCAATATCAAGTGCCAAAGCATTATAGTGGTGACAAAAATTTTCCGGACAAATTTTCATTTAGGAAACTAATGTAATTTAATATAATGATTCCGGCCATTTCTTTTAATTTTTTACTGCGTAAGCGTCTTTAAAACTACTAATTTGCTATATCCTGCATTTTTAAGCTAGGGACTAGGGCTTTGATGCTACCGCATATAGATAAAAATCAACGAGCAAAATGTTTGATCAATGAGCAAACCGTTGTATGCCAGCGTTCTACACTACTCTTCAGTTGTTTATTATTAATTTTCCGTTCATTTTCAACTGAATTGTTTATTACGCTAATTTCTCGTCGCTCATGAATAGTATTATGAAATTTCATAAATGTTATGCAGTAACAAATTTGCGGAGCTTGGGGTTTGGGTCTCGCATTGCAAGACACAAACCACTTTTGAGCGAAGCCTGTTCCTTTAATTTCTGGCAAAAAGTTTTATTTGTTGACGAAAGTAAGTTCAACATCTTTAACAGCGACAGGAAATAAAAACGAGTGTTGAGAAAACCGAACCAAGAATTGCAAACAAAAAATATTAATTCCACTATTAAAGACGGCGGTGGAAATATGATGGTGTGAGGTGCTGTGTTATTGAAACAACAATGGATAGTACAGTCTATTTGAATATCAAGTGAATTACGCTTTCAAATAATATAGTATGGTATAGCATTAATTAGCAGGTTGCAGTCCCACAAAATAATCTATAATATATTAATATATAAATTTCAATTGACGACTAGAAAATACATAATGTATTTTAAATTATTTTACTAATTTAGGTATTTTCATACAGTTGTCGCTAATTAATTACATTTTGTACATTTATTACAATATTATACCGTAATTAAGCATTATTAGAGTAAAGAATGTAAACATATATTTTTTACGCGTAATTGCACAACACGGCCTCATACATTCATGCCTCATAACTTGCGCATTATGGACTAAGTACGTCACCTTAAAACAACTATGAGAGTTCGTAATGACCATATGGTTTTTAAAATTGATTGCTAGACTTTGGTGAAGGTAAAATTAGAGCACCCCGTTTAAGAAAAATGTAATTACAAACATATTTGGGTTTGAATTAACCTCCGGATGATCCATCTATATCAAAACCAAGCAATTTTATGTCGTTCAAATCATATAATAGTATAGACTCTATAAATGTAGGTTCTAATCTACTAAGTACCACCATCCGGAATGCCCCCACATATACTTACTTTGAAAGTAGGACCTATAGTTATATTGTTACGAATTTGAAAAGGGGTTATGCAATGGTACTAGATTAATAATAAAAGAAATGAAAGAAAACGTAATCTTCGTTGAGATTTTAACTAGTACATCAAAAGGAATATTTGCTTTTATACTCAGAATTTGTTTACCTATGCAAATTAAAAGAGTTCAGTTTACTTCACGATTATCTTTCGCTATGACAATCAATAAAGCCAAATGTCAATCGTTTGATAAAGTCGGTATTTACCACAACCAGTTTTCCCCGCATGTCAGTTATATGTAGCTTTACCAAGAGCTACTAAAAAGGAACAACTTTTTCTGAAAATAGCAGATACAAATAAACAGGAAGATTTGGAACCGAAAAAAATGTATACTGTGTTGTGTGTATAAAGGGTGTTCAAATTTGAGGTATCTTTCTAAATTCTAAATAAAAGACATAAATTGTGTGAAATCTTTATTTATTTTTATTGGAAATTAAAGTAGATTGGTCCGGTTAATAATCAAAAAGAATGGCGTTCAAGTAACCCCTTCTGATAGCTCGGCAGACTGTCAATCTTTTATCAAAATTTTGAATAAATTTTTTCGCATAATGATAGTTCAAATATTAATATTTGCTCAATGATGTTCTCTTTGAGGTGTTGAATAGTTTGAGGATTATCCTCATAAACTTTACTCTTCAAAAAACTTCATAAGAAGAAGTCCAATGGCGTTAAATCGCATGAACTGGATCAATTCACGTCTGTTCTTCGAGAAATTATTCGATTGTTAAACTTCTCTTTCAAAAGATCGATTGATTCGGTTGCAGTGTGGCATGTTGCACCGTCCTGTTAAAACCACATATTCTACACATCAATATCTTCCAATTGACTCTATAAAAAGTTTCTAATTATCTCTCGATATCGGACTCCATTCACTGAAATTGCATTGCCATTTTGATTTTTGAAAAAATATGGATCAATTAAGCCACCACACCAAAATCCACACCATCCAGTAACTTTTTTTGGTTTCATTGTCTTTTCAAACAGTTCTCTAGGATTTTCTTCAGTCCAAATGTGGCAGTTTTATTTGTTTACATAGCCGCCAATTTCAAAATGAGCTTCATCGGTGAAGATAATCTGTTTGAAAAAATTCTAATTTTCTTCTTGTTTTTCTATGGCGCAATTAATGAATTGCCGATGTAATGCGTAGTCATTTGGCTTTAATTCTTGTGTTAACTGCATTTTGTAAGCCTTCACATGAAGATTGTTGTGTAAAATATTGAATAAAGTTGTTTTTTGAGGTTTAATTGCTGTGAACGACGACGATTAAGAATCTCTTTGGCTCTTCAACAATGCATATGATACTCTAGTACAAAAAATATAAATGGCGAGATATTGAAAAAGATACCTCAAATTTGGACATCCTTTAAATAATAATATCATTGTTCACAATTTCAATTTTACTGTTCATTTTTACATTGCGCACTATTCACTTTTTACTTCTTATTACTTGTACTGTTCACCGTTAAATTATAACTGTGTCTGCATGGAAATTTGCACGCGCTTATATAGATAGACAAATTATCACTGTTCGATATTATTCCATTTACTGAATCTGGTGATATTCCCCTCCTAATGCAATGCCATTCTAAAATCCAATTTCCAATCTGTATTGCAGAAATACTTGATCCGGTAACATCCAATCCACCGTTGACATATCATGGCTGTGGACCAATTCTTAGGTATATCGATTAGTAGTACAGTAAATTGAAATTTTAGTACAAATTACTTTTCAAATCGTACCAATTCCCTAGTAAATAAAATTAGGTAAATGCGGCTTAAACGGACATATGGTTCCTAGGAATATACAAAAATTGGTATGTATAGCTACACGAACCAATGTCATGAATTTTATTGTTGTTTTTCCAATTATTCGTATTGTGTGTACGAATAAATTTAAATTATATATTTGTTCAAATTTGTTGCGTAATATACACAATGAAATTATTGAAGAAATATATAAAAACTTTAACGAATAAAACTGTGTTCATATATATACCAGCGCATTTTAATTGCGTGGGAAATGGTAATGGTAATGGTATATAAAAAAAATATGTCTAGAAACATGGCCGCCATATTTTCATAATTTGTTTAGCAAAAATAAAAACCACTACTATTTAACTTTTGTGTCTTTGCTTTACACTACTTTTTAGTACAGTATTTCAATTTACCGCATACACTGTTAAAACAGCATTTACCCAAGATTTACATTTGAATTGGCCCACAGCCCATGTACAAAATTTACTTCTAAATTCGATTACTTGTTATATTGAAAATGAACCTAATGTAGGAAACCGCTGACACAGTCATATAAAAATCGCTGAGGAATTATAATTGCTGCGCAGCGCTCCTTACACTAATTAATTCTCACGATAGAATATAAGTAGACTCTCAACGAGATGCCATTAAGTACAATTATTACCAATAAGTTACATCCACATATCATATGGGATTTTGATCATGTTCTTGAATCGTTGAAGTGGATCGCACATTCTGGACTAAAAGTATCTGATCCTGAGATTAATTTTTATTACATTCTCTTGAAATACCACTATTTTTCAGCCAAAAATTATTACAACCGCTAGAACAGCTACGAATGGAATTTGATCACACTAAACAGGCCGTTCAATATGCATTGCATCCGATAATCAGTTAAATTTGATTTGAAAATAGTTACTTCAAAATTTGTTTGGGGAGATATTAAAGCGTTTAACTGGCTTCTCAGGCAAATTAAGTAAACGATATCATCAAGTACTTTAGTGATTTTCATCACACAAGCTGAAACAACCTTTTTACATGTCATACTATATATCTAGAAATATCTCTGGGATTTGAAGATATGGGAATTAAGGCTACGTACGATGCATCCATTTTCAGAACTTCACTGCACATTCAGATTGAATAATAATCTCTAAACTATCAATAATTTACGAGTAGAATACGAGTTCATAACACTACAAATTGGGAACATTGTGGTGGGTATGACGGAGGGAATTTTTTGTAGTTTTCTGTACTATACGGGTTCACACTTTGCCAAAATAAAAACTTCGATTGGCGCGAGTTCGGAGTTGGGTGTCTGATCAGTAATCATTAGCGGATTTTAGGCCCATAAACAACCGGATTTACTATTCAGACTGCAGTATGTCATTTTTGAACGAATATGCCCCAATAGAGATGGAACAAGGACAAGAAAAAGACACTTTCTGAATGATTTTGAGTAGCTTCAACGCACAAATTGGCAATGCAGACAGTATTCATCGTTGTATTATCGGCCTATACTCCCTACACATTGCATCACATATTAACGGGATACGCACCACTGAGGTAGTTCTGCGCATATAAGCGAATATATAAAGACACGTGGAAATTAAATGATGGAGTTGCGGTCACTTTTCACCACTTCACCACTTTTTCGTGTCTTAAAGGGATTTTTCTAGCATCAAAAATATTAAGACCAAACGTGGCACCAACATCGTTTTCGAACACTTTGTGCTAGTTGCGAATATGAGATTCGTGTATTCTTCACGTATAATAACCAATCTCAACGCATCTTACGATGACATACTGAAGCAATAAACAATCAAGTTACACGGGCCAACTTCAAAGTTAGCATATCAGGATGGACAGCCAACCACTACCCCATTTTGTGGAAGAACGGTTGCACATAATAAAATCGGCAGTGGTAAATGTTTGAACGAAATATTTACGTAAAAATACATCTAAATCTAGAAATATGTGGGTGGATGAGAGTTGTATAGCTGCAATTAAAGAAAAGGATGGTACACGAAAATGCTAGCGAGATTATTTCTCGTCACTCTTAAATAGACAGGTAATATCCTCAATTAAATAACCACCTTTATTGCATCAGCCTGACATCAATGTAGAAATGACTGCACCACCAGCATTGTGCGATATCAAATATGAACAGCTGTAAGGCACCTTGTGAGTGGTGAGGATGACGTAGGTAATGACATGCTCAAGAACGGCGGCTATTAGCTGTTGTACCTCATGTTTGAGTTGGTTTCATCGATTTGGTTCGAAGAGAGAATCCCTGATTTCAAAATATCTCTAATCTGTCCACAACATAAACAGGGAGATTGGTTGAATTGTAACAACTATCGCGGAATAGCTTGGGCTAATATCGACTACCAGATCTTGGCTAACGTAGTTGCTGACATGTTATCAATTTAATACGAGCGCAGTTTAGTCGACTACTAGTGCAGGACTAGTGCTTTCATCCAAGCAATCGGCAACCAATCAAACTTTCTCTGAGGATTGTGTTGGAAAAATGCTACGAAAAGATCATTTCTGTACGCCTTCTCTTCATAGTTTTCCAGCATACCGAGAAGCACATTATCGAGTGTCTTGCAATGAATTAATGGATAACTCTAAAAGTAAGGTGATAATCGAAGGCAAGGAGACCCAATAGCCAAAATTTTAGTCAACCGATCGTCGTTGTAGTAGGTTACCGTGTTTCCTACGCTAATATCGCTCAAAACTAAATTAAATTATGTAGTTAAACGCTAGCCATGTATATATCTAACCGTTGCAGATTTGAGTCTATTGTTAATTACAATTCGATTAGCGCTGATAAATTGCGCTTAGTATACTAATTCGATGCACATCCCATTTTTTCGCTGTGGTAGGTAATTTCTAAAAAACAATAACTAATCGCTATTTCTCACGTATAAAAAGTACGCCTAAATAATACATGATTGCGGCTAGAATTTCTAGTTTGTTGACCTAGTCAGTATATTTGCGCGTTTGAAGTTGGCGACATTCTTGCAATTTTTTTGGATGCATTTGGCTAATCCTCGATTAATGCCGAACTTTGATGAACCACTTTGAATTGTTGATGAAGTAGATGCACCACTCCAGAAGTGTATCGAAATATTTATTTTGAGGTGCTGTTTTTTTAATAAAACTAATAAATTAGAACAATTTTTCATCCGTGCAATCTAGTTTCTAAGATAGAATTAATTATTTATATTTTAATAACATAAAAGCTAAAAAAACTACAATCAGTACATACCGTAGTAATGTTATTTATCTTTTAAAAAAATTATAAGGAATTACATCTTTAAAAATTGTGGAAGCAAATAACATACAAATTTCAACTATAACCTGTTAATTTGACTGATTGATTGATTAATTAGGCAAGATCTTTTTTAAGGCCGGGCTACATCGTGCACCCTTTATACATTTAACAAAACCTAAGACTTAGCCCTGTTACGGACACATATTAAAAGCAATAGTTAGTAATTATTTACACGAGATAGCACAATTTAATTTCAATTTAATTATAATTAGAAATCGGGTTTATATAAATAAAGATAAATGAGTTAAACAGCTAATCTGGAACTAAAAATGAAAGGAACTAATTCTATAATTAGGATTAAGTAACACATGCACGCAGGAATCTGTAAAATGAAAGATTTAACAATGAGAAGTAGCATTTCACTAGAATCCTCCAGCCTGTCAATTAAATAACTAATTAAACCATGAACTCCCAATAAAAATAATAAACTATAAGTCTTATAATGTAACATCAGCAATAATTACCACTCGAGAGCAAACGCCATCAACTTAATGTCCACCTAAATCGTAAAGATATATGCATTACTAATATTCTCCCAAAAACTGAAAATTAGATTATAGAAATAAGATTAAAGAAATGCCTTGGATCTAGAAGATACAAAAATTACCTAGCTAAAGCAATATACTCGTATGTCAAAGATTTCTGTTTTTTAAATAGGTTCCTCGGCTGTCTATGTTGATTGATTGATTAAATCATTAAACCTAGGAAAAAATATCTTGTTAATCATTATTATAAATGTTTGTTAGTTTAAGCTTTACCGAACAACCGAAATTTTAAATTACTACAAGATATTTGTAGAACCTAATTTTAGTTAGCAAATTCACGGCTATATTTTATTCGAAGAACCACAAATAAATCCGAATTTAAATTTAATGAGGAACACAAACAAGAATTTTATTGTCACCGTATTAACACACTTCACCAAACACTTGACTGTTAAATTACCGAAATTCCGAGAATTCATTTTTAATGCAAATTAAATTAATTCGAATTGAATTTAAATTAAATCACGGTCATTAACAAGAGTTTCCTTGCCATCATAATCAAAACAAAAATAATTTAAAATTGAAAATTCTTAAACAAACTTTAGAAAATACTGGAAATTTTCACGTAAAAAACTAAATTTACTCGAACGTACTCGTATATCGGAACACTATCACGCTTTTGAGAAATTATTCCCATTGCAATAAAAATGATTTAGAATTGAAAACAAAAATAAAATTTAGGCAAATACAAGAATTCGTGTCCGTCACGCCAACCGGAACCATGTCAGCCGAAACCAAACCAACTATGGCACAAGTAGGACGATGCATTGTAGATCGTTGGGGACTATTTAATTTTTAAGCCGGAACCTTATAAATCCAGCACTATAAGATTTTTCGGTAGAAACCTTATAATTCCAGCTGGAACCTTATACTAACCATACTCCCTACAGCCAAACTAACTGTGTGACATAAGAAGCACAATGGATTGTACAACATTGTGAACTATTTGATTTTTCAGCCGGAACATTATAATTCCACTCGGAACCTAATAAAACCAGCTGGATCCTTATTACAGCCAACCCAATTATGGCATTAAGCCAGGTGAAACCTGATAAAGCCAGCCAGAAGCATACAACCTGACAAAAATGTTGGCTGCGTCCCTATTTGATTATCAAGAATTCTACAGTTTGTACTAGCTATATATTATTAATTCTGTCATATTACAGATTCCTGACTAATAGCATAATCGTTTTATTTAATTCTGGTGGGGAGTGAATGTATATATATAATGTATATATAAATTTGTTTAGGAATCGGGGATTCTAAAACTGTCACACATTTATTATTGGTAATTGGTATACCCTATATATTTCAGATTAGCTGTTTTTGAAACCAGATGTCGTTTGGTCCCTTTTTATTCTTATATAAATAAATATTATACAAATTAATTTCACATTACCTAACTTTCTATTTAACTATTTATTTTTATTTTTTTGCCCATAAATTCATTGAATCAACAGATTCTCAGAGCCCGTTGAAGATCGAAAAGAGTTGTTCTTTTCCTGCTTTGATACTATTTGGTGGTTTCTAGATTCGATTTCATTTATTTTGATTTAATTTGTTTTAGAAGAACCAGATTAATTTAGTTAATACTAATCATTACATTGCATTTGTTTTATTTAATTATACTTATATTATACGTGAAGTTTTATTTCAGCTAATTTACCTATAGCAACTTAGTTAATTATAAATGTTTTAGAATGCTGATTGCTTAAAATTTACACCATAAAAATAAAAAAATAAAAAATAATTGTGCTGTCACGTGCTAACCGCCTTACATTATATTTTTAACTAACTATTGACTACTTAAGTGTCTGTAACCGGTCATATTTAACATCCCCATCCTATCCTTCCATCTTGTTGAATGTAATCAGGGTGTACGGCGGGCCCGGTGTCATCTGAGAGTCTCGCTAAATTAGCTGGTCGTACATTTCAATCAATCAATCAGTTAATGGATGACCATTATTAAATAAATTTTGCTATCAGAAATGTTTTCAACATGTGAGGTGAACATATTTACCGTAATTAAAGAAGCACTATTTTATTTTATTTCAACCCTAATTATAAAGTTTCCACAGGACCTACGAGTCGGTAGTCTTTTAAAACTGTTATCCTAACAATTGTTTATATATCTGAGATAACAGTATAGTACTTAGTTTTAGAGCCCTTGAACTAGTTAACTCTAGTTTGGTACTAAAGGGTAAAAATAACATCATTTAAATTAAAATTTAGAAATAAGGACGCTCCGAAATGATAGATTTAAAAATGTTGAATCAAAAATTTCCCAGCCAAATAAACCCATGGATCAAAAGCAATTAGCTTCATTATGCATTTAACTCGGAGATAACTCGGATGCATTGTCAACTGGAACTGATTTTGCTTTTTATGCTTCACAATATTGGTTTATTTATTTGAACTAGAATACTTATATACGGGATAAACTTACCTTATCGTCTAAATGACTATTATTTGTATTCGCAAGTGAATTCAGGCGAAATATCCATACTGTGAATGTTTTATTGTAAAATTTTCTATTTTTTTTTAAATTCGACCTTGCCTCAATTTTCAACCATAGCGATGCTGATCGAACGTGTAGCTCTTGGCCCGAGTTACGTTCTTCCGCCGATGAAAATTCCAATAGACGTTGTCCGTTTAGTATTGGACCTAATTATACACAGGAGGGGAATATAATTAATTTTTTTTGCTGTTTTTCTTTATAATCGTGGAAAATTAGAAAATATGGAAAATCGGAAAATCATAATTTATCATTTATTTCTAAATCCGGCTTTTCACACATACAATAAAATTAAGCACCTCATCACGTACATACACACAATAATAACAATAATAACAGGATGTATTAATGATGAATAAAAATGTAAAATCGATTTTAATAGAATAGCAAAACGCGGTTTGGGGTTAAAAAAACATATTACCGATGGTAAATTCACATTTCTGAATAACTCGTTCCTTATCGAACATACTAGGCATGGCATACATCCAAAACGAAATATGAGTGAGCACCACGTGATTTAAAATTTTTTTTTATGATTTGGTCATCAAGACCCATTTCCAATTTTAGTTCTAACTGAAATGTATATTGTAAATAAATATCAAAATGTGTATAAGGGCACATTTATATATATATATATATATATATATATATATATATATATATATATATATATATATATATATATATATACATATATATATATATATATATATATATATATATATATATATATATATATATATACATATATATGTATATATATATATATATATATATATATATATATATATATATATATATATATATATGTGTGTATATATATATATATATATATATATATATATATATATATATATATATATATATATGTGTGTGTATATATATATATATATATATATATATATATATATATATATATATATATATATATATATATATATATATATATATATATATATATATATATATATATATATATATATATATATATATATATATATATATATATATTGTAAATCCTCGTAATAAAAAAAAAATTATTTCTAGACTAGACACGATCGATTGTTCATGGCTCCATAACGACGCCGTAAAATGAAGAAGGAAAAAATGTGGATTTTTTCGTTTTCTCTCGAAAAGAAAATTAAAAAGGAAACATTAGGAAAAATATACAAATAAAATAAAAACAAATGTTTTTTTTGTATCCGAACGTCTTGTGTCTCCAATTTATCTAAGCACAGAGAAACTGTATGGATCTAAGAAATATTAAAAAAAAATTTATATATATATATATATATATATATATATGTATACATTTTGTTTATATAAAAAATACATACTGTACAAATATATATCCTAAATTTAATATTTAATCTCAATATCTCAATATAAAATTTCATACATAATTTTTTTTAGTATGGGTTGAAAATGGGTCAAATTAGTGTACACAGATTCTCGTACATTATGGACCATTCTATAATTTAGACCCAAATACGAAGCGCCTTAAGAAACTTTATTAAGTCTCTTTAAATTACTGTGTAGTTAAATCAAAATAGAAAATACTGAAAGTAATTTCTTGGAACGCAATAATTACAGCACGTGCCAATTTAATCGCGACGTTAATTATTCGTACTTTGGCTCTAGTTTAGTGGTTTTTTATGTTTGGTTTTCCTTCAAAGTAATCAATGTCATATCGCACCTAATTAACATGATAACACGTTCAGTGTACGCATAAGAAATATAAGTTTTGTGTACATTCAAATATTTATAAAATACTTGCCCTAAGACAACAAAATTTCTATTAAACCGCCAATGTATAAGGAAAACGATTAAAACAATAAAACCACGTAACATATTCGTGACTTGGATCAATGATATAATTCCATGAATATTTGATTCGCCGAATATGCATTTGTTGATATATTCATTTATGTTGCTTGTTTTATTATATCGGCTAGGTTCCAACAAATATACAATTAATACTTAGCCACACACGCACACAACAAAAAGTATAATAATATAAAATTTACCTCGATCCGCGAACGTAATGATCTCTTTCGTTCGCCCATAAAAATCATCATCAGAGTCCGTATCACGATAAAACTGTTGTTCCTCCCCTGGGCTACTATTGTCATTCATCCAGATTGCTTTTGGATATAAATGGGAATTGGTAGTAGCCGCTCTGTTCTTATTTAACAATATCGATGACACATAATTATTACCATTTCCAGTCTCTGTGACTTTTTTATTATTATATGCAGCTGTATAGGATGCTGAAATATCATCAGCCCGTAGCAGAGTTTCAATAATAATTTGTTTTGGTAAATTATTCGTTACGTTCGGTTTTGTTTTGAGGCCTAACTTTGTTAGGATCTGCTGTTTGATTGCTTCTAAGCGAATTTCATCGCTATTTATAATTGGCTTATTACTAATATTGTATTTATTACTAATACTGTTAATATTGTCATTAATTTTATTATTATCATTATTATCTTTATCACTTACAATGTGGCGATTATATAAACAACTGGAACATCCAATTTCATTCGACCTTTTATTATTATTGTTATTATTATTATTATTATTATTAAAATTATTGTTATAAATAATATTATTATTGCTACCAGGTAGTGAATTATCATTAAATAAATCATTAATATTGCTTAAATTATTATAGTAAAATTTAATATTTGGATTATCTAAATTATTATTATTATTTGACGAACAATTTATTATAATAATTGGATAAGAATTTAATATAAAAAATATGAATACAAATAAATTTGTGTAGCGTTTTCTCTTTCGTCCGCCATAATTGTGTCCAGGTCCCGGGCCTGATGGACGGGTCAAATACATATTGTATATAAACATAAATATATTATTTAATATTAGCATTTAAATAAATTATTTGTTTATTATAATTAATTTTATATTATTTAGAATTTTTTTGATTAATTTAATTAAATTTTTCCAAAAATTAATTTAATTTTTTTCACTATATTTAATTCGTTGTTCTCTTATATTTTCACTATTTTGCATAATATTTATAAACATTTTTGGTTGATTTATATGTTAACTTTTGATTAATAACTGATTACCGGACGACATGTTTCTGTAGTATGTGTGTTTCTAATTTTAATATTATTAATCACTTTTTTGGAAGAGCTGTTTTGAACCATTTCTAAAAAAGCACGTTTTTTTCAAAAACACGAGTTTATATATATATATATATATATATATATATATATATATATATATATATATATATATATGTATATATATATATATATAACGATAGCACTGTTATATAAGACTGGTTAAATTTGACAATATATATATATATATATATATATATATATATATATATATATATATATATATATATATATATACATATATATATATATATATATATATATATATATATATATATATATATATATATATATAATATACATAAATATTATTATATATATTAATAAATATGGATTTTCACTGTACACACTGTGATGTTTTATGTATGGTATGTGCGACCGTTATGATTTCCAAAAAATCTCTGAATCCACGGAAATTTTTCCCGAATTTTACATCGAAACGTATCGAAAGGAAAAAAACCAAACCGAAATGCGATAAACAAAAAATTGTACACACACTCATACAGACAAACGACACATTCATAAAAGCACACACTCGCCGTCGCAAAATAAAAAGATATATTGCCTCTATATACTATTATCAAGCTCCGCTTATATGACAGTCGAATGTGAACGCGAACTACCCAGGGCAAACTTGTATTTGAAACTGATAGTTAAAATGTTTCAACTTAAAAAAAACGATATATAGTAGATTTACAAACCAACAACAATAATAAACTATCCTTTTCACATACTTTTTTACAGAAAATTGAGTGGTTTCTCGTCGTTTTCATGTTTTCCCATTTTTTTTTAAAATAAACTCGCGTTAATCACAATACATTGATAATTTTATAGCAAAGCAATTGATTACGATTTTTTTCCAAGCCGGCTAGATTCCTCCCAAGAAAAACATCACAAATACAATGTATATACATATAAATATATATACAGGGTGTCCTGGTTTGGGATGCTAATCCGTTAATGAGTGATCCCTTAGTTCATTCTGCGAAAAAATCGCATGGTATACAGGGTGTTTAAAAAAATTTGGTTTCGAAAAAATGTACACACACATATTAAACTGTAACTTCCAAAATATTTATCAGAGAGCAGCCAACTTACTATTATTTGACTGGTAATGGTATAGGATTATTTAAGACCTAAGTGGTTATCTCGCATCTGTATCCGAGAGCTATGATACTTCAAAATAAAATAATTTTTTTTTTATAAAATTCAGTTTTTATAACACAAACAGTTATAATTTTCCCAAGTCCCAGTAAATTATTTGTATCGACGTGCCATAGTTTTTTACGCATACTGTTTATTTATGTTGTAGTGTTAATATTGTAGACGATGATTATCAGCTCCTTTGTTTAAACGTTGATAAAACAAAAATTAAATAATTTCATTAGTTTTGAGAAATTGTCTAGTATTGTGAGTCAAAAATCCTAAATAATTTAAGGAAATTAATATTGTGATATTATGATGGCACATAGATATCGTAACAACATCAAATACGCTGGCGGAGCCCCATTCAGTTTCACTAGATCATTAAGATATCGACGAAGAAATAATTAGTAATGTAACAACAAATCCTTCTATTAGCATAAGGAGGGTCACTTTACAATTGAACGTCTCACTATAATCGAACCATACAGAACCCGATCAAGAACTATTATCGATAGACCACCATAAAAGAACGGATTGAAATGATTTTTGACAATGATAGTTTTGTGAAACGTATTCTATGGACGAATGAATCTCAATTTACAAGAGATGGCATAACAAACTTTCACAATCACGTGGGCTGCTGAAAATCCTCATTCGAAAAAATAATCATCATTTCAGCACAGCTTCAGTGTAAACTTATTGCTGTAATTGGCGATAATTTAATTGGACCATTCATTTACAATTTTTTACAAAACGACTCGCAACTCCTCCTTGATGATGTTCCTATTTTAAGTACACTGGTGCATACATACCAACATGTTGGTGTATCTACTTACAACGGTATAAATGTTAAGAATTGGCTAATCGAAAATGATCAAAACAATTAAAGAAATGGCCCAATTCATTGACCTGCAAGATTCCAGATGGGTGATTGTAAGAGAGAGCATCATAACTTTTTTTTTTGAGAAAAACTGAATTTTATAAAAAAATATTTTTTTTTCTACTTTAAAGCATCATAGCTCTCAAACGGATGAGGATGCAAAATAACCACTTAGACCTTAAATAAGCCTATACAATTACCAGTCAAATAACACCAAGTTAGTGGCTCTCCGATAAATATTTTGGAAGCTACAGTTTAATATTTGTGTGTACTTTTTTTCTGGGCAAATTTTTTTAAACTTATCCCAAACCTAGACACTCTGTAATATATATACTATATACATAATCTACTTATATGTACATACTTTATATAAATATATATATATATATATATATATATATATATATATATATATATATATATATATATATATATATATATATATATATATATGATGTTCGGGTTTGGGAAGCTTTAAATTCGCGGGGTATTTTCTACTTTGATTCTGAGTAAAAAATTATACTCGTATGTCCGGAGGCGGGGAGTAGACATTACTATTATTTCTTACCCTCTGAGTAACACTATTATAAAAAATATTATACAAATACGCATAATTATTAAATTATAACCAAAATATTTAAAGGAGAGCAACCAATTTAGACTTATTTAATTGGTGATTGTTAGGGCTTTGTATCAGATCTAAATGGTTATAGAGCACTTCCATCGGATATGCCGATATTCATTTTGTTTATAAACTTTATGTATTAATATATAAATTATTTTTTGGCAACATTTTAAAATACAAATTAGCTTTCCAGATCAGTTACATGTCTATTAGCAAGGCAAATTGTATTACATTGAACTATATTGGTTTTGCAATTTTCGCCCATTTATATACTATTTTAATACTATTTTAGAACATATAATGGCGGTATTCAGTGTGCGGTGCCATCTCTGAATAAATCCATTGCATTTGCGATTATAGCTGGTTGTACTTCTGCGTTCGAAATCTAAAATTTTCACGAATTCACCGAATAGCTCAAAGTCACGAACTGCACTCTCTAATTTGTCATTATGATTGTTGGTACCCCGAAACGTGAGATCAGTTCTGATATCTGGAATTAGCGCTGTTTTTGTCCATCTTGTAAAGCTGGCTATGAGTGTTACACAGAAACGTTTTATTCTTGATTTATAGATTATGCACAGATTCAAATTCCAATTTTCGGATTTCCGGGTGGTATATAAGGTTGGTTTTATCAAATCGAATCGTCGCAACTAATACTTAAACCTGAATTGAAAGCTAATGGAATTCTCGAGAATTTCAACGTTTCGTTTGTTTCCATAAGATTGTTGAGTCATCATCTGTTTGTTTTGCGTCTGTATGCCTTTATAGTTTATGGCTTGATCAATGATATTGAATCCATTCTGGTTAGTGCTTCCGCGACTACTTTTTCTGTTCGGCATATATATTGTATATCGGTTGTTAACTGGCCAATGTATAGTCCAAGTGTATCTGAATTGACGTGACGCTGCTTTGCCTAATAAGTTTTAATATAAAGCACAGATTAATGGTTTATGAATGGTGAATAATGTGCATCTACCTTTGATTAGATAACGGAATCGATTGAATGCGGAATAAGCGGCATGTAGTTCAATATATACCATAAGTGCTTTATCGTTGTTGAATTTTCGGTAATTGTATCGAGAACAATTGTAGCGGTTGAAAGACTTTGTCAATCTTTTATTGCAATACTGACCCAATGGCTTTGCTGGATGCGTACCCACCTTAGCTGTAACCTCGGTTGTGGGCGGCGGGTGTGCTAAAATAGCGGCTACACTCAGATGTTGCGTGGCGAGTTCGAATGCAGCAATAGCCTCATCTGTTCAACTGAGTATATCGGCAGCGCTCTCGGTGGATAATTTGAAGCCTGTTCGGATCGACGGACTGAGATGTCTGATTGTCAACAGTTGTATTTTGTACGCTATATAGGAGGTTGATTGTCAACAATTGTGTTGTAAAGGCTCGATGACAAAATTGATGGCAAGTTTTCTTAATGTGTCCCCAAACCACGTCGTAGTCACCAATATGGCTTTTGCTATGGAACTAGCTTAAATTCTACTGTAAAACGGCAGTTAGTGGCCTTGCAATGATATTCTTAACTGCCTCCAAATTAGAAAGAAATTTATTTAATATTTTAAACTATTTATTTGAATAATTAAATAATTTTTTTAGAAACCTTACATTCCTATTAGCAAGGATTGTTGTATTCCGTTGAAATAAAATGGTTTGCAATTTTCGTCCGCTTATATTTTTTAGAATTTTAAAATATTAGTCTAAAAATAATAACGATAATGTGAATGGCTAGAATAACATTCTAAAGACAGTGTTGACAACTAGATGTCTCTGATCTAGTATGTTGAATTTGGTAACTGGTGTGGTGGAAAGTCATTGTGATAACTGACAGGTTGGCAAGAATGTAACTTCGATTTTGTAGTCTGAAATAAAATTCATATTTGTATACAAAGAATAAACTTTAATCATTCATTAATGAATTGGTGTTTTGTACGGACTGCATTTTGTACGATTACCCTATGCTGTTTTTCTTGCAACTTCATAATTCCGTGGTCACAAACTTTTGGTCCTTTCCAAAAAAAGTGAATAATTTGCGATTGTCTGGTTCCTCGGAAGCACCCTTAACACATAATTTGTTTGTAGTCCTGCCAAACTGGCAGCACGATCATTTTAAATGCAAATCAGCTGTAACGAGTGTGTCGGCTATGAGTGGGTCGCGAGAAAAAACACGCTACCAATAATTTAATGCCACTCTTTCAGTAAATGAAATCATAAATCCAGTTACGAGTGGAATTAAATTTTTGGAAGCGTGTTTTTTTACGAGACCCACTCATAGCCAACCATGTGGTTTATGCTGGTCCATGATTGTTTTCGGACATTTATTGCTGTAAACTACTCATTTTTCATCACTAGTAATGTAAATATGGATCGCTGATTTATATGCATTTGATTGACATCAAGCGAAACCCAAGTATCGAGCTTCTTCTTAATGTAAGTAAAATTGTTATGTCAATCTATTAATAATAATAATAAGTGATTTTTGGTGAGAAACCTTCAATTGGCTTGGTCAAATGCATAACCAAGTATATTTGGTTTTCGCTTGGCTGTAATAGTTAACTTGATTTAAAATATACGCAATTGCGATGGACTAATCTGAGTGGACGAACGACGTATTCTAAAGATAAGTTTACAAGTATTTGGGCGATAGGATCATCTTTCCGTACTCTTGGTGTTATTTGTAAGACTTCCGAGAATTTACCTTTGATTTTCATCGTGAATTATTAATTTGCACATAGATATCAACTTTGACGGGTTATTTACATTAGGATAGAACATCCTACAAGATGTTTCTTTGCAGCGAGTGTCAACAGATATGTAATTTTCATAACATTTCTACAATACAATTTGCTTATTTGTTTGGGCGAAATCTACACTGGTAGTCACTCAAGATGCGATCACATATCGAATGTTTTACTGACACAATACGTTGTCAAAACTTCAAAACAAGTGTTTAATAAATCTATTCCTCAGTTGTTATTGCAATTTAATCGAGCGATTATATTTAATCGATTTATGTAGTGGGCAAATCAGAGACATCTTCTACTCTTCTGGGATTTCCTCAGTATACCAAATTGTTAATACAAGCTCGTACATTCGGTAAAACATTTGGTTGCCGCCGATTTTAGCATTTGACAATATTTTTTTCATCTTTACGAGGAGCCTTGTAGCTTTTCATTTTTGACATCACCATACGAGTACACATTACAATGAATGTACTTCATTGTACGATGGTGAAGCCATTTCAATGTTGATATCGAACCGGTGCAAGGGAGATAATTGTTTTGCAGGAGATGGTGGTCGATTTAAATGATGGACATTGTAGTTGTAAATTACTAACTCCCCAGATTCTTTCTTTGCGATATCTATCTTTAAGCCTCTTAATTGGTTCTTGTGACGTGGGTGTAGAAATCTTCAATCTTCATATCTTGTTGATAAACGAATCGTGTATTTTGCAACATAAGAAAGTGGTCGGAGTCGATGTTAGTTCCGCGTCTGGTTTTGATATCTTTTATACTGTAGAAATGACTTTTGGATATGATAATGTGATCAGTTATATTAACCGTGTTCCATTATGAATGGATTTCCGTGGGAAGTATGTGCTGGCGACCACCAAATTATGCTGTAAAGTTAATTCAGTGGTTTACGTTCCGCTGTTGTTTGAAATATTATGTAAGGAGTTCGGGCCAGAATACTTTATAGATATGGTCGTAAAAAGTATTTATTGTTTTGTTCGGGAGTATGCTCAGTGAACGTTTACAAACGATATGTTAACGTGACGCGAATACTCAGGTTTCCCATATCCGATTGTTGATATAGGTAAGACATTATAGTCTCGCATTTACGATAACGGTTGTTTAGTAGAAAACTAACTCAATTTTCTTATTTGCTGGTATCTTTTTTTTTTTACATAAAGCGTGTACCCAAGTCGATTATAATCAACGCGATGTTATTGCCGACTAGTAATGCTTATAGTAGTGTCTATATTTTGATGCATGTTCGAGGAGCAAGTAATCGTTGATTACTGTTTATTAAGGTTACATTTAATTTTACCACGGCAAAACCACCCGAAACTTGGTGGTCACCTCGTGTTGCCTTATATCTCCACTATGCGTATGTCCGTTGAGTTTGGCTCATGTAATGTGTGAGACGAATTTGTGAGTCCCTGCTCGGGCGCCCATGTTTCCTTGGATGCATGTTTGCAGCACTCCATTAACAAAAAGTACGGTAATACACCGATAAGTGGTCCTGATAAATATTTATTTACCTCTCTATAATCCAAATACTAGATCCAATTATTAGAATAAATATTTTACTTGAATTATTTTACTTGACAATTAATCCATATCTATATACGCCGATCACATGAAGATTTACAAACGGATTTCAAACACCACCGATAAGAGCCAATTGCATTCCGACCTCAATAACTTCTCCGCATAGTGTGTAAAGAATAAACTTGAGTTGAACGTGGGCACACGTCAAACAATTACCTACTCTCGAAAACGTGCACTTGTGTCGTTACCAGAGCCAGTTCTTTCCGCGATTTGGGTGTAATTTGTGACAGCAAATTGCATTTTAGACATCACATCGATCGTATTATTAATCAAGCAAACTCTGCACTCGGTTTCATCAAACGATGGTCGACGATCCTTTTGTTTCGAAGGCTCTTTACTCTACATTCATTCGTTCCCTGCTCGAATATGCTTGCCAGGTGTGGACGCCTTTTCATGAGGTTAACATTGAGGATTGAGGTAGTCCAACGTACGTATCTTGCTTTGAGATCGTCTTCGTTTAAGATCGTCTCCAACTAATTGATTTACAACCACTTAGTAAGCGCCGAGTTGTTGCAGACGTAGTTTTCATTCATCAATTACTAACCGGCGGTATCAATTCTCCTATTCTACTAGGAATCTAAATTTAAATTCGCGAGATTTAAGAACGGTTCGTAAGAATGAACCTGTCTCTAGAATGATGCAAGAAGCTAATCAACACTGCCATTTCATGGATTTTAACATGACGAAACTCACGCCGAGAAAACTTTTTAATTTATCTTGACTGGTTTGATATTTTGTTTAACTCATTTGTTTTTTGTTTTTTTTGTTTAACTTGTTTTATCTATTTTAGTTTTATCTAAATATGTGTGTACTAATCAGACTCAACATTCGTTTTCCTCCCGTCCGCGACCGGTATCGTTTTCCTCAGCTATACACTTAGTGTCTAGCTCTACTTAGTAGTCTTTTTATAATCAATTTTTGATTTTTAGCTGTAATTTCTCATCAGTTTTAATCGGCAAGAATTCGGTGGATCTTATCTCTGTCGACATCTACTTTTAATATTTCAACTTAATTCTAATTTTTACACGAGTTCTAACGCAGTGGCTCCTCTGAGTAAAACAAACTAACTAGTTAACTAACCTAGTTATTTCTACTTTATATACAAATTTAGATAAGTGAATGTTTTATATAAATAAATGCATGATATCTAACAACATCAATTTCGAATCGTTCTTGCAATTCGAAAATGATTGCGAATTTCTCCCACCGTTCCTTGCGAATTAGATATGTTGACGATGTTCTCTCTACGTGTTGCTACCACTACTCGTAAACAGTCTGAATTTCGCCATACATCTTTCAACTGATAAATTGCTATCGAATTTTGTGATGTTACAAATCGACCTCGTCCGCGACATATTTTTTTAAATTTGCAAAATAAATGTATAACAATCACTTTAAAAAAAATTTATTTCATTAATAAAGTCAATTTTTTAAAAATATGTACAATAAAATGTGTGTATAATTAATGTTAATATAATTAAATTATATAATTAATATTAACAACGAGTACATGAAAAAATGTTAATGTTTCGTTGTTTGGCGACAGATGAAATGTTATACATACTCTGAAATTATGATTTTCCGCTCGATAAATCTGAAACGTATGATAATTACAAATAATTTGATTGAGCGCTGCTCATTCGTAAATTTATAATTATCTGGGCAGAAAAATTCTTTGAATGTATTTTCTCAAAATGTTAACAATAATTAATTAAACAAATATTTTACTTCTTGAGAAACAATAAATGATTTTATTTTATTCTCTGCTGTCTTCATATTCTTTATGTACAAAATATGTGTAAAATTATTTGTAACAAGAATAAGACACTTATTGTTTTCGTATCGAACATATCTGAGGGTATTTCTTTTATGTACACACTAAGAAGTTTTTTGATGTAACTCTTGCTCCGTGTCTTATACTAATTAGTAATATGTTTCACAAAGCATGCATCGAGTCTAAAACAAATTCAAGACGTCTATCAGAAAAAAATGTCAATATATCCTGAGTGAAGAAAAGGTTTTATTTACGAAATCAGAACAAATTGCAATCAGGATCACACTATGAAATCAAGGTTCATCTCAAACGATTTCTGGTATTTGTAAAACCCTCTCATCAATTTTTTACAAAGTCGTTTGAGCTGCGAAAAAAGTTAGAAAAAAGCGCAGGCCACACTGAAGAACCGCCTAAACGAATTTTTCTGAATCTAAGACCCATCATAATTTTAGTTTTTGGTACACTAAACCCCCTTTTTAACATTTTTCATGAAAATCGTTGAAGCCGGAACTTAGAAGCTTCTTAGTAGGTAGCTAGGTATATAGTTTAAGGTAGCTAGGTATATAGGCTATCTTGAAAGATTGGCACAGACACGTCGGTGGTGCAGTGTACAGGAATAGCTGTGTTTATTAAATCACAAATCGTCAGATGAAAAATTATTATTTCCCTTGGTCGGATTCGAACCCAAAACCTATACTCATATTAGACTGCCGATCATTGAGAGCTCTTTAGTAAGGAAAATAATAGGACATGGTCCATTAAACGGATAACATTTCGCATATGACCTCACGATTATTTTACCTAAACTAGCAAAATTTTTGAAGGTTCTAAATCCTCACTTCACGTGATAAATTAACTATGGGATTCGCAATAGATACCATAGCAGCAAAAACGGTCATTATGAACGTGTTTAAAAATAAGCGAAAAATGGTAATGGACTTCACAACTTTCGACATGACGCATGAACACTTGCAATTCAGAGCTTTAAGAAGAATAAATACAATAGTACTTAATTGTAGTACTTAACTGTGAAAATATAAGATCTTATTGTACGGAGCTCGCAGGATCCGACCATCATTCGCTGCCGTAGGTATCTTGACAGTAGCCCATCCATTGAACCCAATTTTCAGTAAATTTTCAATGGTTTCGGGCTCTATTTTGCAAATAACTCCAGCAATGTTGTGCTTAAGGGCCGGAATCGTTTGTGGATTGTCCGCAAAAAGAAGTCACAATTTCCGAATTTAGTAAGAAAAAGATCGATTGTTTCATGACTGGCGTGGCATATCGCACCATCCTTCTGAAACCAGGAGCTTGTGCAAATCCGAGTCTTCAACTTTTGGCTACAGCAGCAATATTCTCCGAAGTACGCACGGTACGAGTACAGGAGTTGCTTCTTCTGTTCAAAATTCGCACTGTTTCGGAAACACTGCACTCATTCATTTCGAACCGTGAAAATATTATATTGCGTTCGTGTCAATATTTCGGGCAAGTGTCAAAATAACATATATTTTAGAAAGAAACCACTAAATGGGCCGCCCGGTAGGCATGATATGATGATATGAGAGAGACGTTCAGGCCAACCATAACGGCGATCCTAGGTACGTTACCATAATCCTGAAATGTCAACAATTAAAAAAAAATATTTAAGCATCATGTGGGCCCAGGCCCTGCCTGCATCCTTAACATATAAGTTTAGTTAGGAAAGGATGTTAGTTACAGAAACAACTAGGGCGAAACGAAGCAACGTCATTTTCTAACTACTTAAATATATCAAAATGTTAGTCTCAATCAAATTCACACTCTAGATTAGATTTTGTTAGTTTATTAATTTGGGTTAGTTGTGGTTGAAATCATGCAAATAAGTTTACATATGCTTTTCGCAATTTTTAAAATATCGAACACCCTTTAAACTCCCACTAAGTGTACTTTAGGGTTAATAAACGGGGCTAAGAGTGTTTAGTATGCTCAATTCTCGATACGATAAACTAACGTTGTAAGCGATTTTCCATAAAATTTTTGATGTCCAAGGAAAACCCCCACCACATACTAAGAGTAAATTCGAGATAATAAGGATCTAATGCAACCGAAAATCATCATCCCTTGAAAAGTTATAGGGGCTAAGAGTGTTTAGTATGCTCAATTCGCAATTCGATAAACTTAAGTTGTAAGCGATTTTCCATAAAATTTTCCCATGTCCTAGCGAAACTCCCACCACATACTAAATGTATATTCGAGATAATAATTATCTAATCCAACCGAAAATCAGCATCACTTGAAATTTTATGGGGACTAACGGTGTTTAGTATGCTCAATTCTCGATACGATAAACTTACGTTGAAAGCGATTTTGCATACAATTTTTCATGTTCTAAGAAAACCCCCACCACAAACTAAGAGTAAATTCTAGATAATAAGGATCTACTGCAACAGAAAATCATCATCCCTTGAAAAGTTATAGCGGCTAAGGGTGTTTAGTATGCTCAATTCGCAATTCGATAAACTTAAGTTGTAAGCGATTTTCCATAAAATTTTCCCATGTCCTAGCGAAACTCCCACCAAATACTAAGTGTACACTGGAGATAATAAGGATCTAATCCAACCGAAAATCATCATCTTATGAAAAGTTATAGGGGCTAAGAGTGTTTAGTATGCTTAATTCGCAATTCTGTAAACTTACGTTGTAAGCGATTTTCCATACAATTTTCCCATGTTCTAGGAAAACCCCCACCAAATCCTAAGTGTACATTCGAGATAAAATGGAACTAGTTTTACCGAAAATCTCATCCCTTGGGCTCTAGGACACCAACTTCTCTAGGACATTGGACAAAATTGTATGGAAAATCGCTTACAACGTAAGTTTATCGTATTGCGAATTGAGCGTACTAAACACCGGGAGCTACCGGTTACAACTTTCAAGGGATGATGATTGTCCGTTGAATTAGATCCTTATTATTTCGAATGTATACTTAATATTTGGTGGGGGTTTTAGCGGAAAACCGCTTACAACGTAAGTTTATACCCGCTATAACTTTTCAAGTGATGATGAGTTTTCGTTGGATTAGATTCTTATTATCTCGAATGTACTCTTAGTATTTGGCGGAGGTTTTCCTAGGACATGGGAAAATTTTATGGAAAGTCGCATACACCGTATATTTATCGTATTGCGAATTGAGCATATTATAAACACTCTAAGCCCCTACAACTTTTCAAGGGATGATGATTTTTGGTTGGATTGGTTCCTTATTTTCTGGATACACTTACGTACACTTAGTATTTGGTGGGGTTTTTACTAGGACATGGGCAAATTTTATAGAAAACCGCTTACATTGATAATTTATGGTATTCCGAATACATTTATTATTTGGCTGGGTTTTTATCAAGCACGGGTATTTCTTAATCGAAAGCCACTGACAACGAAAAATTATCATGTTACAAATTGCGCGTACTACACAACCTTTCACGTGAAAATATTCACAATTATGTATACAAGTATGAAGTTTATCCTAAACCTTCCTAGTTTTAATTTTTAGGATAGTTTAGATAGTTTAGAAAATAGTTCATGGAAATGTGATTGGATCATCAAAATAATAAAGTTTCTCCAATATACAGATTTTGGTGTGAAGGAATAATATTAATTATATAAATTTTTATAGAAATATAAATTGATAATTTATTAATTAAAATTTTGGCTTTTGGTATAAACTTAAAATCTCCAGAATATTTTTCAGAGTGGCATTCTTATTATACTTATTTTTAGAAACTCTGGTTTAGGACATGTGCTCGTATACTCGTAGGTAGGCGACAGTGATCGATTTGGAATTATTTATTTAACTCTAAAGTCATAAATTTTCGAAAGTATTTAATCGAGAATTAAATTATAAAACAATAAATGTTATTTCAGAAAGTAGTTCTAATTTTGTTAGTTTACTTAATAGTGTAGTTGTTGATTTCATTTGCATAATTTCTAGGTTTAGGAAATTCATTTGAACAGATGGCGATGGGGTATTAGACCAATAAATGAATATCAATAGTTGTATGTTCTAAATTTAAATTTTAGCCGTATAATTAAGCTTTTTAATTTGTACTGGTTGCCGCTGTATCATTTAATCTCATTTAAATATATTCTGTATTATGAGCTTTCGAATTGCATGTGCAGCTAACAATAAGACATAACTTTAATCTTTATTAAACTATTATGTCGCTATGATTGATGTAGGGAATCTTTCCATCTACTTCATATAAATTAATATAATTCATTCAATATTAGTAAGCTCGTACATATCTGCAACTTTCAGTACCATAAGCATTTCTTTAATTTGACTTAATTTCAGTAGTTCGGCAAAGATTAAATTAATATTGTTTTGGAAACAATTGCAATTGATGAAGATAAATACCATATTCAACCATTAAATCTGTATCCTTTCTCTTAGTAGTTAGAATTGTGTTGTCTTGTGCTGTACTGTAGATCGCTAGGTGTCTACAATCGCATCGCCCTTGTCATATGTAAACAGGCTGTAGGAATAGGTCCAGCATTTTCCGGGACACTTGTGCAGTACTTGGTCCTACAATCCAATCAATCAATTAAGCAATCCATAATGAAAAGTTCTATCTTATATGTTTGAAATTAATTCTATAGCTACTATTATTTTTAATTAGGCATTATTTATATTTAAGATTTTGTAATTAACAAAGAAATTCAAGGAGTAATAACAAATATTTGTTGATGTTATCTTAATATCTAATAAAACTAAAGATTATGATTAATTTTCGATATTGTCTACATTGTAGACGTGAGTTATTTAATTTTCTACATACATTGTCCACACGCGTAGATAATTCAACACATTACACCACGTAGACAATACGGCACATTACGCTGATCGATGTACATCAGCAATCAACAACGTTGTGATATAATGGTCTCCGGGTAGAATGATTGAATGGTTTCGATCATGTGAGATATCAGCGTTTTGCAATCTCTCTCAAAGTCTCATGATGTGACGGCCGACTAGGTAAGATTAACTTCCTTTATTTCGATGGCAGTGATGGTTGTTTCTTGACTTGTTCTTGAACATCTAACCTTTGTTTTGCATCCATGAATGAACCTAAGAATAAAAACAAAAACTCTTAACAATTTCTGCCAAGACGATAATTTTAGGATAATGGCAGGAATATGGTCTTGCGTTGCGACTTGTGTCGCAAGTGACTGCGGGTTAATTTTTCCTCAACCCGCTTCAGTGCATTTCTACGCGTTTCTTGGCAGTTAAGTATCCTCAGCCGGTTTTAGAAATTCTGAACCGTTCCACTAAATATTAAGCTTTTTCAGTTTTGATGGATGAACTTCGCGTGATGCATGTTCGGCTGGATTCTCTCGTGAACTAACATACCACCACTTGCATTGTTCATAAGTATTTTTGATATTCGATTCGTCATGGTTTCCATTTTCATTGACTCGTTGTTAACCACTGTAAGACGACAGTTGAATCGGTCCATGCGAACAATTCAACTTCCGATACACACATCGCTCGTATATGATCGTTTCCACTAGTTTAGCTAAAAGCACGGCTCCATTTAATTGTAAACGCAGCAGAGACAGTTGCTTTTGGTGAATGGTGCGTATGCAACTTCATATTGTCTCCTTTCGTTCTAAAATAAACTGCGGCAGCATAAGCTTTCACGGACTTGTCACTGAATCCATGAATCTGTGTATGTTCCTTTTAAAGATTTACTAAACGTGGCATTTTAATATCGGCTTAATAGTAGAGGTAGCTCATCGTCCCAGTTGAGTTTCAACAGCCAGAGACTTTAGAACAATATTTTAATGATCATAATGAAAGAGGCCTATAATCCGACAGTAATTCTCGTTTTGTTGTTTTATTGTTGAGTTCTAGCACTTTGATACATTTTTGTTCATTGATGTCTAACGGACCAATTTCTTAGTGTTCTGGTGTGATTCCCTTCAAAAACTCCAGAGAATTAGACTTCCATTTCTTGATGATGAAGCCAACTTCTTTCATCAGATCAATCAATCTGAACACTCGATGGCCTCTGGTAGTTCTCTGACCCCTGACATCACATCATCGACGTAAAACGCGATGTCAACAATCGCTGCGGCTTTTGGGTATAGTTTACGATATTTATTGTCGTATTTTATTGATCGGATAGCTTGATAAGGAGAAGACGCTGGACCATATGTTAAGGTTTGTAATGCGTAAATATGTATTGGGTATTCTTTGGAATTTCGACATACTTTTGATAATCCTGATCTTCGGCTGCTACGACTATTGAATTTTTACGGAATGTAAGAACGTTTGAAATCGTTTGTATTTTGTATAGTGGAACCAATTAATAAGTTGTCGTTTAGTGATACTCCTGCGCTTGTCTTCGGGGACCCGTCAAATACAAGCTTCATATGATTCAACTGCTGTTTCAGTTGGATTGGTCGGATTGGTTTCAAATCTCCGTTCCATTGCCATCAAACGTGATGTCGGAGAAGGTGGAGAACTGAAGAGCGGTTAAAGAGTCAGGTTTAAAGGATAAGTACATACCTTCCTTCGCTGGTGCGGGAATGTATAGTTATAAAGTGTTTCTCCATTAGCTTTTGCTCGTCTGAAAGTGTGTTTGTTATATTAATTCTTCTACTTCCCAGAACTTTTACAGTAAAATATCAATATCAGTGGTTGCTAGATTTAAAGTGATCAGGTTGCGTGTTGGATGGGTTTCAATCTTTCAACAAATAATCCAACCGATACTCTTCCGGAGGTGTACTTCAAAAAATTCATCTGTTGCCAGTATTACATCGATTGCAGAAGAGGTGTGAAAGTTGGGATCGGCTAATGTCAGATTAATGATGTGCGAGTCAATATCATCACTAACCTCGTATTCTGGAGTAAGTTGGGTTAATTTTGATTAAACTAGAGGTTGACATTCTTGTTTTTTTATTCGGAAGTCTAGCCTGCTGAAAAATAGCAAAAGATTCCAATGGACTGAAGAAGCATCGCTATCATTTCAGAAGCTCAAATCTGCGTTAACCTCATCTCCTGTCTTGGTAACACCCGATTTTAATAAGAGGTTCTAAATTAAATGCGATACCAGTACCACTGGAGTAGGTGCCATCTTATTTCAGAAGAATGAGGCAGGGGTAGATCGAAATTTGGGATCATGTAGAAGGCAATTATTTCCCAGTGATTACGGACTACGCTAGTTTAACCTGACTGATGTCGCTAAGAGATATTACCGGCAGATTAGTGCGGTGGAGCTAGAAGCTTCAGTCGTGCCAGACACGCTTTCTAGGTTTGCATGGACTCTCGTAGTATAGAATTCCCTTGGTAAAGCATAGACCTAAACTTTCCTGCGTTTTAGTAGAACCAGTATAAACAAATGGTACTGAAAATAAAGCGAAACCCGAACCAAGTGTAATAAAGCGATAAATTATAAGAGACATCAACTCTTAAGCACATTTCCGATGACCTTTCGATCCTGGTCAAAAATTTACTAAGATTTTCTGGAACCCGACCCTCGTACATGAAAGCGCAATTCGCCTATACACATTGATTGCTGTGCATCATTTTCCAAATTTTTCCTTACATTACCTGTGCATGAAGCGACATCATCAGAGCCCGTAGGTTTCCTGGAGAACCAGGTGCTTCTAATGTTTGTTTGAGGTAATTGTGACTGATAATGGGAGACAATTCGATTCAAATCTTGTAAAAGATAGCAGTAACCAACGCCCTTCGCAACTGCTATCATGATTCTGGTAAATTTGTACCTAATTTCGTTCTGTTCGGTCAGCATACGGTACTACATGGATCTACATCGTGACGTCATTTAGTATACTATTAAGTTAGATTCTCTTTATATAACTTTTCTACTGGAATTATTATAAATTCTATTGTATTGATATCAAATTTTCATTATTAAATTATTACAATCATGTCCAACGCTTACTATTTATCTTAACAATTGGGATTATGTTCTGCCATTTCGTTGTGGATTTCGCTATTATAGTCGTTATCTTCGCAATCTGTTCTGGGGCCAAGGCTCTCCCAACTCTTTCGCGGTTTGCTTTTTCCTTCGTTGCTTTTACGCCAGTGTCACCCAATTCGAGGGCGTACGGTTATTGGTCCAATTTTATTACCATCTACACATTGCATAGCCCCATGTCACCCTATACTGGCATGGAAGATGGGTCGGTCCATGAATTTTGCACTCCGACAGGGGGTCATGGATGTGTTCCATTTCATCACAGATCGTGATCTGATGATGAACATTCCCTTTGCATCCTGCCCCTATCGGGATTGGAACCCGGTTCCTCCCGATCGAAACGCCAAAGCTTTAACCACTGTGATTTGGTCGGTAACCAGCTAAATGTTTAGATTATAGAAGATGAAAGGGTAAGTGAGTTCGCATTTTTTAATGTGAGTTATTTGCGGTCTAACAAGACCCAGCTTCGGAAAACCATACTTCTATTGCCCTGAATTCTAGCCAGCCCGAGATGACCACGATAATTGTGTGTAACTACGAGCCTTATTTTCTGGTCACAAACTTAACTTATTAAGAATTCATACAAACTACGATTAATACGATTTGTATTCGGCATGATATTCGCTAAATCGAATAGAAAGTGAAAATTATCAATAAAATTCAGTATCAATTCCTGAATAATTAACTGGGATTTGGTTGTTGTAGCGTGGCATAAACGACTACAATTAAACTTTGAAATGAAAGAAATTTACCAGCGCAGGTACTCTCCACAATTCATTTACTGGATACGATTTGAAAGCTTTAGTTTCGTCATTTATTTTATTTGATTTACACTTATAACATTAATTTAAATATATAATTATCATAAAAGTGTGAATGACTACTTGTGGATTTAAAGTCCTTTAAAGTTCGTCATTCACGCTTATATGTACATAGCATATAGTGTCATAGTGACTAAAGCTGCATTACACATAATAACAACAAATTCAAATACATAACAATCATTATAATTTTATTTAATTAATTAAGAATGAATGGTAACATAAGTCATAAATAATTTTCAACTGATGATAACAGATGAGATTTTATATATATATCAAATCAGTAATGCCTGTTAGGGGTCAAATCTATGTTAGAACTTTGTCGAAATCCATACTGACGAGAATAGAAAAAATTAGATTTATTTAGAAATCGATCATCCAGTTAGCAATAATTTTTTCTAAAATTTTATCAAAGATCGACAAACCTGAAATTGGAGGATAATTATTTACTAATTTAGAATTTCCAGACTTAAAGATTGACGTCACTTTAGAAATTTTAAGACAATCGGGGAAAACACCGTTTCCCAAAACCACATTAAATAGATCAGCTTGTAATTGTGAAAAAATGGCCAATTATTTTTCAGAACCACATTAAGAATGTTATCATAACCACTACCACCCTTTCTATTAGTGAGAGTTGAAATTAAATAAGATATTTCGCTGCAGGCAGTGGGCGAAATGAAGCACGAATTAATGCTAGGCGCCATAGTATGCAATTTATTTAAATCATCTGAGCGCTCAAATACTAAGTTTTATAAAATTTGTTTAGATTTACTTAATTATTAGTTTCATTGAACATTTAGTTTACTATTTAAATATTAAATAAATAATTGTAAAAAGTATAAATTCAACTAACATACATAAAAGAATCCAGGTTACAATTGTAAGAAATAATTCAATCGATAATTGAATTATCCAATGTATATGTCTGAAAAAAAATCGAATCATTGTGTAACTCCTTCTAATTTGATCGAATACTTTAGTTTGGTACGTGATTTTATACTGATTGCTTTATTTATTTTCAGATCAAAAAATTATATGAAATTTTTAAGAAATAAACTTGAATTAATTACTTCACTTGGTTTGGCATTACATAAATATAAATTAATAAAATTTGGTTCAAAATTTGTTGCTTTCTCTCTTTAACTAGGATAAAGGGTCCAATATCTCCTTTTTGTTGTCTCGTAAGAAAATGTTTAACTTAATTATTGAATTTCAACCAACGTTCCTTCTGATTGCTTAAATTTGTTTGCACACCTCTACCTCATCAACATCAAAGTGGAATATCTTCTTTCACTGAAAATATGTCAAGTAAGAAATAAATCAAAATTAATAAATTATCGAACTTACAAAAAAATTTAATAGCCTGTTTGCTGGGTTGTAAGGGTTGCAGCTCCAATGAAGATCTATTGAATTTTATTACTCTGAAATGTACATCTAATAGTTTCACAGGCGAAATTTAAATTTCCATGACTATTCGGTGTTGCATTTATATCGTTGGCAATTTTGTAATCTATTGCGGTAGTCCACTGTCTGAAATTGGCCAAAAATTGCAAAATAACATTATTAAATATTATAACTGTTGGCGAAAATTTAATCTGTGGATCAAATAATTATATAAAATAAGACAACCTTTTTCGAATAAGTCCCACTTTTTTTATGAAGTAATGCTTTTCAACATATTTTTTGAGTTAGCCATTTTCAATTGCGATTTTAAACTAACACTATTGTAGGTCTGTTCACACCCATGTGTGAACTGTTAAAGATTATGACTCTGTGTTGACGCGATTGAACCTTTTACTAAATCTTACTAACTTGTGTTAATGCTACTTGCTACTAAATTGCATATATTGAGGGTCAGTTTATAATTCTAAACATTTTTCTTTCACACCCATATTTTAGCTAATATATTGAAATTTTTTATTTTAATTTTCAATTAATATTTAATAAATTAAATTAAATCATGATAGTTTCGTAAAGTTACAATACATCTCATAACTATTTGCGTGTTAGCTTTGTTTGAATTTATCTTTAAATGTATACAATTTTAAGACAGTCCCTTAGATGCAAAAGTTGTAAAACCTATAGAAATATATTTGCTATTCTAGAAGTGCATTCTTAAATATTTGAAAATTTTAGGTCTTGAAATCAATTTTAATAATTTTATTATATATACTAAAATTTGAGTTCATGTTTCGGGAGAGTTTATAAAGGAACCAAATAGCCCAAATTTAATAAAGCAATAAAATAACCTCAAATCAGTTAAAATACGAGTACGACAATTCAAAGCAACCATTTCCGTAAAAAGAGAAATTTATACATTTGTACACAAGATCGCCTAGTAACTAAAAGTTTATGTTCTACGAACAAAACTTAAAAATATTTTGCCAGTCAGCCCACAATATCATTACGATTTTCTGTTAGTTCATTGAATCAACAACATGCGTGCTGAGTTTAAGAATAATCCCTTGGATTTTGCTATCCTTTCTAAATTTATGCTCTTAGAAAAAAAAATAAAAAAGATTTTGGTCAGTCAGTCCACGATCTCATTGCAATTTTCTGTAGTTCTTTGAGTTAACATCATGTCGCTCATTTGCTGCAAGAGTAACACAACTCAAAATTTTTAATTTTTGGAGTATAGCGATTTAAAAATGTCACTCAAAATTATTTGTAAAACGGCGTTTTCCAAAAGTAAATAAAAGTATATTCTCATTAGTAAAATAAATCATACATCCTCAATCGAATCTTAATTTTTATAATTCTTTAATAGTTTGCAAATTTTCTTAGGATATTTTCCCATGTCTTAAAATTTTAATTCCATTCGCGCATTGACTGATTTTTTATATGAAATTTTACTCAACTTGCTAGAAATACGAGTACCATAACTGCATTAGTAGAGGGTATGGTTTGATACGAAATAATAAAAATATTAATTATTGGGAATCGTTTATTTCGAACATCTTAGAAATGGCAGTGTTGTACCGTATTGTCTACACCGCGTAGATAATTAATATTCTACACGTATAGAAAATTAAGAAAATGGCGTCGACAATGTAGAGAATGTAGACAATGTCGAAAATTATTATTGCTGTTAGCAATAAATCAAAATTTTGTTGTTTCTTTGTAATCCAAACCATTTCAAGATGGAGTTCATTTTTTCTTCACATTGAAAAATTTGACAAAAAGCTTTTATGGTGGTAATGAAGCACATTTATGTTTATGTTACGGTTAAAGTGCGAAAACATTAAATGTGCAAAGTTAAAATTTTATTAAATCGTTTACATGATAAAAAATCGGTTTGAAATAGGGCCTATGCTAGGATGATTAAATGGTGGAAGGCAGGTGCAGGAACTTGCCGCATGCTCGTGAAATTTATGTCGGTCGATAAAGAATACAATTCCTATTGACTAGACAACGCTATAACCTTCCATGGTAACTTGCTACACACTACTGAACAATTCGCAACAGATCTGATAACAACATGGCTGCTATAACCTAACAAATTTCGAGCGACCCTATTGAAAGACCCTTTACAATGTTCAACATCATTACCACGCAATGAAATGGTAATGCATAAATAAATTTGAGGCAAGTAATGACCATACGAGTACGCAGTAGTTGCTTCTGCCAGCATCGTTCGTTTCCATGTTAGAGCTATACGATTTCATTGGTGTGTGTTCGCCTTATCGTCCGGTTTTCCTGATATTTATTTTGAGGTCAACTTCTTTTGCTAGATCTGAATAGGGGCAGTGGTGAATTCCATTCATTAGACTGCTCAATGAAGATCGGTTTCTTTTAATATCATAACATTGGTATACCTTCGCCCTGGTTTGAAGCCAGCTTGTTCCTTTCTTGAATTCGGGATGACTGTCGGTGAAATTCTTTAGAGGATGACTATTGCTAATATCTTTATCGTAATGTTGAAGAGGGATATATGGTATATTATGCCAATTTATATATTCTCTTAAGCCACCTTTCTGACAATCGTTACTGATTATTGCACATTGATTGATGTAGTACGTGCACGTTTGCATTTGAGCGTGTTGATAGCTGTTTCGATATAGGGTTCTTAGATTTGTTTCCACTATTGCTCTCCACTGATGGCTGCTTCTTGTGTGCCCGGCATCTTTTAATCTGTCGGTGTTTAGTATTTTCCGATTTGTCTTGATGCGTTTTACAGCGGCAAGTTCAATTTTGAATTATGATATTTTACCAGTTGGTGGTCACTGTAAATGTCTGCACTACTTGTTGCCCTTACATCTTGTAATGACTTGAGAAATTTCTTGTTGGTCATTACGTGATCTATCTTCGTAATCTATTTGGCTCGTTATTCTACACTTCAGGTTCTGTCAAATGTGTATATTTTTGTGTAGAAATTTAGTGCCTTCAATACATTATCTGATTTGTAACGCAGTAGTCGATGAGTCGTTCTCCATTATTATTATGCACAGAGTCTAAATTACTTGTTTACCCATATGATGGTTGTTTATCAGGTCGGTTTTATGTGTTCCAATTTTCGTATTGAAATCTCCTTCTTGAATTATTTTGATCATTTTCTTGTTTGTCCTTGCTACTATGACTTGTAGTTGTGCATAGAACTCATTCCTTTCGATGTTTCAACTTTGTCTTTTGTTGGATCGTATCACTGAATATTAAAGGCTATGTTTGTATTTTTGAATGGAATCAAATTCAAGGGATTTTCTCACAAACTCAGCACACATGTTGTTGATTCAATTGCCTAGCAGAAAATTGCTATAAAACTGTGGGCTCTGATAGCCAAAATCTTTTTTAATTTTTTTCGTGGAACATCAAATTTTAGTCACTTCGCGATTTTAGTTATACATGTCATAAGAATAGCAAAATCCAAGAGAATTTCCTGAAACTCAGAACACATATTGTTGACTTAATGGACTTACAGAAAATCGCAATGAGATTGTGGGCTGATTGGCAAAATCTTGTGTAGTTTTTTTCGTAGAGCATAAACAATTAGTCATGAAATTCAAATCATGAAATTATTAGTTCTTCTAAAGCACCTTTTTCGAAAAGCTTCGACCCATGGTAGGCGACAAATAGCCATAACATTCATTAAACATCAATACTGTACCAGTTCAGCATACATATAGGTTAAACTATTCAGAACACAACGTTTAAAAAATTTGTAACTCGATTACCCACATTACATGTTCAAAGATAAGAGAAGACATTATTTAAAACAATTTATGTAAATATTGTGAATAGTTAGGAAAGAACTAATATCTGCCGATTTTGAATTTTTATAATAAATAACTAGTGGATCCGGTAGGCAGACGTCGTCCTGCCACAGACCTCGATAGCAAAATATATTTCTTGAAATAAATTTTTTTATTTAGTGTAATTGAAATACCTCAAATACATCTCTGAAATCTAATGTAATTTAACCTAAGTAATAACAAATGAATTTATCTTAATGCTAAATTGTATACAATATTTTTGGTTATTCCTTCTTCTGGTGTATAAATGTACAAGTCTGACGGTTTGTCGGCTCGTGAATGGGACAGTCGCACTGTCTGTACATTATGAGCCATTGTGCATTCATCTCAGATAATAATTAGGCCATACTGGATTGATTTCTGATATTGCACACTGCATTTTCATTATTATGAATGTTCAAAGGCAGCTTGAGCGCCAGTAATGCCTGGCGATACAATGGCTAATGCGATTTTGTTTTGCGATCATACTCTTCCAAGTAAGTAAGTATTGTATATATATTGTCCTAAATATACTAATGAATTTTAGAATTATTTTGAATATAGTTCAAATAACTTTGGTTTCAGGAAATTCGACTGTAAGTTGCGGAGTTGCTGAATGATTAAATTAATAAATGTTTCAATTATTTAGGAAGCCGGAAAATATGAATTTAGAATTAAATTTCAGGAAATTTACAGATGCTTGTGAATTAATGCTTCATTGTAATTGCTGATTGTGTAGTTTAGAATTGTGTTGTCATTTTATTACTAACGACTTTACATAGGTGTCTGTAACGGGTCGAGTCAACCAATTTTGGTTAGGAAGCCGAAAAGTATTAATAGAATTAAATTTCAGGAAAATTCCAGATGCATGTGAAATAATAATATTTTTTCTTAGGTTGCCGTTTTAAAGAAGCAATTGTTGAAGACCAATACCATCGTTATCCATTAACCTATTAAGCCTTTATCCTTCATCTAGTAGATTAGAATTGTGTTGTCTTTGTGTTACTAACTATCGGCTATACCTAGGTGTCTGTAACCGGGCCGATTCTGTCCCACTTAACTAACCTATCCAATCCTTCGGTTTTGTTATGTGTAAAAAAGGGTGTACGGTGGACCCGGCGTCATCCGGGAACTCAAGCCTAAGAACTTGGTCGTACATTCAAAATCAATCAATCAATCAATCAATACTCTTGCAAGTAAGTAAGTGTATGCGAAATGTAGAATGTTTTGCCGGTGCTACGTCAGTCAGTGATGCAACAACTGTAGCGAAATCGACGGTATCGAATATTTGTCCTCGCTGTATATCATTATCAATTAAATCTGCTGGCGGTCGATTAGGTGAGGGTATACCCAAATTGATACTGGCGTATTTGAAATGAGAATGCAAACATCCTCGATCAAAATCAATACTTGGTTAGACCTTCATTTATTTCCCGGATTCTGTGTAGTTTAACTTTGCTCGTGTGATTTTTATATGTATTTATGCCACAGATTTGATGATTGTGCCGGAAAGCATGTCATCAACAAAATTACGAACAATTGACGGATTTGATGTGGTGAAGAAACGAATGCTACGTCTGCAAGTGTAATGTCCCAATGATTGTCGTCTTCCAGCAATTGCAACTCACAGCACAAGTCGTGATGTGTAACATGCAATTGGCCATTGACAGTTCGTAAATATTCAAAGAACATAGGTCCTTGAAGATTTACTAATAACAAACGCAAACAGAAGCACTAACGTTGATTTGTGTGAACAGTGTACAATCGGGTCAATGTATGTCTACCGGCCCAATTTCCTAAAGTGAGAGGTAATTTTAAAATATTGTTAGATACTTCCAACTAAATTTAAATTAATTATATAATTTATTGGTTGCGTTATAAAAAAGCTATGCATGAATTATAGTGCTAAATTAATTTTAGATTGTATTGGAAATTTGTTTCCTTTTCCCCATATATGTGTGGTCTACTAGAGTGGGGATAATGCAAGAATTTTACATACACTACACCTTTTCAGAAATAAAATTCAATTGGTTCACGAGTTCAAATCAAATGATGCACAAATACGCATTCAATATAGTCGCCGTTTTCAAGAATTGTGCCTAGAAAACAACGAGCTTATTCACAAACTCATAATGAGCGATGAGGCCCATTTTCACCTCAATGGCCACGTGAATAAACAAAATTGCAGAGTATGGGGCACTCAAAATCCAAGAATAATGGTCGAAGATGAAATGCATCCACTTAGATGCACAGTATGGTGTGGAATATCTTCAGAAAGGATCATTGGACCATATTTTTTCGAAGTTGCGGTTAATGTGAATGGCATTCAATACCGGGCAATGATTGAAAATTTTTTAAAGCCAGAGGAAAAGAACAATCCAGAATTTTTGTTCCAACAAGATGGAGCCACAGCTCACACAGCTCGTCCAACTATGCCTCTCCTACGCGAAATTTTTGGTTCGCCCGATTTAACGGCTCTCGATTTTTTTCTTTGGGTCTACCTAAAGGGTAAGGTATATGGCAATAAGCCTAGAATCATCCAACAGCTTAAGGCCAATATACGAGAAGAAGTGAGGGCGCTTGGACCTGAAATTCTAAGAAAAGTTAAGGAAAATTCTCTGGAAAGAGCACGTCAGGTCGAAAAAGATATTTTCTTCATAACATAATGTGAACATATTTCCAAACTATAATCTAAATTTTAATAAATGCCCACGTTAAATAAAATCAGAAACCAAAAATTATTCATTAAATACATATATCATGACGTTACTTATGTGCCACCCTATATTTCACATATTAAACATAGTGCCAATTATTTGTTTGTTATACGTATTGCTAATACAATCTACAAAAAAAAAATGCTTTGCTCTAAAATGAAATAAATTCTAAGTTTAAAGTGCATGTTAGTTAATTATAAATTTAATCGTAATTTTTAATTTCATGATATAAACCATTAAATTTCAGCACGCGGACCAACCTCAAGCAGTACTCTTGGTTACGTTGTTCTGGTGAGTAATTTTAACCTTCTCTTATATATGCTAAATATTTTTGGTTTCTTATGAAAAGTTCTTTGATGAAATTAAGTTCATTTGTGATCCAGGATCGATTAGTGCCCTTAGCAGAACATGATTTTCTGCGCAAGTTGTGGCTTTAACTACTGCGGTTGGTAATAAATCTTGCCCTTGTTGATGTACCATGAATGTTTCCTCGTTTTTGCTCCGGTTTCACTAGTTGATGCTGCGTTATTGCAGTGTAGCACTGTGTGATGTGACCAATTACGAACGTTGCATGGTTCTGCTTGACAATATGGACTTTGGTGACGGTTTAAACGACGTACACATAAACAGATGGAACTTACTAGTCTTGATCCATCTAATGTTGACATGCTTTGGAACTGCTGACATTGATTCAAGTTCGTTACAGCTCGCTACCCGACATTTTCAGGTTAATGTGACTGTGCAGGTCCGTTTTAGCGGAGGTATGTAGTGTGGTCGGCTTATCGATTGTCTGTGCCTGCCCATGGCTCCAGTTATGCAACATTTCTTTTGCCGGATCGTTCAAGTGCCAGTCAATGTACTTATGGCAGTTTCATTTGTACTGCTTCTGGCGTCGTTGTTTTATCGTCGTTAGATGCTACTTAGTTGCTACTTGCTATTTCTCAGACATACATATGTCTAATCCAGGAATTTTACATTCTCTCATTGAGGTTTTTGGATTAGATCCAATCGTTGACAGAATCCTCTATAAAGGGTCCGACTGAAATATTAGAGCTTACATTTTTATTTGCAATAATATTAGTGCGACTCTTATTGGTAGATGCAGCTCCAAAGATGTTACAGTGCCCGTCACTCTTGAATCGTCGAATTCTTGCATATCACTGGTTATAGCAACAGTGTATCTGCCTTATGATTCGGTTTCACATCCGCCTTCGGATGAGTTTATTAACCTTGATTCGTAGAGCAGGTCAAATGAAGTACCTTTAGTGATAGTATAGTGGTAGGGTACTTATGGTAATCATAAATGACCATCAACTACATCTGCAGTATTGTTTGTGGATAACATAAAATCAATTAACAAAAGTAACATTCATTATTAATCGTAGTCAATTTTACAGGGGAAATTTTGCATCAATTCTTATACCTTATAGGTTTAACCTTCAACGAGAAATTATTTTAAATTTAAATGAATTTACATAGTTAATTATATATTGTTATATCGATTAGCATTGTTAACCGATATCAGTACCTTGTACATTTATCCGTCTACAATTAAAAACAATTTATGAGTCCGTCCCTAGCTGCGTGGGGACATGTAACCAGTCATATATCTACTGACGCCCGTTACAACCACAACAGCATCTTAAGACAATGTTTGGTGTTTGCTGCTCATAGCAGGTATTAATCTGAGCACTTCCTAATGATCTGGTATGGTGACGGTTTAGTCTATCGTACCATCCAGCTGCGGCCTATGTGAATAGCTCATCCGCCACACCATTGTAAATTATTACAAGTGCTTTGTGATTCTGTCTCCATTCCTCTCTTGACACTTGCACCAGGGAGTGGAATGGCTTCGTAGCGTTCTCACAGACTCTTAGAACGTGAGATGTTGCTCCCATACATTCATCAAGGTCAACTCCTAAATATCTCACAGTCTTGACCATTTTCATGTTTCGACCGTTTAAAGATATTGCTTGAGGTCGACAAGAGAAGAAATTTGACCTTTTAACTGCAGCATCATTGTTTTTTCTGCAGATAGTGACATTTTATTTGCTATACAACATTGGTTCATACTATATTGCGATTTGACCCAGACGCTGAAGTTCGAGTTTCGAGTTGCTATGCACCAGAATAAATTTGTCATGTGCGAATGGAATTCCATCAAGGGGCTAGAACGATCAACTTGCGACGACACTAGGCCACGTAAATTTATCAAATGCTTCGGCGATATCCAGGAATATGCCCATAACATATTTTGAACTTTTAACTTTCAACACTCTTTGCCGGAGGCAATTGGCGAAACACATTCTCACATTTATTTCGCAAAAATTAAATACTCGTGATGATGGCATAACAAGCCGAAATCGATCGAGTGATTTTTTAAACTTGTTGAAAACAATTTTTAATTAAAATATTCAAAATTTTATTTTTGCGAAATAAAAAACAGACATGGTATGTCGAAAATCGAATTGTTTTTTCTGATAACAGTCCGCTTTGTTCAATTCGCGGTGTAGTGCGAATGGCTAGTAACCTTTCTAAGAGTTTCCCCACAACCCGTATCAACAGGTTTCCTGATTACATTCATTTCGCCTGTTTTCCAAATCTTAGGAAAGTAACCAAATTTTAAGCAGCTGTTTGACAATTTTACAATGCTGGGCCCTATCATAGGGTATGTAAGGTGAATTATTTCAGCGTTCAAGTTGTCAAGTTTGAAACAATTGAGAGCACTGTTGACTTTTTCCCACGTAGGGGTCTTCAGCAACTGTGGGTGTACAACTGCCGGGGGTGACTCAGTTTCGTCTGGTGTTTCGTTCGATAGAAGTAAGTTAAGTAACTCCAAACGTGTGTCATGTCACGTGTCTTTGACGACTCCATTTGCCTTACAAATGGTATTTAAAACTTCAAGAGGTCTTGTTCCGTAACGGATCTTTGGAAACTACTTTGCTTCCCTTTAAATACTTCATGGAAGTATTCATTTCTTACCCCTCTAAGAAGGCAAAAAATTTTACTCTTTTGGTCCTTGGTTTCTTGCCGTCTGGTGTGCTCTTCTAAGCTCTTATGCAAATAACATCTAAGTTTGCTAAGATTAGAGTTTCACCAAGAACTCACTAATTTAGGGATCGAGTTATTGCAGGTGTTGAGATCAGTTAAGCACGAGCAACAATTTCATCGACCAAATTAATTTCTGGAAATGTTTCTACATCGTCTCAGGAGCCAATCAAGTGTCTAGCAAATAGACTTCAGTCAGCTAACTTAATGCCAAATTTCAGAAATTTGCTACGTGCAAGCGGACTATTCTGTGGCGAGTTTGATAGCTCAAACGTGATGACTCTATTATCTCTAGATGTTCAACAAGGCTCCATTGGCTATTGTTAGTTCCAGATGAAAAATCATTTAGTGCACAATGATGCATACATTGTGTTTCTTGTGCCATGGTTGGTTTAGCTTTAGTAGGTTTCACCTGGAATTATAAGATTCCGGCTGAAAAACCATATAGCGCACAATGATGCTCAATCCATTGAGCTTCTTGTGTTATAGATGATTTGAATGTAGAGGGTACGGTTCCGGCTGTCTTGGTAAAATTCCGGCTGGCATTATAAGCTTCCGGCTGAAAAATCAAATAATGCACAATGATGGACAATCCATTGTGCTTTTTGTAGCATATTTGGTTTGGCTGTAGAGGTTATGTTTCCGGCTGGAAGGTTCCAGCTGGAAGGTTCCGGTTGGAATAGTAACATTCCGGCTGACAATTTACATATATAGTGTACACCGTTGCACAAAACATTGTGCTTTTTGTGCCATAGTTGGTTTGGCTGTAGTATGTAATAACAGAATTGTTTCCAGCTGGCTTTATTAGGTTCTGGCTGGAGTTTTATTGTTCCGGCTAGATGGCCATTTCATTGTGTTTCTTGTGCTATAGTTATTTTTATTGTTGAAGGTGTGGTTCCGGCTGGTTTTATAAAGTTTTGGTTTGGATTATAAGGTTCTGGCTTAATTTATAAGATTTTGGCTAGAATTATAAGGTTTTGGCTGGAATAATAAGGTTCCGGCTGAAAATCAAATGGTGCACAATGATGCACAATACATTGTGCTTATTGTGTCATAGTTAGTTTGGCTGTAGTATGGTTCCAGAAGGCTTGGTTAGGTTTTGGCTGGAATTAAACGGGTATGCATGAAAAATCATAAAAAATGCACAATACATTGTGCTTCTTGTGCCGCCATAGTTAGTTTGGCTTTAGAGGGTGTGGTTCCGGTTAGCTATATAAGATTCTGGCTTGAATTAGCAGCTTCCGGCTGAAAAATCATAGTGCTCAATCTATTGTGCACAATCTATTGTGCTTCTTTAGTCATAGTTATTTTGAATGTAAAAGGTATGGTTTCGACTGGCTTTATAAGGCTCCGGCTGGAATTATAAGCTTCCGACTAAAAAATCACATAGTACTCAATAATGCACAATACATTGCTCTTCTTGTGACATAGTTGGTTTGGCTGTAGTGGGGATGGTTCCAGCCGGATTTGTTAGGTTTCTGCTGAGATTATAAGGTTTCGAGCGTAAAATCACTTAGTGCACAATGATGCACGATCGATTTACTCGAATTATATTTGATTTTAAAAAATCGTATAGAAAATTATAGATTAAATAATAAAATTATTTAAATTTTAATCACACTAAATTTTCTTGAATTTTTTTTTGTTCCACTTTTTTTTATAATAATTAAAGAAACAAAAAAATGTTGTCTTCATATTCCGAAATCAAACCAAAAACTGGCTCAAAAATTACGAAATTTTTACAATTTTGTCAAAAAAAAACAGCAAAAAGAAATCGCGGCAAAAAAAACCCGTATCAATTTTGTTAAGTCACTTGTCGTTTTCTTATTTAAAAGAAACCGAAACGTTGTCTGCGTTATCGATCATTACCTGCGAATTAACAATACTAAATAAAAATTTACGAAGTGTTCATTTAAACCCAATTTGAATTTTAAATTATTGGTTCTCACAAAAAAAAAATAGGCGAGTAATATTTAAAAACAGAAACAAATAATTCACTTGTTGTAACGGTGCCGATTCGGAATCATAACATAGGTCGGGTGCTTTATGAACGACCCTCGTACATATACATATTTGATACAGACACATTTGTTTTATTAGATTAAATAATACTGAAAAATACCTTTCGTATTTCACATTATTCTACACTTATTAAGAATTGCTTTTGATTTTTATTCCGATTTTGCACACTCCACAGCATAAGCTGAGGACATTTCACCTACCCGAAACTGAAAAGTTTTAGGTTAGGCTCGGATGAATATCGGCGTTGCGTCCAAAATCGTGGCTTCTGGTGCTAATTATGCTTCCACAATACTGCAAATGTTATGGATTACCGACTTCTACATTTTCACATAAGTGTTGATTCTGACGTCTAATAATTATGGTTTGATTCTACATTTCATTTATTTATCTCGTACCATATTTGATTACATTTTGATTTTTGTGTAAATTAGTTCGAAATATTTATTGTGGGTGTGGATTTTCCACTGTCAGGTTTTAATTACGAATGGCGACAGGATACAGTACGGTACTGTATTTTGAGTGAAATCTGAGTGAATTGAGTTAGACATTCGCAGATAGTTGCATAGTCTAATGACTATTTTGTAATAGCAATATGGCCATGTTCCATGGAACTTGTGAGAATTATGATCAAATTACTAGTTTGAAAAATTTGTGATTGAAATCAGTCTCAAATACTAATTAAGCAACTTCATATGCATGTTTTATGGTAAATTAGACTTGATGATTGTAGTTTAAGAAGAAGTATATGTTTTATGCGGATTATTCGTGAGATAAGTAAATTGTGGGGTTGCTTAAATTGTCTCGCGACTCGCTTTTCAGGCGTATTTTCGCCATTGCAAACCAAATCAAGGACGTGTGGCTATAGCTGCGGATCGTTTGGACATAAGAATTTGGTTGTTCATTTTATCGCGTATTTGCCATCCCAGCGGGAGTTCAAAATCGTTTCTAGATTTTCACAGCGTTCTTTAGAAATATGTAATTGTGTTCGGAATCAGTTCAGATTTATGAGCAAGTTCTGAACTCTGAAGTACTTCCATCTGCCGTGTGGTTGCTCTATTTTGTCTCATGTCGTCTTTGCTTAACACTCTGGCCACATCTTATTTATTCGACTAATTTTTAGGACGTCACTTATAATTATTTTAAATGCTTTAAATTACATACATTAAATATTATATTATTATATTGTACAATGAACATTTAACAAAATTTACACATATATATTTATACCATGTAATAATGGGATTTCATTAAATTCATACAACATAAAAACTTTTATATATTATTCTAATGTAAAGTTTTTTAAATGATCGTCCACTAGAATAATTGTAAAGTTCTGAACTCTGAAGTATTTCCATCTGCCGTGTGGTTGCTCTATTTTGTCTCATGTCTTCGTCTTTGATGACACTCTGGCCACATCTTGTTTATTCGATTAATTTTTAGGACGTCACTTATAATTATTTTAAATGCTTTAAATTACATACATTAAATATTATATTATTATATTGTGCAATGAACATTTAACAAAATTTACACATATATATTTATACCATGTAATAATGGGATTTCATTAAATTCGTACAACATAAAAACTTTTATATATTATTCTAATGTAAAGTTTTTTAAATGATTGTCCGCTAGAATAATTGTAAAGTTCTGGACTCTGAAGTATTTCCATCTGCCGTGTGGTTGCTCTATTTTGTCTCATGTCTTCGTCTTTGCTTGACACTCTGGCGACATCTTGTTTATTCGATTAATTTTTAGGACGTCACTTATAATTATTTTAAATGCTTTAAATTACATACATTAAATATTATACTATTATATTGTACAATGAACATTTAACCAAATTTACACACATGTGTTTATACCATATAATAATGGGATTTCATTAAATTCATATAACATAAATACTATTATCGTCCGCTAGAATAATTGTAGCTTAACGTGACTTATAACAAGGAGTATATATTTCTAAGAGTAACACCAATAAATATTTAGAGAAAATTATTCTTCTCTTTTGCTACTCTTTTCACCAATATTTCTTCTACTTAAACTTATTAAAATATTAGTAATAAAGATATTTTTTGGTAGTCCTATAACATACCACACAACAACAATATTTACAATAATACTGTAAGTTAGTTTTTGAATTTATGAAGGGATTTTGTATTTTTAATATTTCCAAACAAGGTAAACATTATTATATTTATTATAATATTTTTTTATTAGTTTACTATTAGTTATACTAGATGCATATGTGATTAATTGTACACTTAATAATATAAAATAATCTATTAAAATATTACATTACAATTATAAATAATAAAAGTTAGAAAATATGTATTTTTAAATAAAGCAAACAATCTAAAATTATAGGCAACACTAATATTCTTGCTTAAGATATATATAAATTTCAAAATCAAAAATAAGCCCTTAATAATATCCCTAAATACTAAAATATTACGACAATTACAAATTCCATAAATTTTTGCAAAGTCACACTCGGTGGGTACTGAAGAGAGATGAACAGATTTGCATCAATTTTTGTATTGGAAGTCAAAAAGCAAATGAATTAAAAAATAAAAATGCTTGAATCTTGAAAAGCAATTATTATGTTGAAAGAGGAGTAAGTTCCACAAAAAACTATTCCTAAAAAAAGATAATAAAATTATTTAAAGCAGAATAATTTTTGAGAAAATCTTATTAAAAATTGTAAGTCTTATTTCGAAATTATTTTATAATGCGTAGTGCACTAGTGATTCATTGTACCAAAAAGAACTACAACCAGAAAAAACAACAAATATTTCTTGGAACAGAATATTATCACCGGTGTGAAGTTTCTAACAAAAAATAACAAAAAAAACCAAATTATAGTTGTGTTGGTACCACTCAATATTAAATTCTTATTAGACTAAATTGAGTGTGATTTATTACACTGTAAAATTATTCTCTGAATGAAGTATATTATAAAATATAAAATTTATCCGAAACTACAAAATATTAGAGAAATACAATGGTTATTAAAATAGATACGAAAAATTACAAATTAAAATCAAGTGAGAATTAGTTAACAAATAAATAAAAATAAAAGCTATAACAGAAAAAATATCAGAATTATTTATTGAAATTTCTCGATCAAAATACTGTGAATTTTATCAATCTGGGCCAATAACAAGCCACTTCCAGAGATTAGGGCAAGATACCACTATATAGGTTGAATTGGCCTATTTCTAAAGAATATTTTTCGGTATAAGGTTTTCCCTAGCGGAGAAAATGTAACCTTGTTAATAGCAATTTTCCACAGTAAATTTGAGTATTTATCAATCTGGGCCAGTAACAAGCCACTTCCAGAGACTAGGGCAAGATACCACTATATAAATCGAATTTTCCTATCGATAATGAACATTTTCTGGTATACGGGTTTTCCTAGCGGAGAAAATGTAACCTTGTTAATAGCAATTTTCCATCGTAAAATTCGAATATATATCAATCTGGGCCAATAACAAGCCACTTCCAGAGATTATGGCAAGATACCACTATATAGGTTGAATTGGCCTATCTCTCAAGAACATTTTTCGGTATAAGGTTTTCCCTAGCGGAAAAAATGTAACCTTATTAATAGCAATTTCCCGCCGTAAAATTTGAGTATTTATCAATCTGGGCCAATAACAAGCCACTTCCAGAGACTAGGGCAAGATACCACTATATAGGTCTAATTTGCTTACCGATAGAGAACATTTTCCGGTATACGGTTTTTCCTAGCGGAGAAAATGTAACCTTGTTAATAGCAATTTTCCATCGTAAATTTTGAGTATTTTATCAATCTGGGCCAATAACAAGCCACTTCCAGAGATTAGGGCAAGATACAACTATATAGGTTGAATTCGCCTATATCTAAAGAATATTTTTCGTTATAAGGTTTTCCCTAGCGGAGAAAATGTAATCTTGTTAATAGCAATTTTCCACCATAAAATTTGAGTGTTTATGAATCTGGGCCAATAACAAGCCACTTCCAGAGATTAGGGCAAGATACCACTATATAGGTCGAATTTGACTATCGATAGAAAACATTTCCCGGTATACGGTTTTTCGTAGCGGAGAAAATGTAACCTTGTTAATAGCAATTTTCCACAGTAAATTTTGGGTATTTATCAATCTGGGCCAGTAACAAGCCACTTCCAGAGATTAGGGCAAGATACCACTATATAGGTCAAATTTTCTTATTGCTAGAGAACATTTTCCGTTATAAGGTTTTTCCTAGCGGAGAAAATGTAACCTTGTTAATAGCAATTTTCCACCGTGAATTTTGGGTATTTTATCAATCTTGACCAATAACAAGCCACTTCCAGAGATTAGGGCAACATACCACTATATAGGTTGAATTGGACTATATATAGAGAACTTTTTTTAGTTTAAGGGTTTCCCTACCGGAGAAAATGTAACTTTGTTAATAGCAATTTTCCACCGTAAATTTTTTGTATTTTATCAATCTGGGCCAATAACAAGCCACATCCAGAGATTAGGCCAAGATACCTCTATATAGGTTAAATTGGCTTATCTATAGAGAATATTTTCCGGTATACGGTTTTTCCTAGCGGAGAAAATGTAACCTTGTTAATAGCAATTTTCCACAGTAAATTTTGAGTATTTTATCAATCTGGGCCAATAACAAGCCACTTCCAGATATTAGGGCGAGATACCACTATATAGGTTGAATTGGCCTATCTCTCAAGAACATTTTCCTGTATATGGTTTTCCCTAGCGGAGAAAATGTAACCTTATTAATAGCATTTTTCCACCATAAAATTTGAGAATTTATCAACCTGAGCCAGCAACAAGCCACTTCCAGAGATTAGGGCAAGATACCACTAAATAGGTCGAATTCGCTTACCGATAGAGAACATTTTCCGGTATAAGGTTTTTCCTAGCGGAGAAAATGTAACCTTGTTAATAGCAATTTTCCACAGTAAATTTTGGGTATTTATCAATCTGGGCCAGTAGCAAGCCACTTCCAGAGATTAGGGCAAGATACCACTAAATAGGTCGAATTCGCTTACCGATAGAGAACATTTTCCGGTATAAGGTTTATCCTAGCGGAGAAAATGTAACCTTGTTAATAGCAATTTTCCATAGTAAATTTTGGGTATTTATCAAACTGAGCCAGTAACAAGCCACTTCCAGAGATTAGGGCAAGATACCACTATATAGGTCGAATTTGCTTATCGATAGAGAACATTTTCCGGTATATGGTTTTTCCTAGCGGAGAAAATGTAACCTTGTTAATAGCAATTTTCCACCGTAAATTTTAATTGTTTTATCAATCTGGGCCAATAACAAGCCACTTCTAGAGAATAGTGCAAGATACCATTATAAAGGTTGAATCGGCCTATCTCTAAAGAACATTTTTCGGTATAAGGTTCTCCCATGCGGAGAAAATGTAACCTTGTTAATAGCAATTTTCCACCGTAAAATTCGAGTATTTATCAATCTGGGCCAATAACAAGCCACTTCCAGAGATTAGGGCAAGATACCACTATATGGGTTTAATTGGCCTATCTCTAAAGAACATTTTTCAGTATAAGGTTTTCCCTAGCGAAGGAAATGTAACCTTATTAGTAACAGTTTTCCACCGTAAAATTTGAGTATATATAAACCTGGGCCAATAACAAGCCACTTCCAGAGATTAGGGCAAGATACCACTAAATAGGTCGAATTCGCTTACCGATATAGAACATTTTCCGGTATAAGGTTTTTCCTAGCGGAGAAAATGTAACCTTGTTAATAGCAATTTTCCACACTAAATTGTGGGTATTTATCAATCTGGGCCAGTAACAAGCCACTTCCAGAGATTAGGGCAAGATACCACTATATGGGTCGAATTTGCTTATCGATAGAGAACATTTTCCGGTATATGGTTTTTCCTAGCGGAGAAAATGTAACCTTGTTAATAGCAATTTTCCACAGTAAATTTTAATTATTTTATCAATCTGGGCCAATAACAAGCCACTTCCAAAGATTAGGGCAAGATACCACTATATAGGTTGAATAGGCCTATCTCTAAGGAACATTTTTCGTTATATGGTTTTCCCCAGCGGAGAAAATGCAACCTTGTTAATAGCAATTTTCCACCGTGAAATTTGAGTGATTATCAATCTGGGCCAGCAACAAGCCGCTTCCAGAGATTAGGGCAAGATACCACTATATAGGTTGAATAAGCCTATCTCTAAAGAACATTTTTCGGTATAAGGTTTTCCCTACCGGAGAAAATGTAACCTTGTTAATAGCAATTTTCCACCGTAAAATTTGAGTATTTTATCAATCTGAGTCAATAACAAGTGGCTTGATATTGGCCCAGATTGATAAAATACTCAAAATTTACTGTGGAAAATTGTTATTAACAAGGTTTCATTTTCCCCGCATGGGAGATCCTTATACCGAAAAATGTTCTCTATCAATAGGCTAATTCAACCTATATAGTGGTATCTTGCCCTATTTTCTGGAAGTTGCTTGTTGTTGGCCCAGATTGATATATACTCAAATTTTACTGTGGAAAATTGATATTAACAAGGTTACATTTTCTCCGCTAGGGAAAACCTTATACCGAAAAATGTTCTTTAGAGATAGGCTTATTCAACCTATATAGTGGTATCTTGCACTAATCTCTGGAAGTGCCTTGTTATATGGCCAAGATTGATAAAATACTCAAATTTCAATGTGGAAAATTGCTATTAACAAGGTTACATTTTCTCCGCTACGAAAAACCTTATTCCGGAAAAAGTTCTATATCGATAGGCGAATTCGACCTATTTAGTGGTATCTTGCCCTAATCTCTAGAAGTGGCTTGTTATTGGCCCAGATTGATAAAATACTCAAAATTTGCCGTGAAAAATTGCTATTAACAAGAGTACATTTTCTCCGCTAGAAAGAACCTTATACTGAAAAATGTTCTTTAGATATAGGCGAATTCAACCTATATAGTGGTATGTTGCCCTAATCTCTGGAAGTGGCTTGTTATTGGCCCAGATTGATAAAATACTCAAATTTTACTGTGCAAAATTGCTATTAACAAGGTTACATTTTCACCGCTAAGAAAAACCTTATACCGGAAAAAGTTCTATATCGATAAGCAAATTCGACCTATGTGGTGGTATCTTGCCCTAATCTCTGGAAGTGGCTTGTTATTGGCCCAGATTGATAAAATACTCGAAATTTATGGTGGAAAATTACTATTAACAAGGTTACATTTTCTCCGCTAGGAAAAACCGTATACCGCAAAATGTTCTCTAAAGATAGGCCAATTTCACCTATATAGTGGTATCTTGCCCTAGTCTCTGGAAGTGGCTTGTTATTGGCCCAGATTGATAACTTACTCAAAATTTACGGTGGAAAATTGCTATTAACAAGGTTACATTTTCTCCGCTGGGGAAAACCGTATACCGGAAAATGTTCCTTAGAGATAGGCCAATTCAACCTATATAGTTGTATCTTGCCCTAATCTCTGGATGTGCCTTGTTATTGGCCCAGATTGATAACATACTCATAATTTACGGTGGGAAATTGCTATTAACAAGGTTACATTTTCTCCGATAGGGAAACCTTATACCGGAAAGTGTTCTTTAGAGATAGGCCTATTCAACCTATATAGTGGTATCTTGCCCTAATCTCTGGAAGTGGCTTGTTATTGGTCCAGATTGATAAAATACTCAAAATTTACTGTGGAAAATTGCTATTAACAAGGTTACATTTTCTCCGCTAGGAAAAATTGTATACCGGAAAATATTCTCTATAGATAGGCCAATTTTACCTATATAGTGGTATCTTGCTCTAATTTCTGGAAGTAGCTTGTTATTGGCCCAGATTAATAACATACTTAACATTTACGGTGGAAAATTGCTATTAACAAGATTACATTTTCTCCGCTAGGGAAAACCTTATACCGGGAAATGTTCTCTATCGATAAGCGAATTCGACCTACTTAGTGGTATCTTGCCCTAATCTCTGGAAGTGGCTTGTTATTGGCCCAGATTGATAAAAAACAAAAAATTTAATGTGGAAAATTGCTATTAACAAGGTTACGTTTTCTCCGCTAGGAAAAACCGTATACCGGAAAATGTTCTCTATCAATAGGCCAATTTGACCTATATAGTGATATCTTGCCCTAATCTCTGGAAGTGGCTTGATATTGGCCCAGATTGATAAAATACTCAGTATTTTGAGTGAAAATTTTCACTAAACATATTTGATATTTTTTTGTTGTTAAATCTTTAATTTTATTTATTTGTTATGTTTTTTAAGTAATTTAAATTTTTCTTTAATATCTTTTGTATTTGTTATCCTTTTTCTATTTTATTGTGTAAATTTTGAATTTATTTAATATGATAATAATTTTTAATAAAATTTTTACTAATTTGCATTTATAAAATATTAACAGTGCAATTCACCAACACTAAAACAATTCAATATGGCGGCTATTGGAATCTATCTGAATCCAATAAGAATTATGGTTCCGCCATGTTTTCCAATTGGAATCGTATACGTATACGTGTTATTTTTTGTTAAAAACTTCACGGGCTCATATTATCAGGATAAATTACCTTTATAACATTTAGTCAATTTATGATAAATAAAAAATTAATCGTTTTAACAAAATGCTTACTAAGAGATAGTCAAGTGTCTATCTATTGGTAAATAAATAATTGAAACTCTCGAAAACAGATTAAGGAAATAAAAAAGCATTTGATTTTTAGTCGTTACTTTGAAATGCACAATTTTATCAAAAACATAATTTTGTTAATGAGTTAGTGATGGAGACCCTATTCAGCGGAAAATATATATTGTTTAAATTAATTTTTGTTAAAGTATGTGGCTTTAATCAAAGATTATACCGGGTGATTTTTTTAAGCTGAAACTTTGAAATATCTCGGAAAATAACCACTCTACGAGAAAAATATTCATTATCAAAATTTAATAATTCCGGCTATGCCCCTCCTCCTCTTGTAGGTGGGGCGGTGGTAATTTTTACAAATTAAAATACGAAATCCTATTTTTTATTGCAGATTCGGATTCTACGGCTTAAAGTACGTAGAATTTCCTTAAAACATTTTTTTCGATTCATGATAGATGGCGCTGTAATAACGATATTAAATATTTTTCAATTTCTCCTACTGAGAACCTATGCATACGATTCTGCAATACGAAGACTATTCGATTCATGGGGGACCCTTGCAAATCAAGCACCATGTTATGAGGGGCGAGAGGACTCACGTTAATCAAGCAGCCCGAAGAGAACAGAAAACTACTACGTCCACGTCGTTGTTCCTGGGTTGCGCTGAAAATAGTTTATTCATTAGCCAATTAATTTCTACAGGTAACCATTTCCCAGTTATTCAGTTATTTTTAAAACAAAATACAAAAAAATCATTTATTTGAAAGCATTTAATCGTATTTTCCTGGGTAGTAGTTTCAACTGTAGTTTCTTGACGAGTCATTTTTCAGTAATTCAAAATTTAAGAAATACAATTTGTTTAAGGCTAATTTCGAATATTTACATTGACAACGTGTTAAATATAATGGATAAATGGAAAACAAATTAAGCACCATCTATCATGAATCGAAAAAAATGTTTTAAGGAAATCCTACTTAATTTAAGCCGTAGAATGCGAATCTGCTATAAAAAATAAGGATCCCAAATTTGATTTCAAAGTTACCCCCGCCCCTGCCCCCATACAAGAAGATGTGGGGAGATACTAATTTTAGCACTAATGCTTGTCCCTTCCGGAATGATTCAATTTTGATAATGGACCCTTTTTCGTAGAGTGGTTATTTTCCGAGAAGAGTGCTTATTTGAAAGTTTCAGCTTATAAAAATCACCCGGTATAATGTTATAAAGAGCAACGAAACAGAGGAAAAATTTTCATCAAAAAATTCTTCGATTATGCAATTTAAATGGGTACAATACACTAACAAGTTATTATTTACCGTAATTGTCTATCAATAGTCACAAGTATGACAATATTCGATCCAAATAAAATCAACTTTTGTTGTGTAAGTGTATTGTATAACCAAAATTGTTTTCCTGTTTCGTTACTCTTTATAACATTACATACTCTCGGCTCTAATTTACTCGTATGTAACATATTTTTGTGTTTCTAAAAATTTTGCATTTCGAAGTATAAAGAAGAAAATCTTTGTGCGTATAAAGATATTAAAAAAAGTCTATCGATATTAATAAAATAACGCTTCTTTTGGTAAGAATTATGTTAAATTGATGTTTGGTTTATTCATCATAATGTTAAAAAATGTGGAAAAGTGAAAATATCCCAGTCTTAGAAAGCCAATTGAAACAAGACTATCACAAGCATTGATAAAAACATACTTTCAAAGAAATATTAAGTTTTGTGTAAGGTCTAAATGGTAAACTACTAAATGTTCTAAAACTAACATGGTTTCAATAATGTTTTTGTTAAATTTGTGTCTGCTTTAGATAAATGGAACCTATTGTGGAACCTATTTATTAAAATAATAGTTTTTCAAGATAAATCCAAGCAAATGCATTTTTATTTTTTATTTAATTGGTTTCAGAACCCCTAGAAGTTTCTTCGTGAAAAATTTCAGGTTGATTGTAATTTTTTACATGATTTCCTCCTTATAATGACTATACATAAAAATGTATGCTATGTTGAAACATTTTATTACATCGAATGCAATTTAATTCTTCACACACGCATTTCTATTTTGGCGATTTATTTCAATATTGGCTACAATTGGGCATTGTTCTAAAGCCTCCTAGTATTATAATATTAATTATGGTTGGACTTTAATTAAGTGATAAAAATTGTAAATCCGTCTACTTTGGTTCCAATAAGGTAGCATTTTATACATTGACCTTGACAATGTAAATGCTTTTGAATATTTTCATGGATCATCGTTGCCGATGACGCCTCGATCAAATGGCGGCTCACCTTAAACAAATAGCATTTATCTTTTTGACACATCACAGCTCGATAAACACATATTATACAGAGTCAGCCTCTCAGTAAGCCAAGCTACAGTACGTCTCTTTCCAAATCCCTTTTCAAATCTCTTTCCAAATTTTATTTATCGTTTAACTAAATGATTGATTTTAAATTTTTATGTACAAACATTCAAATCACTCGATTAGAACGATAAATCCTGAATAAATCTTGATTGAAAAATTAAACGTACGAAATTTTTATCTACTTTTTTGTTGTGTGCTTGTTGAGATTGACTATAAAAATGTCAATCTATCTACTTGACGGAAACCAATAGATTGTTTATTCGTCTATTGGATTCTGCAATAATTTTTTATAAAGGTGCCCCATTCCATATATAACCCGTCACAGTAATGGAGGTGTGGCCACCATTTGCGTTACAGACTACAGTAGGGTTATTCGTGGAGCTGTACCTGGTACTAGTATTTTAACAAATCCCCCACATTAGCTGTCATCTATTTGAACATATTGGTGATAGTTAAATTGTTCAAAACTTGCTCTCATATTTGACATAGCAATGTGACCGCATTGCTGGCTTCACATAGGCTTCATAATAAAATATTTCATGATATCTGAAAATACAAATCGATGAAAGAATAATTTATTAAATTGATTATCATCACTGTTCCACAAGAGATCCTACGAGTAAGGCATCGATATTTAAATGATTGTTCATATCGTTGTTTCGAACATCAATCGACTTAATTTAGAAAATAAGGTGTACCGAATATTATAATTGCATTGCATTGACACCGATATTTTCAATCGATGTTTCCTATAAAGAATTTGCAAAGTAACACGGTTAATTATGGTTTGATCAAAAATATTGTGCAAGATTTTGATATCTTTTTTCTGATCTTCGGTTATCTAAGCGAATAATTTAGAGAGCAAAGATCCAACTACCAATCGCGCTAATATTGAATTTTTTTTACGGATTCGGGTCGCCAACCCTACAATCCAACCCTTGAGTCGCCTCTTACGACCAGTTTTGGAAACTGTGGTGGTATTCTAATTCATCCTCGTGCGTCGAGATTTACGAGTAATGAAAAATGCCCCCCAGCCACAGGGGCTATGTCTACTACTACGAGTTAAAATTATTGTAATAAGCGTATTACTTATAAGATCAATGAAATGTCTCCAATTATTTTCAGTTCTAATACATTTTCTGAATCTACTAAATGTATTGTCTCGTTTTCTAATTAAATAAAATCGAACAGATAAAAGGGTGTTTGTTATACGTTAATTCGGTTGTAAATTAAATCAACCTCGAGACCCAATACTGAACTCTACAATTTTATACGCGAAGTAAAATTGTTAAACGTTTTGTTGTCAAAATTGGTATTGCCGTAATAATATCGCCAACAAATCTGTAGAATAATATTAGGTAATATTTCCGCGCTTCGATGTTTTTTACACGGTAGTACCGTCTTTGTCTTCTTTCTCTTACCCGAATACTCTGATATGTGGGAACAGGATAGTGATATAGATAAATTTAATATTTTTATAAACCGCCATTACTGTGTAATTTTGTGCAGATTTAGGGATGTAAATTACATAATGTAATTTACTCGCTTTTTACATGTAAAGTACATGTAAATTACATAACGAATTTTTGTATATTATGTAAAGTAAAAAATGAATAAAACTTATGACAAGTGCGCTGCTTCTTACATAATTTAATAATTAGTTAATTATTATTAAAATTAACCGTGTAACGTGAATATTTCTCGCCGTACGTCTCCAACATCATTGTTTGCAGACCAGACGTTAAATTTTCAATATCATCAGACGAAAAGATGACTGATATTGTATTCATTAGAAATTAGCACATGCGTGTGCTATACCGGAGTGCTGCTCCTTAATATCACAACATCCCATCACACCACTTATTTGTAAGAATCAGTTGAATTTCGAATTGATAGTTTATATTGAATTTTAATTTACATTCGATGCTTCGAACTATTTTGTCAGTCGGGTTTCTGGCGTTTCACCTCTAATGGGTGTAATGGTTCCAATGTTTTACTAACGTTTACGGTTATCGGTATCTGGAGTAAATTTACACCATGGTGTTGCACAATCGTTCCCTTGATGTTTTAGTTGTATTAGAGATTTACGGGTAAAACCGGGTAAACGAATTATTTTGTAAAGACTCTGTTCTTGTACACATCTCTTCAATTCGTTCGATAAATTGATAAAAATTGCGATCCATCCGCGGGAATAAAGGTCCATCATTGAGCTGCACTGGTAAACTTGAGGGCATTTTGCAGTAATAAGTTTATATCGATATTTTTGAATGCATGTAATGCCGATTCACACAATACATAACCTTACTTTATATATATTTCACTAGTTTTTAGTTATATTTTTCTGTTAACCATGAAAATTTATTAATGTTTTTGATATAAATTATATTGAGGGTCTATCAAATAACAGTTATAATAAAGTTAAATATTTTATACAAAACTCAAAATTCGCTTCTTGTCTTCTAAAAATGTATAGCCTTATGACAACCCAGCGTCAGCTGTCTCAAGCTGTGTTGATTTTCGATATTTATCGAACTTGTACTAAAACAGCTACTTATTCATTCCTAGCCTATTTTAAAATTTTTTTGGTTTATGATTTTATAAGTTACTGTCTAATATAGATCCTCGATAAAAAATGGTTTTATTATAAGTGTTTTATCTAGTCACTCCATTTGTTTAGACTAACGGGTGATTTTTGAAGCGTTTGGTTTATAATTTTCAAAAAAAGGAAATTACAATTGCACAAATATATGAAATTTTTATTTTAAACGATAAATCAAAGTTTTTCATTCACTTTTTAAAGATTATTTCATGTAAAGATTGGCCTTGGCTACGTTTTAAGTGGTCCATGCAAGATGTCCAATTCTCACCACTTTTCGAGCTAAAGACACGTTTACTGTTATCTTCGAATTGTGCAATTGTTGTTGGTTTATTGGCAAAGACTTTACGTAGCTTCATAAAAAATAGTCAAGAGGTATAAAATCGCACACAAAATGCGTCAATTTTGCTTATTAATTAATGTACCCAAGTTAGCAAAAATGAGCTTCGTTGCTGAACACAATTGTTCGCTAAAAATAGATTTTCCTCAAGATGTTCTAAGGCCCATTCACCAAAACTTCGACGCTATGGCAACGTGAAATGTCAATGCTAGCTGAGAACAATTGACTTTGCCAGATCTTGCTAATCATGCGTGATGTGTCAAAAACATATACACGAATAACCAACAAGAAAAAAATCACCCTTTAGTAACTCAGATTAGATTAAACAGATACTCGTAAGTTCATTTGATTCAAGATTTTAATTTAAAATTTATTTACATCTTTTGTAAGGGGAGCTAGCAGGTGACACGTTATTGAGACTAACCTTTGGTGATATTGGCCAGCCTGGCATCTGCTCAAATCGATATTCAAACAAAAGATCCAACCATTTTTTCAAAGATCACAATTGCGAGATGAACACGGATTATAATTTATTCTTGAGAGGATTAAAAAAAATCATCTTAACAATTACAATGATGACGGAATAAAGACAAACCTTACCACATGCACCAATAATAATCCACTCACACCCATTGTGTTTCTTTCATCAACAGTCCTATATATAAAACCTCCTAATTTTCGCCCAATTTATTAAAGCGATTCATGATTTTAAATATAACTGTAAAAATTGAACTGGAATTACGTTAAGAGTTATAATCGGACAATAAGTTATCGTTTATAGATAGATTACTAATTCGGAAGAAGAAAGGTGGAAATGATATGGTTCTGATACGATTTAAAATTTTAATAAAATCCGCCCTCTATTTTATTTTATTTATTTAGTTAAAGAAATCTATTCTGTGATTTACATGTATGATTTCAGAATTTAATTTAAAACAAAAATATTAAAAATTCAAATAAAGAACTTTAAAACACAAAAATATCAATCAAATTTTGATTTCACAATTAAAAGTTTAACAAGTAATTCTTAAGAATATTTTTGAAGTTGCCCTTTGATAAATTAAAGTTAAATAGGTCGTCGACGATGTTGAAAGATTTAGACAACCTATTATTGGGGTTATTTTCTCTATAGTTTGTGGAATGGTGTTCTAGTGCTAAAAACCCATGGTTTCGAAATGTTCTGCAAGGCACCTGGATTGATATGTTTTCCAAAATGTAAGCTAAACCAATGTAACGAAGCAAAGCATTACAAATATAAGCCGCACCTAAGAGAAGTCGTGTATTTTCGTGCGTGCATATTTTGTAATCCGTGCATCTTGTTGGGTAGGGAGGTAACCGAGCTACATTTTTATGGAATGGTAAATTATGGTCGTAATCCCAGTCACTTTTCTTTAACAATAAAATCAGAAACTTATTTTGAATGCTTTCAATTCTTTTAATGTGTACAGCATAGTATGGATTCCAGATCGATACAGCTTATTCCAGTTGAGATCGAACGTAAGCGAAATAGAGTGAACATAAGGTTTGTATATCTCTAAATACGCCTGTCCATCTTTTAACAAACCCAAACATGGCATTCGCTTTCGCAATATAATTTTCAATATGCCTATTGAAACTGGCATTTTCGACAAATGTAACACCTAAATCTATGATCTCATTGACTCTATGCAATACTTCGTGCTTGACTTTGTATGAAGTAATTAATGGAATTCTCTTACGATGAAAAGACATGATTTTGCATTTTTAATATTTAAGTAAAGCGAGTTTCGATCACACCACTCACTTAATCTATCGATGTCTTCTTGAAGTTTCTTCGTATCTAGCATTCCATTAACAGTTCGAACAATTTTCACGTTATCAGCAAATATGAGCACGTTTAAGTTTTTGATTATCTCGGTTATTTGCACTATGAAATAAATATCCACGGCCCGATGTGAGATCCTTGGGGAACACCTGACGTTACTTTAATAACGTTTGATTTTTCATTTCTCATTATTACAAATTGTCGCCGGTTTGATAGATAAGACTGGAACCAGTTTATGTAATCGAGTGAAAACCCAAATGCGAATAAACTCTGGAATGCTTTTTGATGGCAGATGGAATCAAATGCTTTATTGAAATCCGTGTACGCTACATCAACTTGATGATGATTTTCTATCCCATTAATTATTTTGCTGGTGAATTCAAACAGATTAGTTGATGTGGATCGACCACACATAAACCCATTCTGGTTTATTGATATATGACGTACTCTAAACCAATTATTATTGATTCATGTTTAATTTGTAGAGTTAGAAAATTAATAATGGATAATAATTATTGCATATCTAATCAAAAACAGATATTCAACATATTTCATTTAGAAATTAATAAATCGTTTTGATGAACATAATGTACAGCAAATCATTAACTTCATTGGTATTTACCACAGACAAACAAAAGAGATGATTTCATTTGAACCAAAACATTAAAATTAAATTTATTTCTGATAGTTCCAATGTCATCGTTATATCTGAAATTTTTCCTTAAACCGATGGACTATCTAGGTAAATTATCCCTGGTATTACTGATTCGCACAGCGTCTGACCTACTAGTGGTTGATACGAGTATATAAATCCAAGAGTTACGTAAAGCATCTTAGTTCTAAAGTTTCTTACACTGTCCTCCTTGAAACTAGTTAGGGCACTAACTATTTAGTAAAATTAAGAACAACTCACTTATGTTAAATCAACATAACGTTGTATATTTGATATCATGTGGTGATTTCATTTAAGTATATCGTTATCACACAGCAAATTCTAAAAAATCGACTATCAAGTCGCATATCAAATGTAAAACCGAGATTTGAAGATCGACAAACTTCTACATTGTGTCAACACACAAATGATACTTACTGGACATAACTTTAAATTCGATGATGTAAAAGTGTTGGAACAAACAAAATTTTATAAATACGAATTAGGAGAGCGTGGTCAATAGAAAAAGTGACACACATGGTCTTTGCAGGATAAATGCAGGTAGAATGTATGTAAAAATTTCCTAAGCATGAATCCGCGATACCGAATTTTCAATAATATTTTGATTATAACTTCTGATTATTATTCTGTAGTTATAACTCTTTGAAAAAAATGTTTTGTTAGAAACAAACACTATTCCATAGCCTGAAACAAATTTATTTATTATTTATTTATTTTTGTCCGTCTATCAAAAGTTTCTTTAAATTTTGGATTTTTTAATTCTGTAAACATAGATTTTAAATTTATTTATGTAGACCGGTAAGTTACCGTTATTTGTTATATGTTATTCGTATATAGTTTTAGAATCATTTATACCGACAGAGAGGTTACAATGTAACCGAAACATCGTGGAATAAATAAAAATAGGGCGATTTGTCTACCAACAACCCATTTTTATTTTCATTATTGATTAATTTTCAGTTGGCGACGTATAAGAACTGCCGTTGATTAATTAGTATTTAGTTTATTTTTTTATTTTTGGAATCTGTTCTGTGGCCGAAATCGAGGACATACGGCTATAGGTCCGATTTTCGTAGAACCATCCGTGCATTGTCTAATTGCCTAGCTCCATGCTAGGCCTATAGTACTGGCGTAGAAGATGGGTCGGTCGGTAATTTGATAATGACAAATTCCTTTTGCATTCTGCCCATATCGGGATTCGAACCCGTTACCTACAGATCCAAGCGCCAAAGCGTATATCACTATGCCGTTTAGTCGATATTAATTGGTACAGAATTAGCTTGTTTGATTTGAATTTGAATTATTCAGAAGAGCATAATTCTTGATTTGGAAAAAATATAATTTTCATTCCATAAATTTCAAATAATTAGCATTTAATTTAATATTCAATTTTGTGACGAGAAATTTCTTGTATTATCATTAATTACGGTTGTGTGTATTAAACAGTAAAAATTAAAATTCCATTTTATTAAAAAATAAAATTATTTTCGTTCAAAATTTTAGTGCATCGGTGTACGCGATCAAGTAAGTTTACATTATTTTAAATTCTTTGTACTTTCGACTCTTTATTACTTTCTTAATCATTCTGATTGGTTTTGGAGGTTTAATGCAGAAATTATATAAATTGTTAATTTGATTAATAGACCTGGTATATCGAAAGCTGCTTCTACTGCTAATTTTTAATTTTTATAAAATTTAAATTTATAGAGAGTCTGAATTTCTGGGAAGCATTTTCACATTTTATTTCAAACTGTAACTGTTTTGTTATATTAACAAATATCTATTATATTTATCAACCTTTCCTATCCCTTCATCTTGTTATGTGTAAAAGGGTGTATGGTAGGCCCGGCGTATTCGTGGTCCTTGCTTAGTCGTGGCCGTACATTCTAATTAATCAATCAATCGATTAAATTTGAAATTACTGTAATAAATTTCATTAACAGTTATCGTATGAACTGAGCAAGATTTATAAAAAACAAATAATTAAATGTAATTAGCTGTGTGATGTAGTTTTATTGAACCCTTTCACATCTACTATTTAAATATATTTTAAAAAACATTAAAAATGTCGTTCCTGTACATTGAAGGTTAAAATTGCATTTTTTTTTCATTTTTATTTTAATAAAATTCCACATTTACGTTCAGTTATCGCTATTAGAAAAAGTAGCAGACCAGAATCAAAAGGTGTTGCAGGTGACCCATAGGTTGAAAACAATTTCCTAAACCAAGCAAACAAAGAATCAAATTCTTATGATAAACGTTAAATAAAATCTACTTATCTGAATGTCACATTGCAAGTTTGACCGATGAACGTCCTTTTCCGGCTCATTTAATTTCTTCTATCCTTTGCACATTGTAACCTGTAAAAACAAAATTAAATTTAAGTAATGTTTATTTATACCCACAGCTAGTCATACTCGACTTATACTAATAAAATAAAACTTTAATTATTTGCGTTAACTTCAATGTGATCGATGTCTTTTAGTTTTTTCGTTAAATTGTTTGTACTAGAATTGCCAAAATCCCACAATTTTGGCAACTGCTTCATTAGAGCGAACTAAAAATTCCCAAAATTAGATAAAAATAGTTCCAAACAGGCCGAAAAAGTTCAAACAGTTTTTAAACTTAAACTCGGTTGAGTGCGTTATTCTGTAAGGATTTAGCAAATGACTATTGTATTGAACTTTACAATCTACAAATTTTTAGCATTTACATATTCCGATAGTCCTTAATCTACGATTACTAAAATAATTCAGACTAGTCAAACTTGAATTAAGTAAATTTTTAAATAACTTGTTGTTTTGTCTATCAAATATATATTTTGAAGCCCCAATTTTGCAAAAGATCTTTACCTTAAAAATATGACTCGCCTATCTTAACTAGTGATCGGCATCAAGAAATCCTTCATCGAAATTTTTTTGAAGTTTTTAAGTTTTCGATTTACAGTTATAAATAAAGGGCCTTTCAATAGGAACGCTCGTAATTTGTTAGGTTATAGCAGCCAGCAAAGCAACACCTGTTAAATTTATTGTGAATTATTTAGTAATGTATGGCAAATCAGGTATGTGCAAATTATGAAATTTTATTTTCAAATAAAAACGCCACAACTGTCCTCAGTCCGAGTCGACTATTCCACATTTTGTGGTCAAATTCGAGTCAACCGGTTCGATTAATTATCAGCTGTATTAAGTGAATTAATAAATAATTGTGGAAAATATTTATTGTTGTGTGTGTGTGTATAGTGTTGGTAAAATAAAAATTGGAACATTATGGGAAAAAAGTAGGAAGTATGTGAATTACGAGTATTGATGTTCTAGCCGTCAAATTCTATAACGATATTCACAACCCAGTCATACCGACTGGATATGACAGCGCAAATTCGTAACACTATGTATGTGTTTCAATTTTGTTGTCACAACAATTGATAATTGATTTTAATAAAAAAAAATCACGATTAAAACATTTCGGTTTATTGAACCATTTTTCTTAAATAATGTTACCTCATATTTACTTAGCGACAGATAAAATGAATTGTTAAAATACATATTTACTTTCCCGCAAAACCACACTCTGTACATACATATTTGTCATCGAAATACGAGGATTGTGAAATGAGGTGGTCACGCCAGAAAATGTGAGAAAAATCCTTAAAATGGTATCGAGTGACCATCGACGAAAAGAACATTTCAAAGTCTTGTACATTGCATATTGACTGAAAATTTGAATAACATGATGACGTTTTGAGTAAGGATGATACATCATTTGGTCACAATGAAACTAAAACACCGTCGGTCGTGAGAATGATTTAAGCGAGTGTGCGGCTATGTCTCTCAGGCATAAGACCAAGATTTTGGGTAGATTCGTAAAAATTAATGAAATGTTCTTCACACCTGAGACGAAGAAAAAGTCAATACATTGAACTGACAAGGGTGAGTCGACTCCAAAGAAAACCAAAACAATATGCTACCATTTTCAAGGCAACTTTATTTTGGAATGCGCATAAAACAATTTTTCATTAATTATCTTGTGAGAGATGTGAGAGAGTGAGATATATCAAAGAATTACAGTTCGAAGTTCATCCTCACGGATCCTATTCGTAAAATGTTACCCCTCGGATTATTTTCTTTTTTGAAACTTAAAAAATTGGAATAGTGGTAAAAGATTCGCCAAAAATGCACAGGTGGGGTCTGCCATTGATGGCTATTTTGAGAAGCTCCATGGTTGAAATGTTTCTGTTTTCTTTGTTAATCGGGTTCTTTTCGAACTACCCTCGTACATATACATGTTAATGTGCGTCTAAACTAAACATACATTTGTATTATTAAATTAAATAATCTTCAAAATATTACCTTTCGTATTTCACATTATTCTGCTCTTATTAAGAATTGCTTTTGATTTTTATTCCGATTTTGCACACTCCACAGCATAAGCTGAGGACAATTCACCTACCCGAAACTGAAAAGTTTTAGGTTAGGCTCGGATGAATATTGGCGTTGTGTCCAAAATCGTGGTTTCTGGTGCTAATTATGCTTCTACAATACTGCAAATGTTATGGATTACCGACTTCTGCATTTTGACATAAATATTGATTCTGACGTCTAATAATTATGGTTTGATTCTACATTTCATTTATTTATCTCGTACCATATTTGTTTAGATTTTAATTTTTGTGTGAATTAGTTCGAATATTTTGTGAGGATGCGGATTTTTCACTGTCCGTTTTTAATTACGAATGGCGACGGTTATATTTAAAGTACTGTAGTATATTTTGATTGAAATTATATTTTTAACAGTATAATAGTTTTAGAAATATTCTCACCATGTCCTCCTGCCAATTAGACATTCGCAGATAGTTGCATCGTCTAATGACTATTTTGTAATAAAACAGTCAAGTTAAAAGTAAGTTGTGAGATTTATGACCAGATTACTAATTTGAGAAATTTGTGATTGGAATCATATTCTCAAATACGTATTAAACAACTTCATATGCGTGATTGTTTTAGAATAAGTGTGTCTTCTGCGGATTATTCGTGAGATAAGTAAATTGTGAGGTAACTTAATTTGTCTCTCGGCTCGCTTTTCAGTGCTATCTTTGCCATTGCAAGCCAAATTATGGACGTGTGGCTGTAGCTGCATCTTTGGACATAAGAATTTGATTGCTTATTTTATCGTTTAGTTGCCATCCAAGCGCGAGTTGAAAATCTTTTTTAGTTTTTTACCCAGTTTTCTTTAGAAATATGTAATTTTGTTTAGAATCAGTTGAGATTTATAAGCAAATTGTGGACTCTGGACTATTTCCACCTGCTGTGTGGTCGCTGTACTCGTATTTTACTTAAAATTTTAAAATGGAGAATTTCGAAAAATTCTCCATACTGTATGTAGCGTATTTACACTTTTTCTGAATGTTCCTCATGTCTTCTTCTTTGCTTAACACTCCTGGCACATCTCGTTTATTGAACTAATTCTTAAGACGTCACTTTTAATCATTTAAAATTCTCTCCAACTTTAAAGGATTACTCAGCATAATGCTTGAACCAGATTGCACTACATAAAATACATATTACGAGTATATTAGATATTGCACAATAAACATTTAACAAAAATTACAACACATATGTTTATAAAATATATTAATGGGATTACATTAAATAGGAATATATTTAAAATATCATTGAAATTAAAAGCTATTATTTTATAACATTTATTATTCTAATGTACGTGACTTGTAACAAAGAGTATATATTTTTAAGACGAGTAACACAGATGAATGAAAATTCCATAAAATGTGGATCATTCAATTCAAGTAAGTTATACATTTTATGTATTCACATTTATTTTAATTAATTTGTAACATATATAGCAAAGTCGCGACTTATTATAGAAAACGATGCAAATTAAGCCAGATAATCATGTATAATTGTATTGTTCTAAATAATCTATTTGAATTGAGCGACAATTATTTAGAGTATTTTCACTACGCTTTTCACCTATATTTACTTTTTACTTGAATTCTGCTACTTATTAAAATATTAGTAATAAAGATATTTTTTGGTAGTCCTATAACATACCACACAACAACAATATTTAATATTATAAGTTACTTTTTGAATGTATATATGGATTTTAATTTTTATTGTTTCCAAACAAGGTAAACATTATTATATTTTTTATTTTATTCTATTTATTTATTTATTTATTTATTTATTTGTTTATTTATTTATTTATTTATTTATTTATTTATTTATTTATTTATTTATTTATTTATTTATCTATTTATTTATTTATTTGTTTATCTATTTATTTATTTATTTATTTATCTATTTATTTATTTATTTATTTATTTATTTATTTATTTATTTATTTATTTACTTATTTTTTTATTTATTTATTTACTTATTTACAAAGTTGATTCCCAATGGATTTCGTGTCCTTTTAATGGAATTTAACTTTATAAATGAAGGTACATTATTTTAAATAATTCAATTACAGAATTATATATTCTGTAATATCGAATTTATAATAGTATTTTTAGTAATAGTAATAGTAATAGTATTTTATATTTAATTAACTACTAATTATATAAGATATACATATAACTAATTGTGCGCTTAATCTTAAAAATTAATTAATCTATTTAAATATTACCTATTAAATATTATCTATTTGATCATTACTAATTTACAATAAATATTAATTATTATAAATTAGTAATGAAAGTTAGAAAATATTTATTCTTAAATAACACAAACAAGTTTTATTTAGAACAGAATGGATCTAATAAACATATAAATTTAAAATTCAAAATCAAAAATAAATATTTCCTTACACTGCCTTTAAAAATATATAGCCGAAATAGACGAATTTAGACTAAAACCTTACGAAAATAACAAGTTCCATAAATTTTTGCAAAGAGTGTGGGGGGCACAGAAGAGAGACGAAGCGATTTGCATCAATTTTTGTAACGAAAGTCAAAACGCAATTGAGTTAAAACATAAAAATGCTTAAATCTTGACAACCAATATGTTATTGAAAGAGGAGTAGGTTCCACATAAAAACTATTCCTAAAAAGAAGATAATAAAATTATTTAAAGCAAACTAATTTTCGTGAACATTTTATTAAAAGCTGTAACACTTATTTCGAAATTATTCTATAATTCGTAGTGCACTAGTGATTCATTGTACCAATAAGAACTACAGCCAGAAAAACCAACATATATTTCCTGGAACAGAATATTATCAGGATAAATTACAACATTTTAAATTTTGTCAATTTATGATAGAAAAAAAATGTTAATTTGTTAATCGTTTTAACAAAATGCTTACTAAAAGGTAGTCTTTATCTATTGGTAAATAAATAAATGAAACTTTCGAAACCAAATTAAGGAAATAAAAAAGTATTTGATTTTTAGTCGTTACTTTGCAGTGCACAATTTTATCAAAAACATAATTTTGTTAATTACTTAGTGATGGAGACCCTATTCTGCGGAAAATATGTAATGTTTAACTTAATGTTTGTTAAATTATGTGGCTTTAATGTATGCAACGTAATTTTGTTTTCCTAAAAAATTTGCATTTCGAAGTATAAAAATGAAAATCTTTGTGCGTAAAAAGTTTAAATTCTTTTAAAGACTTTCGATGTAAATAAAATAACGCTTCTCTGGCTAAGAATTATCTTAAATTGATATTTTGATTTATTCATCATAATGTTATAAAATATAAAATGTGGAAACGTGAAAATATCTCCGTCTTAGCAAAGTTAAGCTTTAAGCAAAACTAGACTAGAAATATTAAATTTTGTGTAGGTCTAAATGGTAAAATACTAAATCTAGTACGTCAAAATCAATGGTGTGCGTTGTACATAAAACCTACATTGTTTTAATAATATTTTTGTTAAACTTTAGTCTGCTCTAGATAAATGGGACCTATTGTGGACACTATTTATTAACAATAGTAATTATTCAAGATAAATAAAAAAAAATATTTTAATTTGTATTTATTTGGTTTCAGAATCCCTAGAATTTTCTTCGCGAAAAATTTCAGGTTGATTGTAATTTTTGCAAGATTCCCTCTATAATGACTAAACATAAAAATGTAATCTCTGTTTAAAGGTGCAAGGAAATATTTTATTACATCGAATTTGATTTCATACTTCACTTATTTCTAGTTTGGCGATTTATTGCAATATTGGCTACAATGCGGCTTTGAATTAAAGCTTTCAATTTCAAAAAGGTATTGTTAGGGTTGTCTTCCTGATAATTTGTGAGTACTTTAATGTTTTCTTTATTCCATAGGAAACATGTAAACTGATGTTTTTTCTTAGATGACCAAACATTAGAACATAAACTTTCCAATCGTTCCAACAACTATTATGTGTAAACGGGCTGTAGGAATAGGCCCGGCGTTATCCGGGACACTTGTCCAGTGCTTGGTTCTACATCAATCAATCAATCAATCAATCAATCAAAAGAAAATTATAAAATTGAACTAATTCTAAATGTTGGGCTGTCGAGCCTAGAAATACCTACAGATTCTTGCTGACATTTTTAAAAAGGTTTGAGATTTGTTCTATTAAAAATAATATTTAAATTTGAACATTTTTTGACGGATTTCAAACAATATTCCAGCCAATTCTGGAGATGTCCACGGGGATTTCACTGCCATTTTCAAAAATATCATCCAATCTACTAATTCTATAGTGAATAGTATAAAATTGTGATTGGTTTTACTATGTTTTAGAGACGTTGGAAACTTCACAACTTTCATGAATATTTCCAGTTTTATAAAGTGCGAGCTAAATATATTCACAGGTCCTGGATAAAAAATTTCCTGTTTTTATACCGCCAATCGTAGAGATGTCCACAGGTTCTCACCCACATTTTCGAATAGATTACACAATATTATACCGTTATAGTGATTGGCATCCAATTCTAATGGGTTTTGCTATGCCAATAAGAGAATTCATGTTTTCATTTGTACTGCCATTACCAGAGATGTCTTCGGAACCTCGTCTACATTTTTCGACAGCTTATAATATTTTCTGTCTATGGAGCGAAAATGGGTCAATTGTAATGAGTCTAACAATGATTAATAATAAATACTATTATTTCCTTCTACAAGATTTTATGATTATCTGCAATAGAAATTTATTTTGGCATTCCCAACCATGCGACGAATCCGTTTTTATAGATTTGTAGTTTACATTACTCGCTTCATTTTCGCTCCTTATACAGAAATTCGATTCGACACGGCACATCATTTAGAATTAGTCCAATTTTATAATTTTCTTTTCAAAAGAAATTCCAATTGAAAGAATAATAAATGTAACAGTGTAATTGTTTAATACATTTTTTTTTAGCAGAAACATCACTATCTTGATTTATCTATTGTTTGATTTCAACCGATTTGATTGCGCAAGTGTTACTTTATAAATGCATGTACATACATTGGAATTATTTGATTAGGATATTAAATAATGGAAAAATCATGATTGAAAAACTAAACGTGTGATATATTGATCTCCATTATTGGTGTGTGCGTGTTGCGATCGACTAGGAAAATGTCAATCTTGCTGCTATATTTTGTGGTATCATTTTTAAATATTATGTATTGGCAGAAACCATAGGATTATTTATTACTTTGTTGGTTTCTACAACAATTTTCTATGTTGGCACCCCATGCCTTAAACAACCCTCTACAGGAAGATGTGATCATCAATTCTTTATATTACAGTACAGTTGTTTGTGACTCTAGTGGAGAGTTATTTTTACCTCTAGTTAAAATTGTCAACAGCTTGTCCTTATGCTTGACATAACATTGTGACTATATTAACGCCACTTCACGGCATCCTTGATTGTTCGACATTAATTTGACCACAAAAAATGTGTAAGCGGAGTGGAGTAAGACATCGATATTTAAATAATGATTAAAATTGCTGTCTGAAGCAATAATCGACCGAAAGTATGATGAAATCATGGTTGATGTGCCTTGTGGGAATTTGGAAGAATTTACATGAATTTAATGGTAAGAAATGAGCCGAACATTAACTGCATTATAAAAGAAAGTTTGCAAAATTTACATGGGTAATTATGGTTTATGAAAAATTGTTGTATAAGATTTTGATATCATTGTTTTAATCTTCGATTATCTAAGTGAGTATATTAGAGAGTAAAGATCTAACTAATATTTGTTGATGTCGTTACCTATGGTTCATCGCGCCAATACTGAATTTTTTCACGGATTCGGGTCGCCAACCCTACAATCCAACCCTTGAGTCGCCTCTTACGACAAGTTTTGGTAACTGTGGTGGTATTCTAATTCATCCTCGTGCGTCGATATTTACGAGCAATGAAAAATGCCCCCCAGCCACAGGGGCTATCTCTTGTACTAATAGTTAAATTGATATGTGTAATAACACGCATATTTCTAACGAATTTTTCAGATACCACTTTAGGATTTATATCAACTTCAAACCAAATTAATTCGATAAAATAAAAAGTGTATTTTACTGGATGGTGATTTTATTATTTTCGATGGCTGTCACTTTATGCACTTTTATCACAGTTTTATATATTTTATTCTTAATAAATGAGAGTTTGTTCTTTTATTTTTGTGATAATTGTATTAGTTTCGAGCATTCGCTCTTTGTTAACTTTAACTATTGAATCCGGGCCCCACTTGTGGATTCCTAAACGAATTTTCCTGCGATGCGTGATGTGCTCCATTGCTTGAGGTTGCATCTTGCTGAGGGATGTTGTGTGATATTCCGATATGTTGCGTTATGTCGTTAAGCACGACAATTTTAAAAATTTACTGAGAGAAGTGTTTTCGCGTACCAGAAACCGATTACGATGGGTCCTGATTTCCTGAAAATTCATTTAGTGGTCACCCAGTTGAAGTTGAATTCCCACTATTAAATTTTTTTGGTTTGCATGATTTTCCCGTTTTCTTATTCAAGTTGGCTCGCACGAGTTTGATACAAATTGTTGTAAGGGAGTTTTAATTGCTAGGATGGGACCCGTTCTCTTTCTTTAATTTTTCTTCGGCTCCCACGATTTCTATAAAAATTGGCGAGGGAGGGTTTCGAGTTCCAGGAGTCGATTACGAGGGATTCTTAGTTCGAGAAAATCTGTACAGTGGGTCGTACAGGGGATATTTATAATATCAAGAATCGATTTCATTGGGTTTTAATTCTGGAAAAATTTAGTGGGGCCCGGGACCCTTTCTATGCTTTTCAGCTCGATTTATGAAGATAGTTCTCCAATGGTAGGAATGCATTGCGATGGGTCCTAATTTCTGGGAAACAACAGATTTAGATATTTCGATCATTTAAAAGAAAAATAGTTTAATTTTCATTTCAGATCTGAAATCGGTGTACGCGATCAAGTAAGTTTACATTATTTTAAATTCTTTGTACTTTCGACTCTTTATTACTTTCTTAATCATTCTGATTGGTTTTGGAGGTTTAATGCAGAAATTATATAAATTGTTAATTTGATTAATAGACCTGGTATATCGAAAGCTGCTTCTACTGCTAATTTTTAATTTTTATAAAATTTAAATTTATAGAGAGTCTGAATTTCTGGGAAGCATTTTCACATTTTATTTCAAACTGTAACTGTTTTGTTATATTAACAAATATCTATTATATTTATCAACCTTTCCTATCCCTTCATCTTGTTATGTGTAAAAGGGTGTATGGTAGGCCCGGCGTATTCGTGGTCCCTGCTTAGTCGTGGCCGTACATTCTAATTAATCAATCAATCGATTAAATTTGAAATTACTGTAATAAATTTCATTAACAGTTATCGTATGAACTGAGCAAGATTTATAAAAAACAAATAATTAAATGTAATTAGCTGTGTGATGTAGTTTTATTGAACCCTTTCACATCTACTATTTAAATATATTTTAAAAAACATTAAAAATGTCGTTCCTGTACATTGAAGGTTAAAATTGCATTTTTTTTTCATTTTTATTTTAATAAAATTCCACATTTACGTTCAGTTATCGCTATTAGAAAAAGTAGCAGACCAGAATCAAAAGGTGTTGCAGGTGACCCATAGGTTGAAAACAATTTCCTAAACCAAGCAAACAAAGAATCAAATTCTTATGATAAACGTTAAATAAAATCTACTTATCTGAATGTCACATTGCAAGTTTGACCGATGAACGTCCTTTTCCGGCTCATTTAATTTCTTCTATCCTTTGCACATTGTAACCTGTAAAAACAAAATTAAATTTAAGTAATGTTTATTTATACCCACAGCTAGTCATACTCGACTTATACTAATAAAATAAAACTTTAATTATTTGCGTTAACTTCAATGTGATCGATGTCTTTTAGTTTTTTCGTTAAATTGTTTGTACTAGAATTGCCAAAATCCCACAATTTTGGCAACTGCTTCATTAGAGCGAACTAAAAATTCCCAAAATTAGATAAAAATAGTTCCAAACAGGCCGAAAAAGTTCAAACAGTTTTTAAACTTAAACTCGGTTGAGTGCGTTATTCTGTAAGGATTTAGCAAATGACTATTGTATTGAACTTTACAATCTACAAATTTTTAGCATTTACATACTCCGATAGTCCTTAATCTACGATTACTAAAATAATTCAGACTAGTCAAACTTGAATTAAGTAAATTTTTAAATAACTTGTTGTTTTGTCTATCAAATATATATTTTGAAGCCCCAATTTTGCAAAAGATCTTTACCTTAAAAATATGACTCGCCTATCTTAACTAGTGATCGGCATCAAGAAATCCTTCATCGAAATTTTTTTGAAGTTTTTAAGTTTTCGATTTACAGTTATAAATAAAGGGCCTTTCAATAGGAACGCTCGTAATTTGTTAGGTTATAGCAGCCAGCAAAGCAACACCTGTTAAATTTATTGTGAATTATTTAGTAATGTATGGCAAATCAGGTATGTGCAAATTATGAAATTTTATTTTCAAATAAAAACGCCACAACTGTCCTCAGTCCGAGTCGACTATTCCACATTTTGTGGTCAAATTCGAGTCAACCGGTTCGATTAATTATCAGCTGTATTAAGTGAATTAATAAATAATTGTGGAAAATATTTATTGTTGTGTGTGTGTGTATAGTGTTGGTAAAATAAAAATTGGAACATTATGGGAAAAAAGTAGGAAGTATGTGAATTACGAGTATTGATGTTCTAGCCGTCAAATTCTATAACGATATTCACAACCCAGTCATACCGACTGGATATGACAGCGCAAATTCGTAACACTATGTATGTGTTTCAATTTTGTTGTCACAACAATTGATAATTGATTTTAATAAAAAAAAATCACGATTAAAACATTTCGGTTTATTGAACCATTTTTCTTAAATAATGTTACCTCATATTTACTTAGCGACAGATAAAATGAATTGTTAAAATACATATTTACTTTCCCGCAAAACCACACTCTGTACATACATATTTGTCATCGAAATACGAGGATTGTGAAATGAGGTGGTCACGCCAGAAAATGTGAGAAAAATCCTTAAAATGGTATCGAGTGACCATCGACGAAAAGAACATTTCAAAGTCTTGTACATTGCATATTGACTGAAAATTTGAATAACATGATGACGTTTTGAGTAAGGATGATACATCATTTGGTCACAATGAAACTAAAACACCGTCGGTCGTGAGAATGATTTAAGCGAGTGTGCGGCTATGTCTCTCAGGCATAAGACCAAGATTTTGGGTAGATTCGTAAAAATTAATGAAATGTTCTTCACACCTGAGACGAAGAAAAAGTCAATACATTGAACTGACAAGGGTGAGTCGACTCCAAAGAAAACCAAAACAATATGCTACCATTTTCAAGGCAACTTTATTTTGGAATGCGCATAAAACAATTTTTCATTAATTATCTTGTGAGAGATGTGAGAGAGTGAGATATATCAAAGAATTACAGTTCGAAGTTCATCCTCACGGATCCTATTCGTAAAATGTTACCCCTCGGATTATTTTCTTTTTTGAAACTTAAAAAATTGGAATAGTGGTAAAAGATTCGCCAAAAATGCACAGGTGGGGTCTGCCATTGATGGCTATTTTGAGAAGCTCCATGGTTGAAATGTTTCTGTTTTCTTTGTTAATCGGGTTCTTTTCGAACTACCCTCGTACATATACATGTTAATGTGCGTCTAAACTAAACATACATTTGTATTATTAAATTAAATAATCTTCAAAATATTACCTTTCGTATTTCACATTATTCTGCTCTTATTAAGAATTGCTTTTGATTTTTATTCCGATTTTGCACACTCCACAGCATAAGCTGAGGACAATTCACCTACCCGAAACTGAAAAGTTTTAGGTTAGGCTCGGATGAATATTGGCGTTGTGTCCAAAATCGTGGTTTCTGGTGCTAATTATGCTTCTACAATACTGCAAATGTTATGGATTACCGACTTCTGCATTTTGACATAAATATTGATTCTGACGTCTAATAATTATGGTTTGATTCTACATTTCATTTATTTATCTCGTACCATATTTGTTTAGATTTTAATTTTTGTGTGAATTAGTTCGAATATTTTGTGAGGATGCGGATTTTTCACTATCCGTTTTTAATTACGAATGGCGACGGTTATATTTAAAGTACTGTAGTATATTTTGATTGAAATTATATTTTTAACAGTATAATAGTTTTAGAAATATTCTCACCATGTCCTCCTGCCAATTAGACATTCGCAGATAGTTGCATCGTCTAATGACTATTTTGTAATAAAACAGTCAAGTTAAAAGTAAGTTGTGAGATTTATGACCAGATTACTAATTTGAGAAATTTGTGATTGGAATCATATTCTCAAATACGTATTAAACAACTTCATATGCGTGATTGTTTTAGAATAAGTGTGTCTTCTGCGGATTATTCGTGAGATAAGTAAATTGTGAGGTAACTTAATTTGTCTCTCGGCTCGCTTTTCAGTGCTATCTTTGCCATTGCAAGCCAAATTATGGACGTGTGGCTATAGCTGCATCTTTGGACATAAGAATTTGATTGCTTATTTTATCGTTTAGTTGCCATCCAAGCGCGAGTTGAAAATCTTTTTTAGTTTTTTACCCAGTTTTCTTTAGAAATATGTAATTTTGTTTAGAATCAGTTGAGATTTATAAGCAAATTGTGGACTCTGGACTATTTCCACCTGCTGTGTGGTCGCTGTACTCGTATTTTACTTAAAATTTTAAAATTGAGAATTTCGAAATGTATGTCTCCATACTGTATGTAGCGTATTTACACATTTTCTGAATGTTCCTCATGTCTTCTTCTTTGCTTAACACTCCTGGCACATCTCGTTTATTGAACTAATTCTTAAGACGTCACTTTTAATCATTTGAAATTCTCTCCAACTTTAAAGGATTACTCAGCATAATGCTTGAACCAGATTGCACTACATAAAATACATATTACGAGTATATTAGATATTGCACAATAAACATTTAACAAAAATTACAACACATATGTTTATAAAATATATTAATGGGATTACATTAAATAGGAATATATTTAAAATATCATTGAAATTAAAAGCTATTTTATAACATTTATTATTCTAATGTACGTGACTTGTAACAAAGAGTATATATTTTTAAGACGAGTAACACAGATGAATGAAAATTCCATAAAATGTGGATCATTCAATTCAAGTAAGTTATACATTTTATGTATTCACATTTATTTTAATTAATTTGTAACATATATAGCAAAGTCGCGACTTATTATAGAAAACGATGCAAATTAAGCCAGATAATCATGTATAATTGTATTGTTCTAAATAATCTATTTGAATTGAGCGACAATTATTTAGAGTATTTTCACTACGCTTTTCACCTATATTTACTTTTTACTTGAATTCTGCTACTTATTAAAATATTAGTAATAAAGATATTTTTTGGTAGTCCTATAACATACCACACAACAACAATATTTAATATTATAAGTTACTTTTTGAATGTATATATGGATTTTAATTTTTATTGTTTCCAAACAAGGTAAACATTATTATATTTTTTATTTTATTCTATTTATTTATTTATTTATTTATTTATTTGTTTATTTATTTATTTATTTATTTATTTATTTATTTATTTATTTATCTATTTATTTATTTATTTGTTTATCTATTTATTTATTTATTTATTTATCTATTTATTTATTTATTTATTTATTTATTTATTTATTTATTTATTTATTTATTTATTTATTTATTTACTTATTTTTTTATTTATTTATTTACTTATTTACAAAGTTGATTCCCAATGGATTTCGTGTCCTTTTAATGGAATTTAACTTTATAAATGAAGGTACATTATTTTAAATAATTCAATTACAGAATTATATATTCTGTAATATCGAATTTATAATAGTATTTTTAGTAATAGTAATAGTAATAGTATTTTATATTTAATTAACTACTAATTATATAAGATATACATATAACTAATTGTGCGCTTAATCTTATAAATTAATTAATCTATTTAAATATTACCTATTAAATATTATCTATTTGATCATTACTAATTTACAATAAATATTAATTATTGTAAATTAGTAATGAAAGTTAGAAAATATTTATTCTTAAATAACACAAACAAGTTTTATTTAGAACAGAATGGATCTAATAAACATATAAATTTAAAATTCAAAATCAAAAATAAATATTTCCTTACACTGCCTTTAAAAATATATAGCCGAAATAGACGAATTTAGACTAAAACCTTACGAAAATAACAAGTTCCATAAATTTTTGCAAAGAGTGTGGGGGGCACAGAAGAGAGACGAAGCGATTTGCATCAATTTTTGTAACGAAAGTCAAAACGCAATTGAGTTAAAACATAAAAATGCTTAAATCTTGACAACCAATATGTTATTGAAAGAGGAGTAGGTTCCACATAAAAACTATTCCTAAAAAGAAGATAATAAAATTATTTAAAGCAAACTCCGTCTTAGCAAAGTTAAGCTTTAAGCAAAACTAGACTAGAAATATTAAATTTTGTGTAGGTCTAAATGGAAAAATACTAAATCTAGTACGTCAAAATCAATGGTGTGCGTTGTACATAAAACCTACATTGTTTTAATAATATTTTTGTTAAACTTTAGTCTGCTCTAGATAAATGGGACCTATTGTGGACACTATTTATTAACAATAGTAATTATTCAAGATAAATAAAAATAAATATTTTAATTTGTATTTATTTGGTTTCAGAATACCTAGAATTTTCTTCGCGAAAAATTTCAGGTTGATTGTAATTTTTGCAAGATTCCCTCTATAATGACTAAACATAAAAATGTAATCTCTGTTTAAAGGTGCAAGGAAATATTTTATTACATCGAATTTGATTTCATACTTCACTTATTTCTAGTTTGGCGATTTATTGCAATATTGGCTACAATGCGGCTTTGAATTAAAGCTTTCAATTTCAAAAAGGTATTGTTAGGGTTGTCTTCCTGATAATTTGTGAGTACTTTAATGTTTTCTTTATTCCATAGGAAACATGTAAACTGATGTTTTTCTTAGATGACCAAACATTAGAACATAAACTACTACGGGTGGACAACCCTGTTAGAAAAGTGTATTTTAACATTAAATTTTATAATGTTTATCTTGATCTTGACAATGTTAAATGCTATTAAATGTTTTCATGATTCAACGTCACCGACAGCGCATCCACCTCCACGAGGCTCATTTTAAATATATATATTACATATATATATATATATATATATATATATATATATATATATATATATATATATATATATATATATATATATATATATATATATATATATATATATATATATATATATATATTCCAAAACAAATAACTTTCCTATCCTTCCAATTGTTATGTGTAAACGGGCTGTAGGAATAGGCCCGGCGTTATCCGGGACACTTGTCCAGTGCTTGGTTCTACATCAATCAATCAATCAATCAATCAATCAAAAGAAAATTATAAAATTGAACTAATTCTAAATGTTGGGCTGTCGAGCCTAGAAATACCTACAGATTCTTGCTGACATTTTTAAAAAGGTTTGAGATTTGTTCTATTAAAAATAATATTTAAATTTGAACATTTTTTGACGGATTTCAAACAATATTCCAGCCAATTCTGGAGATGTCCACGGGGATTTCACTGCCATTTTCAAAAATATCATCCAATCTACTAATTCTATAGTGAATAGTATAAAATTGTGATTGGTTTTACTATGTTTTAGAGACGTTGGAAACTTCACAACTTTCATGAATATTTCCAGTTTTATAAAGTGCGAGCTAAATATATTCACAGGTCCTGGATAAAAAATTTCCTGTTTTTATACCGCCAATCGTAGAGATGTCCACAGGTTCTCACCCACATTTTCGAATAGATTACACAATATTATACCGTTATAGTGATTGGCATCCAATTCTAATGGGTTTTGCTATGCCAATAAGAGAATTCATGTTTTCATTTGTACTGCCATTACCAGAGATGTCTTCGGAACCTCGTCTACATTTTTCGACAGCTTATAATATTTTCTGTCTATGGAGCGAAAATGGGTCAATTGTAATGAGTCTAACAATGATTAATAATAAATACTATTATTTCCTTCTACAAGATTTTATGATTATCTGCAATAGAAATTTATTTTGGCATTCCCAACCATGCGACGAATCCGTTTTTATAGATTTGTAGTTTACATTACTCGCTTCATTTTCGCTCCTTATACAGAAATTCGATTCGACACGACACATCATTTAGAATTAGTCCAATTTTATAATTTCCTTTTCAAAAGAAATTCCAATTGAAAGAATAATAAATGTAACAGTGTAATTGTTTAATACATTTTTTTTAGCAGAAACATCACTATCTTGATTTATCTATTGTTTGATTTCAACCGATTTGATTGCGCAAGTGTTACTTTATAAATGCATGTACATACATTGGAATTATTTGATTAGGATATTAAATAATGGAAAAATCATGATTGAAAAACTAAACGTGTGATATATTGATCTCCATTATTGGTGTGTGCGTGTTGCGATCGACTAGGAAAATGTCAATCTTGCTGCTATATTTTGTGGTATCATTTTTAAATATTATGTATTGGCAGAAACCATAGGATTATTTATTACTTTGTTGGTTTCTACAACAATTTTCTATGTTGGCACCCCATGCCTTAAACAACCCTCTACAATAAGGAAGATGTGATCATCAATTCTTTATATTACAGTACAGTTGTTTGTGACTCTAGTGGAGAGTTATTTTTACCTCTAGTTAAAATTGTCAACAGCTTGTCCTTATGCTTGACATAACATTGTGACTATATTAACGCCACTTCACGGCATCCTTGATTGTTCGACATTAATTTGACCACAAAAAATGTGTAAGCGGAGTGGAGTAAGACATCGATATTTAAATAATGATTAAAATTGCTGTCTGAAGCAATAATCGACCGAAAGTATGATGAAATCATGGTTGATGTGCCTTGTGGGAATTTGGAAGAATTTACATGAATTTAATGGTAAGAAATGAGCCGAACATTAACTGCATTATAAAAGAAAGTTTGCAAAATTTACATGGGTAATTATGGTTTATGAAAAATTGTTGTATAAGATTTTGATATCATTGTTTTAATCTTCGATTATCTAAGTGAGTATATTAGAGAGTAAAGATCTAACTAATATTTGTTGATGTCGTTACCTATGGTTCATCGCGCCAATACTGAATTTTTTCACGGATTCGGGTCGCCAACCCTACAGTCCAACCCTTGAGTCGCCTCTTACGACAAGTTTTGGTAACTGTGGTGGTATTCTAATTCATCCTCGTGCGTCGATATTTACGAGCAATGAAAAATGCCCCCCAGCCACAGGGGCTATCTCTTGTACTAATAGTTAAATTGATATGTGTAATAACACGCATATTTCTAACGAATTTTTCAGATACCACTTTAGGATTTATATCAACTTCAAACCAAATTAATTCGATAAAATAAAAAGTGTATTTTACTGGATGGTGATTTTATTATTTTCGATGGCTGTCACTTTATGCACTTTTATCACAGTTTTATATATTTTATTCTTAATAAATGAGAGTTTGTTCTTTTATTTTTGTGATAATTGTATTAGTTTCGAGCATTCGCTCTTTGTCAACTTTAACTATTGAATCCGGGCCCCACTTGTGGATTCCTAAACGAATTTTCCTGCGATGCGTGATGTGCTCCATTGCTTGAGGTTGCATCTTGCTGAGGGATGTTGTGTGATATTCCGATATGTTGCGTTATGTTACATCATGTGTTTTTGTTTTTATTTAATTATATAGCTTGCGTTATGTTCCAACAAATCGCGGAATGTTAAGGTTGCGTTACGGTGACATTGTGTGGTTGCACTGATATCGTCTTTTGAAAATGATGTATTTTATGAGTAACAATAATGATTTGTAGCATTCGCTAGATAATTAATGCTCGGATCTTGGTCTTCTTTTTAACATTTCTCTACCTCAAATAAATTTTTAAAAAATCGTGCGTCGTTAAGCACGACAATTTTAAAAATTTACTGAGAGAAGTGTTTTCGCGTACACGGTTAAAAATGAAAGAATAAAATTTAGTTTTAGCCTAAGTATAAAATTATTTTGAATAAATTTTACTAAATTTGGAACATAAAATTCATTCTTTTCGTAAACCTAAACATTATTCTCGCTTATTAAATGGTTTTTATTCTTATTTAGTTTAATGTTTATCCTTTTCTTACAAACAAATTTTATTCTTTTGTGTTATTCTTTGCATAAATAAAAATGATAATGTTTATCTATATTTAAACCTAAAATATTTTGAATAGTGGCAAAATAAATGAATTTTAACTAAATGGTTCATTTTGTTCCAAATTGAATAAAAATTATAAAAATAATTTAAGCTTAAAAGTATAAATAATCAATTTATCAATTTATGTTTATTTATTATTATCTACCATTTTTAGTAAACAAAGAATGATATGCTAATTTTAATCTTACTCTTAAATTCTAATGGCATCCCAACTAAGTTGCATGTGGGTAAATCGATGCGGAGTTATTCACTTAGTAGGGAAATAAATAATAGAAAATTTGCAAACAAATTTGAAAAAATGATTAAAGTAACCGGCGCAAAATTCGGATAATATAAAGAATTTTAAAGCAAATTATATTCCGAATGCGGAAATTTCCACCGATTTCAAGAATAGAGCCCCAGGTGATATACAGCTTTCTCTCAACTACAATTCTTTTTTGCCTCTCAACAAAAACATATAAGATTAATTTTTTTCATCCATAAACTTCTCAGAGATCATTACGGTAATCTCAAAAAATTTAGCGAGTGGTTTTCTAAATTAGACGCCTCGAGTAGAACAAATGAAAATATAAATACAGATAAAATTTGTTGATATTGCACGAGTATAACACCTATGCTGTAACTTTTGACATCCAGTTTAAAACTAACCCATTTCAAGTTTAATTTTCTAGATAATCAAAGTAACAAAACGGCTAGAAGAATGCAATTATGAGGTGAGAACATAATATCGTAAACTATACAACATACACAGCTTGCTGTCTCCGCTCAAATTGATATCACTGTGATATGATTTTGTAGATAGAGCCGTTTTGTATAGATAAGACAATTTGCCCACGTATAGTATAAAACATTAAAAAGTTTAAACTTATGAAGCAAACTCAATAATTAAAGAAATATCACGAGTGTTAATGAGAAACAGATAATTTTAGAACGTTTCGGGCGTATAATATATTCATTGTTACGATGGGTAATCTTAGCGAAATGAAGGATAATCACATGTGCAATTAATAGACGTTAATTGGAGTTGCGGCACAACTTGATTATTTTCTCAATTTTATGGTCTATTTTCCCCAATCATGTTCTTAAAGAGTTCTTAGATACGTTTGTATAATAATGATAAGCCAACCAGTGATTGAACCCTTATGATAAAACGACTGATAATAACTGAAACTCATACTTATTTAACTTAAAATTGAAGAGAAAAACATATTTTATCCTTTTTAGTATAAAAATATTTTCATCATTTTTATTCAGTTTTGCATAAAAATCTGAACAAACCATTTAGCTTTAAAAACATAAATTATTATGCTTTGCAGTACAGAAAACTTTGTAAATTTAAAACTTTATGTCTTTATCTTTTCTATTACTTTTGTGGGGAAGTAAGGGATAGCAATCTTTTTGGTAAAAATATTTTGATTTAGTTTTAGTAATTTCGACTTAAAAATTTAGTTATCAGTTGCCGATCATTTGAAAAGGTGCTGCTGTGAATTAAGGGGTAAGTTTTTGTTTCTACACAATTTATGTAGTTTTTGATTATACGAGTAATTAGCGCCACTTATTTTTAAACATTTATTTGCTCTTACAGAAACACATTTAGATACATCTACAGCCAGCCCGCACTCAATCACACTACAGGAACACGGATGGAAATTGCCTTTTGTTTGAAAATGTACAGGTAAATAAATAATACAAATATGTATTTGATAATTTATTCTTATAAATATTTAATTTATTCAGACCAAAAGCAAGAGAGATGGAACTAAACCACGAGTTACGAGTAGTAACATGGAATGTAATCTTGATATTTCACCCAAGATTTAGGAACATGCGGAGGATTTTCATGAATACGAAGATGATTACATGCGGATAGGTTATAATCTACGTAATTTTCATAAACTATTGTATATAAACATTGCCAATATTTTAAATAAAAAACTATCTAAATTAACAAAATTTCTACTTTTTTTACTCAAATTTCTCTTAAAAAACATTGAATTTGGTGTGTAAAAAGAATAAATTGTTTCCCTAAATTGTATAAAATCTGGTGATGATTAGTATTTATTTTAATCTTTTAATGAGATGAATATTATTCTTTGTGACTTATTTTTTATACGCCAGGAAGAGCAAATTTAGTAGTTTTCAAAGAGCAAACTCTATTTTATATTTGAGTGCTTTTGACACTCGGCCAAAGAATAAAAATTATCATTGTCCGATAGATGAATTTTAATCTTTTGGACAAAAATAAAATTTGTTAAAATTAGGACAAAATTATTTTTATTTTGAAAGTATAAATCTTATCTATTTGGGAAGTATAATTTTAAAGCTTATAAAAGGATGGACGTATAGTTATCCCGCAGAAGGATAGGAAAAGAATGGATTTCATACTTTTATTTTTAACCGTGTACCAGAAACCGATTACGATGGGTCCTGATTTCCTGAAAATTCATTTAGTGGTCACCCAGTTGAAGTTGAATTCCCACTATTAAATTTTTTTGGTTTGCACGATTTTCCCGTTTTCTTATTCAAGTTGGCTCGCACGAGTTTGATACAAATTGTTGTAAGGGAGTTTTAATTGCTAGGATGGGACCCGTTCTCTTTCTTTAATTTTTCTTCGGCTCCCACGATTTCTATAAAAATTGGCGAGGGAGGGTTTCGAGTTCCAGGAGTCGATTACGAGGGATTCTTAGTTCGAGAAAATCTGTACAGTGGGTCGTACAGGGGATATTTATAATATCAAGAATCGATTTCATTGGGTTTTAATTCTGGAAAAATTTAGTGGGGCCCGGGACCCTTTCTATGCTTTTCAGCTCGATTTATGAAGATAGTTCTCCAATGGTAGGAATGCATTGCGATGGGTCCTAATTTCTGGGAAACAACAGATTTAGATATTTCGATCATTTAAAGAAAAATAGTTTAATTTTCATTTCAGATCATTTAAGTAACTGTTCGGGGTGCTTAGACTTAACAAATTAAATTTTATTCATCCTTTGGTCATTCTTAGCTTTATTCATTTAATCGATTTTATTTTTTCTCGGCGTATCGGTAAAAATCGTTATTTCTTTGTTTGACGTCCAATAAATTTAAATTTTCTTAGTGGAGCCTTTGAAAAAGTTATTTTAAGTTCTGGGGTAACGATGTTATATTTCGGATGTTTAACCATAATTATTTTAAAACTAAAATTTTATATTTTAATTTAAGATATGTCTTTGTCTACTACCTCTGGTGCTTTTTAATGGTGGTTATTCCAATTTCATCTCAGTTAAACACTTGGCAAGATGCAAATTTAAATCTCGTTTTGACCTCAACATAGTTATTAAATAATTCTTTGACGTTAGTTTCGTTAACAGCAGAAGCTCCATCCAATCTTAACTGAAGAAAACGATTCATATACCCAGACATCCGGTCGCTTTATTGACATCTCAACTCTCAGCGTACATTTTTTTATGCAATTTAGCATATCGAAATGCTAAATTTCGCGTTTGCACGTAAGTTAGGTCATCGTTTATTGTTTAAGAACGTAACAAATAAGGTTCTAACTTATTTTCTTCATCGTTTGTGTAATCTTATGTTTCCGATGCAGAAGATTTGCACATTCCAGTTTCACCTTCGCTTCACTGGCTTAACGTTTTAAAGAAATATAACTCTCTTAAAGAGTATTATGGTTAGTTTGGCATTTAATAGTGGTATTTTATAGCATTGGGGCTAAATAAGCTCGCTTAATTTTGTCCCATATGACATGCTTAAAATAATCCCGTATCGTGTTTTTTTTTTCAATAAAAGTATAAAAAAATGTTAAACCAATATGATAGTTGAAAATTAAATACATTTTTAATAAAATTAATACAACAAATATTTTAATGCAATAAAAGTATACTCACATTTTCAGTTTTACAATCAGAACCGATCCTTACTGAAATATAAAAAAATTACTATTGTTTACAAAAAGCGAACATTTCCATCTTATACAATGGCGCGACTGAATTGCGGTGTAAATTTTTAACCCGCGCTTACTGTAGCCTGTCTTCCCTTACCGGATATGATATATTGATAAAATTTTTACAAATAGTCAATTATACCATTTCCATTTGTTGAACGCTGCAGGCCAATTTTAAGCTTAATTTTAATATTTTAATATCAAAATCAAAAAGCTTGCTGCAGTTGATCCAAAGATCAAAATAAGAAACCCATCCAACCAGTTGCTTCCTAAAATAAATCAAACAAAGAATCAAACTCTAATTATAAACGTAAAATCTGAAATACTTATCTGAATGTTACAGTAAACGCGTTGATCGTCCTTTTCCGCTTCACAAAATTTTATCTCATAATTTACATAATGCAATTTTTGTTCCGATTTTTTACACTCCACGCAGCAATAGCTGGGGAAAATTCACCTACCCAAAACTGAGAAGCTTTAGGTTAGGCTCGGATGAGTATCGATGTTGCGTCCAAAATTGTGGTTTCTAGTGCCAATTATGCTCTCACAATACTACAGATGTTCTGGATTAGTGCCTTCTGCATGTCGACGAAATGTTGATTCTGGCATCTAATATTTAAATTTTATTTTTGATCCCGTATAATATAAGCAATTATTTCTGAAACGTTTGATTATAGAATTTGGTCGTTTATATCATTGCTTATATTCCTTTTTTACGGTTTGTATCATATTGTATCGGTTTATAATGTCACCTTAGAAATAATTGATTTATGAAGTTTAGAACTATACAAAAATTCTATTTCCTTGGGATCCTGATTATTTTTATCTGTTGAGTGATATTTCGTTTTCTGCTTGTAGGATATTTTGTATTAATATATTGTTTATATATTTCTTAATTATTTCTGATTTTTTTTTATTTTGAGGATATTATTAGCAGTTCCATTTGTATATTATCCCTCTGAATTGCCTTTATCAAACTAATTTTACAGGTGTTATAATTATTGACAGACACTTATGTTGTTTAATTGTGCCAGCTCTCCAGTTCTGAGGATTGCTCAGCATAATGTACGAACATAAACTTGACTGACATAATATTTTTAGTTAATTTTTTTCAAATAGATATAAACATAGAATCAAACAATAAACAAAATAATTATTACTAAACATTTATTAAATTTAAATATTGAATTACATAACATTCATATAAGAATACATTGAGTTTACAAACAATTAAAGAAAATATTTATTTTAATATTTTCAACTATTTTCAACCAAACACATTTAACAAATTATTTACTAGTTAGTTCATTTTACAATAATCGAAACAAATTTATTTGTGTGATTAATATTATAAGATAGTCTCCTTAAATTTTGCTAGTATAGTATAATGAATAGTAATAATACGAGTAAAAGTAAAAAATAGACATATTTTTAAAAAAAGTAAACAATTTTAATTTATGATGTAAAACTTTATGTGGAAAACTAAAAATGAATTTTTTCAAAACATGTCTCCTAATTTATTATAATAGAACCCAATACTTTAAGATATTTATAATATTTTACTAATAGTTAAACATGTGTTCTTTTCGCAATTGTTGATGGTTGTTAAATATTTTGTAATGTATCGTTTGTAAAAATATAATGCGTTGTAATATATTGTAAAGTAAAAAATTGCTCTAAAATTTTTGTAACGTTTGATCTTAAATATAACATTTCCATAAAAATTAAATCGAATGATATTTTTTGGGGTATACTGACTCAATTTTTAAGACATATTTCTGTATACTATATACCCTTAAAATTGTCCCGTAATAGACGAATTTAGTTTAAAACCATGAAAAAACTACTAGCATTTTAAAATTTTTAAAATGCTTATAAACCAATCATATACCAACTGAATAAAAAAATAAAATTGCTTAAATCCTGAAAATCAGTTATCAAGCAGAAATTCAATTCACCGTTACCAAAATGATAGGCTTAAAGCGGAATAATCTTTGAGAAAATCTTGTTGTAAGACAATAATTTTCGTGCACTTTAGATTCGTTTTTAGATTTTACGTTTAGTTGGTATACGAGTATGATAGATAAACAAATTAATTACTGAACAAAATACTTAGAAAGATACTTGAAACTAAATAAAGAATATGAAATGCACAATTTTACAAAATTTTCTTAATGTTATGTTAACTAATGACGAATACTCTAATCAGCGCAAGCATTTGACATGATGTATTGTATATGAAATAATTGTGTTTTCACAAAACTTTGCATTTCAACGTAGAAATTTAACAAACGGAATTTTAATGCTTATAAAGTAATTAAAGGCAGATTTGGGATGTTAACAAAAAAAACCACTCTACAAATAAAATCCATGTTTTCGAGATTTTTTTAAATTCTGTATCAAAAATGTATTTTTATAAGAATTGTATTTAATTGACCATTTGATTTATACATCATAAAGTTATAAAACATTATTCACGTGAAAACGTGAACATATTCGCGTAAGATATCACATGCAATACAGAATTAAAAAATAGAATTGGAAAACTTGAGGACTAATTATTATCTCACAACACAAAATTAAATGTATTGGAAGCCGATCAAGAGAAATCGAACCAATTTTACTTGGAGACATGAATATTGATTTGTTACAGGATTCATCTTTGAAGGATACATTTTTGTTGTTGTGTGCTTCTTTTGGGCTGGATTCTTTAATGCATAGTGTTACTAGGGCATATTCAAATACGTGTATTCATCAAGTCTTTTCTGAAACATTTCTATTCAGATTCTCTCTTGAGGTTAAAACTTTATATCTACTTATGTCTGACCATAACACTATTATACTAGCATTAAAATCACTCAATCCAATTAAGAATATCCCGTGATATCAAACTCGATGGCAAACAAGAATTAATTATTGCAATTTATCAGAAAGTTTGGCCTATTCGATTTTTATTAATAAACTTACCGATGAATTGAATAATAATAAATCGATCACAAAATTCCCAAGGCACGATTTCAAAATTAAACCATGAATGCAAATTCATTACGGAATTTGATTAATTGTAAAAACAATTTAGTCAAAAAATAGAGAAAGAATCAAAATAATGCGACGCTACGCACAAAATTTCAAAGTTTCAAACCAAAGGACGATTTTTTAAAACTAAGTTTTGTTCCGCTGTAGTCTTAAAATTTAAATGGAAGGTTGTTAATGGCATTGTAAACAATATACCAAGAAGCTGATCCGCCGAAAATTGTCAATATTTTTAATGAATTTTTTATTAACGTACCTAATGTCATTTTGGTTGCGTATGAAGAAAACGTTTACATTGATGATACTGTTAGAAATACGTATACGCATAAGTTTTTTCTTTTTCCCTGTTTGTGAAAATGAAATATTCACGATCGTAAGTGATCTAAAAAATAGTGTTTCTTACGGTATTGACGAAGTATCCCATATAATAATTAAAAAAATAATTGGGAGCGTAGTTCATGTTTTGACTTTTAATTTTAATAATTATTTAGCAAAAGGGGTTTTTCTCGAAAAACTTAAAATTGGTCTCGTAAAACCACTATTTAAAAAAGTTTCCCACTTGGATACAAATAATTATCGCCCAGTTACTCTTTTAAGTACGTTTTCAAAAAATTTTGAGAAAACAATTAAGAATAAATTATTTGGATATCTTGAAAAATTTAATTTTCTTGATAAACGACCGTATGGTTTTATAAAGAACTCTTCTACTAGAAAAGCATTAGTTTCATTCTTGTCGCCTCTGCATCAATATTTGAATGATAATATGAAAGCTTCTGCTCTTTGCATTGACACTTCCCATAGTAGGTCCCATGGTAGGTCCCAGGAAATATGTTGACCATGTTTTTTGTGGGTTCAACTATATTCAACTATATTCTCTGATATTAGCGATCACAACTTTATTGCTTCACATTTCTCGTGTAAAATCAAAAGTGTTAATAAAGTTGTAGAAAAGAAAATAATATATTACAATCGAGTAAATGCTGAATATTGTTTTGAGCTAATATATAATTTTGTCTCACATTATTCACAGAGAAATATGAAGAGCTAATAACCTAGTACACAGGCATTACTAAAAAATTAGTTAAATTAAAAAATTCTATTGCTCTTGGATCAAGTACGATTTATGGTAATTAATTAATAAAAAGGAATCAATTTTAAAGAAATGCAAGCGGAAACTCTGTAATAGTTCAACAGCAAACTGAAATGAACGCGATTATAACCAAAGACTTATCGAAATTGATAAGGAAATTAACGTGAGAAATATTTATTTAAACAGAGATATTGTGAAAAGGTTTTTGGGGGGTGTTCATAACCAATGTGACTTGGTGACCCAATATCTACGTTATCTGTTGTAGATAAATTGTTAGAAAAATTTTGAGCATTATGGGTTAATTTGTTTTCGGAGAATCACAATTTACTATATAGTTTTTAATATAATTTCTGAAAATGTTCAGAGCCTGATGTTGCTTTGGCTGAAACAGTTGATATGATTAATAAATAGTTCCATAAATTCAATGTTTGTGCTTTGATATAATGAAAAGTTATCTCTCGAATAAAAAACAATTAGTTTTTGTATCGCTACTATGTAGTAAGTATAGCCTGGTGAAGTACGGTGTACCCCAAGGTAGTGTACTCGGCTCTATGTTATTTTTATTATTCATAAAGGACATGGGTAATAAAAACATAGAGTGATTTACTTACTCTAAAGACCGAAAACATTTTAACACTAAAAGTCTTACATTTCATGCAGACTGTCAAATATATCTATAGGATAATAAATGATACGTTAAGCGTATGTAATATTAATTTAAATAATCACCAATATCATAAGCGCAATAAAAATAATCTGAAATTTTATACAATTTTTAATGAGTATGGTCGCAAGCGAATTAGTTTCATAGGCCCTAAAATGTATAACGAAGTTCCTGTTGACATTTAGCAGTAACATTATGTTAATTTTAAAAAACGAATAATTAATTTCCAATTCCAACATTATTTTCAGTCAAATTAAAGACAGTAAACCGAAGCTAGAAACTACAAAATTCGTTCCAATCATTAAAACTTAAAAGATGTTGGAATCACTAAACAATTATTGAAAATAAGAATTAAGGGACATGTTTCTGATGCAAAACCACCCAATCGAAATACTTCAGCCACCATATTATGTCAACATTCGCATGACACAGGGCATACCTCTGGTTTCACGATCGTAAAAATCCTTGTACATGAAAAATATTACGATAATCCTTTTTTCTTGGTACACATTAAAGCAAATGTAAACATAGTAGTCATTAAATAAGTGTCATTGAAAACATTAATAAGCTTCCAAAATATAGAAGATTAATCAAAAATTGCAACAATTTTAATTACCAACCACCTTGCGTTTATAACGATTTTTTTACAGGATTTATTTGAAAAAAAAAAACTAAAAGCTTTTCGACGTTCAAAGCTATTAGTTTTTTTGCTGTAATAACCCGGTTTACACAAACAATTCTATTCGCCAGCCGTTCGTAGGAATTTCAGGAAATTCATGTATGTACATGCATATGCTTATAAATTATTCGAATAGAATGATAAATATTTAAAAAAATCATGATTAAAAACTAAAAGTGCCAAATATTGTTCCCGTTGTTGTGGTTTTGGTGTTGAGATCGTTTTCTAAAATTCAAGTTCACCTAATTCTATTAGCGCTATCATTCTCCGAAATTAAAAGATTAGTATACAAAAAAGAAGATTCATCTTTCTAGTAGGTGTCTAGACAATTACACAAAAATATATTTCAGACGCGAGTCGTCAGACACGATTTTTTTGGAAACTGAGGTAGTATTCTAAGGAGTTATGGCTTATACATCTAGATTTGAGAGAGATGAACACTGATTCCCCCCCTTCAGCCACCGGGGCACTGTCAAGTAGTCTATTTACAACTATATACTATTGGTATATAAGATTATTACAACTTATAGAATTAAATTTATCCTATTAAGGCGCAAAATAGTTTAATTATATTTAAATTGGCCATTTTACATAACTGTAAGGCACTTTGTATTTTACTGGGCAGCAATTACATAAATAATTTGCCCTATTAACGAGATCAATCTAAATTACAGATAAACAAATAAAAACGACAAATGTCCGAAACGTTATGAATGCACGAGTAGTGATGTACAATGGTTTTGAATGTCCATTCAAGGAAACAATTAAAACTATCGTTAGGACGGCGGTGCGATTGAGCTAAACATAATGCATTTCGAATTGTATTCTAGCACTTATTATAAAAAATGGAGGTTAAAATTTACAATATAGTAAACTTTTCCAGTTTTTCAATTAAAACTAAACACTTAATTACACAAAATTCTATTCTTGGTCAAATTTTTTTTGAAATTGGTTTTTTTGAAATTATATACCACCATAAAATTGGACAACAGTGTATCAATCGATCGACATTCAATCACCAATCTCAGCATAATATTTCATTACTATTATGTACATTAAAATTAGGTAAACTATTACTATTTATGTATAATATATTATAATATTTACATTATGTTCAACAATTATTTCTTAATATTTATAAAATTCTTATTATATTTCTTATTTAAACAAATAATCAATTCCCTGCACATTGCCTATATCATTTATATTTACAATTACTAATTAACTTAACGTTGTGCTGAAACTATTCGAAATTAAAATTTGGTATTAGTTAAAAGTTTTTATGTTTTATTATTGTTATTAAATTATTCTACTAATTATTGAATGTGATATGTAAATTTTAGGTTTTTAATGAAATAATTTGTAGCCGTTGTCTCTATAATGTAGCTTTTGTGTTGCCCATACATCATTTTGTAGCGCGTCTCCTTCAAATTTTATCGAATGAGCATCGAAAACCGCACCCGAATTTGGGTAACCCCGATGTTTTCTGCATCATGTCTTGATGGCCTAAATATTAGCGGCCCGCGTGATGAGGTGAAAGATGGAAGCGTTAAAGAGGTTATTGTATCGAAATTCCTTATTGGTACAGTTGTTTCTCCGTTAAGGACTAGTGTATTACGCACTTTTTGGGTTCCCCCATGTGGTTTTTCGATATGTAATTTATATTTCAACTGCGAGTTCTTCGGGCGATCCAACGATCTTGTTTTCTTGGATTTCTTCTTAATCCCAGAATTGGTCCATATGAGTATATTACTTCATCGCACTATGCACCTTCACTATTGGATAAGTTGTATCCATTTGGGTTAGAATAGAAATCACCCAGATATAATCAGTTATGATAGTTTTTGGCTTGCCCTATGATATTACTGATGATTTCTAATGAAATCAACGTCAACATTATCTATTCAATCATTACTGTTCTAATAATAATTTTTTACTCATCGAAATTAGTCATCTTCTTCTATACGTTCTTAGGAAACTCATTTTGTAATTATACACTTGCATTTGAAGTGCCGAACTTCATTATTATCGGTAACAATGTATCTATTTAATTCCAAGTGAGCGACATTCCAGAACTTCTTACATAAACCCAGACTTATAATTCCAATTTTTTGTAACGAACATATCGGATTTCACAATAATATCCAGCCAATTGTGTTCCGATATGTCCTACTAAAAATTGTTTTATCGATTTTATCATATTTCGACAATAAAATGCCTAGTTCCATCCAATTGAGCTAAATTCCACAACAATTATAAACTCAGTTTCTCCGAACAAACCGAATTTCGTAATAATAAAACAAGAATTGGCCTAGTTTCGTCGTAATAGGCCCACATTCACTAACTCCACCAAAAATCATTTTATAATCCAATTTTTATCGACAACATCCAAATTAGTCAACCATCAGTAGGTCCAAGAAACTGAATCACCTCTAACTATCTTTAGATTTTATGTCGCTTGTAACAATCGGAATCTATATCAGATTCAAAATTGGGAAGTTATGCGAGTGATGTGTGCCTTCGTCGTCTTACAGGATGGTGACTATATACATATGACTCTTCTCTCCGAAACCCTGAACCTTCTTATTTCTTTTAACTGGAACTCATGTCTCTCTCTCTCTCTAAATGTCGATGTCAACTCCGGACTCATATTTGAATATCATTTTCATCTTACGGGCGCTTATTCGGCTTTGTTGGAAAATGGCTTAGTTATGTTTAACTTGTCCATTTTACACAACGCTTAAGATTGTTCCGTACAACCTGACCTAATTAATAGACGAATGGTTTACATTCATTCTACTTAATATCGATATACAAATCATGTTTCGATGAATTGTAAAAGGTACATAGGAAATTCCCTTGGAATTCGAAAAATGTTCGAAGACGAATTGTGCGAAGATACAATTCATTGAAAATACCCTAAATAACAATAATGCCCAATTGGATTGCCCAGATCTGCGTACCTGCCCACGGCTTTAGGTAAAAATGATGTTCTACGTAACTGCTCAGCATCGGTTAGAAAATATCCTTGTGAATTTATATGACGATTGAAACATTTTAGAAGTCGGTCATTTGTATGGGGAAATATAATCTTTATCGATATTAGAGCATTACTTGTCGACAAAAGTTATATCTCAGCTCCTGGTTAAGAAATCTTCAAACGATTTGCTGTTCTAGATATAGAAAGGACCATAGTCCAAAAAAATCACACAGTTTGCTTTGCTAGATCCATCTTACCAAAAAAACTTTTTTAATTTGTAATAATAGCATTTTGTACCAATTCTAAATTCTTCATATGAAAATGCTTTGTGGTCGCAGAAAATTAATACAAATAACGATTGTGTCAATGTATTGTGTATTAAGCTGTATAATAAACTTCAATTTCTTTTTATATTGCGTACCTTGAGTTCATACAAAACATTTTTGTGCCAATTGTTTCAGTAATCGTGTATGGGTTATTTTTGTATGCCTTTTGTTGTATTAATTACGTATTGATGATTATTGAACTATTAAATGTGACAGAATTATCAGATCACCGGATAAATGGTATGCATTTCCTACTTTTCTCGTGTAAAGGTCTGTGCCAGATCAATCTAGTGCTTTAAATAAATTAGAGTCCCCCCAGCCTGGGAATTTAGTGAACCGATCGTTAAAATAGGTTTTCGAATAGAGGCCTGGACGTTACAAAACCTAACAACCGAGTTTCAACCTAATCATCTCAGAAATGAAATTGAAATAGACCATCTCATTTTTTTATTTCCGAAAAATGGAAAAATTAACAAAATATGTACTCGTATGTATACATAGTTTGTTAATTAACAAAATAATGTAAATTTATTTGTAAGACGGTAGGTAAAAGCAAATTGTAGCATTCCATAAAACTTAAAATTCATTTAACTAAAAGTATCTATTTTAGTCCACAAAATAGAAGGTTATTTGTTGTCGATACGTACCATATAAAATAATAAAATATGTTGTTACAAAAAAGACCATTAGATTTTCTAAGACTGGGCTGAATATACTGGAGATTAGCCAAATCACGAGATGTTCTTGAGATATAACCTATACTGGTAGTTAGTTGATGACTAGTGCCTTTATTAAAAAACAGTGGCATGTCAAAACGGAAACAAGGAAGCTTTCGCTATTGGCTATGATTGACAAACATTTTTCTGACTCTATACGTAACGTTCCGCAATAGTAAATTTACTCTTCATGTGCAATTCCAAGCTACAAATGGTATCAACTATGCTAATTTTTTCTCGTTTTTAATGTGTTCTCGTTGTTCCCCCAACAGATAATGATGGCCTGCGATTTTTTCATCCTCTTAAAATTGATATATCCGAACCAGTGATAAAATAAGCTAAATCATTAATAAAAACGGAAAATAATATTGCATCTAAGACAGAGCCTTGCAGTACGCTGCTTTTCACTGTTGTAGTTCTTGATACTGTATCTGCTAATTGTACGTATTGAATCCTATCCGACAACTACGAGGACATTAACCGTATAGAAGAATCCCAGAATTTATAATGAAGTTTCAACTGTTGTATTGTGCTGCGATTTTTGCGGAAACCAAATTTATGTATATTTATTAAAACACGTTCATTGATATACAAGGTAATTTGATCCCTCGAAATCAATTTCAAAACTGTCGATAGAATAGGAGAGATACTTATTGATCTTAAGTTCTGCAATGATAACTGCTGAATTATTCCATGTAACAGAACAATAAAAGTCAGCAAAACACTTATTGATACTATGAGTTAGGTATGATAAAATTAAGAGCAATAATAAATTTAAATGTTATAGATTCATGTCGTTATGACTAACAGCGTTTGATTTAACTCTCGTGACTACATTCACAATAAAATATTGATATCGATTACACAGGTAAACTAACTGCTGGGGCGACCGTTAAGTGCGCATAAATCTTATTTTCCCTCGTATAGAGTATATTATCACTACCGATTTTAGCATTAAATCCAATAATTAATTGCAGTACAATGATTTTTGCATGAGATTCCCATTTATTTTCCTCCAGCCTGATCTCTCAAAGGACTTACTTCAATAACACTGGTATTGAGCCACGGTGCGGTTTGATTGAAATTCACAAACTTTTTTGACAGAAATGCTGTTAGCATACATTTAACACCATTCAGTATGATATTTGTGAAATTAAGAAAAATATAACAAATTGTCTAGATTATTTAGGAATTTTAGTACTTGAAAGTTTAACTCGGAAATAATATTTTGAATTTTGAGTTCCAGATTAGCAGTACTGTAGATGGAAATATACGAATATGTAATTTTTGTTCTTTTAAACTTTTCTTTGTATGACATATGAATTAAGAAGTGGTTATAAATCGTTCACACTGTGGGATTTTATTAAATTGCTCAGTTTTATTAGTGTAAGGGATAACAAATAAATTAAGCATATTCCAGCTACCGAAAGTCCCGTATAGCTACTAAGATGTTATCAATATCATATGACTTAACTGAAGGTGTCTAATACCTGACGATAATTGTATATTTAACATTATTAACAGACAGTTATAAAATAATAAACTCTGTTTTTCCCATTATAACGAGTTCCACGCGCCTAACGTGTAGCCTCATGTTTCACTTAAGAATTAAATATCAAAATGTTCGATCTGTTTCACTAAACGTAATTCATCTAAATGTTTTACTGAGCTTCTTACATTTAAATAAGCAATATTTAAATGCGTACCACTTCGAAGATCATGGCTGACGTTGAATCAGATGATGATAAATCCCTAGGTTCGAAAACAGGAAGACAACCATTAGATAATAATAGAATAGATGTTATTAAATGTTTATAACACTTAACTAAGAATTCAATACGTTAATTCAATAACAATAATTATTAATAAAAAAAATTCATCCAATCATATAGTAGATTATATTCTCTAGTAGTTAATTATTTTGCGACTTTATACCTCGATTACTCGGCTACTTACCGACTTGCCGACCGCCTTTACGGCTTTCAATTTTTCTTATCGACATTACTTTTACATATCAAAATTCAAGTTTCTACCGTTTGTAATTTTCAAATTGAAAAAGCGCCACATGTGGACGGACATCATAGGTGGGCATACATTCCTCTTTCACATTGTAAATGTATAGAACCTAAATCTATAAAATAAACTTAGATTAAAATTATTTCTATTGAACTTACGGCTATTACTTATCTGATACGGTATAATAAACGAATAATTTGCCGCCACCACCACCAACACGGTGGATTTGTCAACTAACATATTGATATGAAAATTCTTGGTTAAAAATGCTACATGATTGTTTGGGTCTGAGAAAATTCTAAAGCTTGAGTCAACCTTGTGCATTCTTCAATATATTTTCAACGAAATAGCACCAGTCTATTATATTCTATAGAAGCAAATAATTACCCAATATAGACAATACGGTGAATTTATGAACTAAAATGATATAAAAAAAATTATTGTCAAGACCTACTAAACGATAACAAAAATGACTGTACAGCCGTATCGGAGTGTTGGGATTTTTTTTTTGTTAAGACCTTATGGCAAATACGACCCTAGTGATATACAAATTTCAATAAATTATCAAACAATTGCTTATAAACTTCGTTGCCAAAAAAAAAAGTCGGAATTAGTCAAGACAATTTCCAATGCTGCCATAAATTGACTTTAGTTAATTTAGTTTTAAAATTTCGTTTTATACTCTTCCAGTTTTCTTCATTAATATTGGTGGCACGCCTATTATCAACATTTAGATTATTTGAACTAGTATTACCTACACTAAATTTTAAAATACTGGCCCCAAAAAGAAGATAAACCACTAGTTGAACCAATAATTGATTTAATAATCGGCCTGTATGGAATGCCAGGTTTATGAATTCTTGAGGTTTATAAATTTTATCATTTTCCTAGTCCTTAGATCCACATTACCTGTATTTTTCCATTATTTACCTATTATGATTGTTAAGTTCTGGATCGGAAATGAATTATCTTTCGGCAATTCGACATATGTTGCGTTTTCGTAAAGTAGACTTTCCCTCTTAACAACATGCATTAGGGACGTTACATTACCCTTATTCGCACGAGTTAGGGCACCACCTGGATTATCTTTTAAAAAAGTATTTTTGTGTTTGATGTAACTTAAAATACGATTTTAATTTAGTTATACGTAAAGTTAGTCAACAAATTTACAAAACGTTTTCGAATTGTAAGACAATCAATACCCTTTGCTTGTTTTATACAATATAATGTTTTACATCCCTGTATTTTTTATTTAATTAGGTACATTATATTATATACAGTAAACCAGATTTTACTTATGTAGTTAAAAACATATTTTACCAAAAATTATAATTAAAATAAAAGATTGAAACGATTACTGTTGTGACACCATCAAAGCTTAAACATATTAATAAATTATAATTAGTCGTGCAAATTAAAACTGTAAAATAGTTATAATAAAAATTCTTATAAAATATAATTAATTAAAATAGTAAAACTTCTAATAAAACTATTTATAACTAAAACTTCTTAAAATTATGTTCAAGGTCGGTTCACAACACTTTCAACATCAGAAATAATTTTGAAGTAAGGAACTGAATGACAAATCAGTTTGGTGATATTACGCGTACAATAATTGTTTTCATTTTTTTACGTAGATAATGTAAACAATTATTAATTACGGTAAACAATTGTGATAAATGTAAAAATTGTAATCCAATAAACTTCATCGATGGATCATTTATTAGTTATATCTTTTCTTATCCAAACATCAAGTGCATAGCACTATCATGTAATACAATTCAAATGTATGAATCCGGTTTACACAAACAATTCTATTCGCCAGCCGGTCGTACGAATTTCAGGAAATTCATGTGTGTGTACATGCATACTTATATAAATTATTCGAGTAGAATGATAAATATTGAAACAAAACTTGATTAAAAACTAAAAGTGCCAAATATTGCACCCGCAATTACTTTTGTTGTGGTTTTCGTGTTGAGTAGGTTTCAAAAATTCAAGTTTATCTATTTCTATTAGCGCTATCATTTTCCGAATTTAAAAGATTAGTATACAAAAAGGAAGATTCATCTTTATAGTAGGTGTCTAGACTATTGCACAAAAATATAATTTTTTACAGACGCGAGTCGTCCGTCGCACCCTTATGTCCAACCATTATGTCAACTCCTACGAAAAGCTTTGGAAACTGAGGAAGGAGTTATGGCTCATACATCTAGATTTAACAGAGATGAACACTGCATTCCCCCCTCCCAGCCACAGGGGCGTTGTCTAGTAGTTTATTTACAACTATATACTATTGGTATATAAGATCAATACAACTTATAGAATTAAATTTATCCTACTAAAACGAAAAATTATTTAATTATATTTAAATTGGGCATTTTACGAAACTGTAAGCCTCCTTGTATTTCCGGGCAGTGATTAGGTTAACATTGACTGTAAACTTGGTTTTGTATTTACATAATTAGATAAACAAATAAAAACGATAAATGTCCGAAACGTTATGTACAATATATTATAATATTTACAATATGTTCAACAATTATTTACTATTTCTTAATCTTTATAAAACTCGCTGTGCATGCGTCTTATTATATTTCTTATACGGCCTATTTAAACAAATAAAAAATTTCCTGCACACTGCCTATATCATTTATATTTACAATAACTAATTAACTTAACGTTGTGCTAAAACTATTCGAATTTAAAATTTGGTATTAGTTAAAAGTGTTTATGTTTTATTATTGTCATTAAATTATTCTACTAATTATTGAATGTGATATGTAAATTTTAGGTTTTTAATGAAATAATTTGTTGCCGTTGTCTCTATAATGTAGCTTTTGTGTTGCCCATACATCATTTTGTAGCGCGTCTCCTTCAAATTTTTTCGAATGAGCATCGAAAGCCACCCGAATTTGGGTAACCGCGATGTTTTCTGCATGAAGTCATGATGAGCTTAATACTTTAAAGTACAATGTACATTGATAAATTTATCAGCTAACATACACAATCAGTTTTATTTTGGTATTTTAATTTTGAAATAGATGTATTTACAGAATAGATTTCCTTATAACATAAATAAATAAATAATGCATTGGGGCATTGCATCATCGAAATATACAATTATGAATACTTACACTATTTTTGCCTATCTATCAATGTAAGAGATAATTCTTATACATAAGCATTATGAATAATTTTACGTATAGTATGTACATTAACTTATCAATTATGTGCACTGTGTATTTTCATATTCATTTAATTATGAAATTAACTATTTTTATACTATTTCTATAATAATTATTCGGTAACTTTAAGAGATACAAATCCAGAGTATATTTACATTTGATTGGGTAAAACCGCATAAACCAGTTCTGAAAATGTACGTCTTAAAGTCTTGTTTGTGAACTTGACATTTATTAGTAAGACTTAGATTAGATCTCCACGAGAAATCTCAATAGAAAACGGTTTCAGCTTTTTCCATAACTTTGATTTTGCACCTTAATGTTATTTGGTACTAAATTAATTTTTCTAGCCCTCTTTTAGCACTTTCATTAATATTTTCTCTTTTTTCTTTTGCTCAAAACTTCTAAATAAAATAAAATAAACTAATTTTATTCTGTAATTTTGTTATGAAAACCCGAATTAAACTAATATTATTCTATTCTATTTTTTTAAACAACCATTTAAAGGCCACCTAATTAGCGCCACTTCCCATGCGAGTTAATGAAGAACCATTTGTTTTATATGAGAAACAGCCTTCCGTTTATATAATTTTAATATTTTACTTATTAATTAATTTTATAATTAAAATTAAACCTAGTTTTAAAATATACATCAAGTTGTTAAATAATTTACGGCAAAAGGCAAATGTTATAGAAAAGAAGGACAAATAGATCAGTTACAGTCTGATTATACGAATTCATATACACATTACACACGCTTAAGCTCTCATTTCTTATTCTGTATATAAAATATATTTGACAGTCTGCATGAAATGTTAGGCTTTAATTGATAAAATATTTTTAGCCTTAATATGAGTAGCACATAAATCTCGAATACCCTTGTTTAGCCAGGAACAAATGCTAAAATGGTATGCACGGAGAAACACTTTACAAAATTGATTCTAATATTCAAAATGTATAAAAGCAAAAAGAAACAATTTATGAAAATAATCATTAATTTTGTTCTGGATTTTATATCTAATATTTTTAAAATGTTTCATTTTTGTCAAATTTATCTAATCTATTTTGAAAGTGCTCTAATCTGTGACTCCACGTGCATGTTGATAAAATCGTTCCCGTGGAAACCATTTTGTTTGTCCTGTGTAAATTTCGTTACAATCATTGCAAATTTATCGGTTAAACAAGATTTGATTTTTTCTTTAGTGGTGTCGGATCTATTAATTTTGAAAACAAAATATCATTTAAACTATAAGCTGACCGACCAACAATTTTGAATTAGAATTTTTAAGAAAATGTCTTAATTTCTCGAAATAATTTTTTTTATATAAGGTTGTAAAATTCTGATAAAGATTTCTTTTTTTTTAAATATCATTATTTCTTATTTTTTGGGATAATGGTTATTTATTAATGTGTTTTCTAAAAATTTAACGTAATTATAATAAAATTTGGTATTTTAGAACTTTTCGAATACAAATTTTGATTGTGTTAATTTTGTAAGAGGTAGGAAGCCAATAAACAAAATTTAGATGTCGACCAGACCAGGAATTTTTATGGTACAAACCAATTAAAAGAAATTTTTTCATCGGGCTCATGCGTCAATAATAAATCTAAAAATGAAATTTTGTGATCAATTTCTTATTCTTAATGAGTGAAAAACACTCAGAAAAATATTATTTTTATTTTAAAGGATTGCCGTTATAATATCATATACATACCGAAAATAAAACAAAGAATTTAGTCCTATATTCACTAGAGTGAATTACAAGTAGTTGTCGACATTGTTTACGAGTAGTTGACGTTGTCGACGATTAGTTGACGTTATCTACTATTTGTCGACGCGATCACGTACAATTTAGTATAGATAACGCGTAAATGCCCATCTCGGATTAGCTGTATGAATAATTTTATGCACGTACATTAACTTATGTATTAATTATGTACACTGTTAAATTATAATATTTCTTTACAATTATGAAATTAACTATATTAATATTATTTCGATATACGAGTATGTATGTATAATAATTATTGGTAACGTTCATTTATACAAATTCAGAGTATATTTACATTTGATTGGATAAAAAACAATCAGTTCTGAATTTTTCGTATACGAGACCCGTTTAAGAACTTAACCACTTTTTAATCGTAGATGTATATTTACTTTATCATAATTTTTATAACTAAGAGTACCTATTGAGAGAAATCAAATCAATTCAAATGAATACCGTTTATATTTTTTTTATAACTTTAATAAATTTTAATATATTAACTAACAATAATACATTTATAAATAACTTAAATATATATTGTTGGATGCAGTTTGCAGAACGGATTCAGAATCTCTTACAGAGAATTGCATATAACTGTATTGTATTTTATACCGATGCCTTTTTCTATCATTGTGTGTGCGTGTGTGTGTGTGTGTTTGTGTGTGTGTGTGTGTGTGCGCGTGTGTGTGTGTGTATGTCAACAGCTTGTCCTCAGTCTTAACATAGCATTGTGACTAGATTAACGCCATTCCACATCGATATTTAAATAATGATTCAAATCGCTGTCTCAAACATTAATCGACCAAAAGTATGGTGAAATAGGTTAATTTATTTGAAAGATTGTGCTAGTAGTTGGGTTGTTGAGAATTTGTATCTTTTCTTACATGAATTTAATGGTAAGAAATGAGCCGAACATTAACTGCAAGAGCGTAATTCATGAGTTGGAAAAAATATTATTTGCATTCCATACATTTCAAATAATTAGTATTTAATGTTTAAATTTGAAATTACTGTAATAGAATCCATATTCAATTTGGTGACGAGAAATTTTTTGTATTATCATTAATTACGGTTGTGTGTATTAAACAGTAAAAATTAAAATTCTGTCGCAACAGAATTATTTTCGTTCGAAATTTTAGTGTATCGGCGGTGTACGCGATCAAGTAAGTTTATATTATTTTAAATTGTTTATACTTTCGACTTTTATTTATTACTTTCTTAATCATTCTGATTGGTTCTGGAGGTTTAATGCAGAAATTATATAAATTGTTAATTTTATTAGTAGACGAATATCGAAAGCTGCTTCTACTGCTAATTTTTAATTTTTATAAAATTTAAATTTATAGAGAGTCTGAGTTTCTGGGAAGCATTTTCACATTTTCTTTCGAACTATAACTGTGTGGTCATATTTGCAAATGTCAAATATTTATCGAACTAATACTTTCCTAACTATTGACTACTTAAGTGTCTGTAACAGGGCAAGTCTATCATATTTACCAACCTTTTCTTTTGCTCCATCTTGTTATGTGTAAAAGGGTGTACGGTAGACCCGGCGTATCCGGGTTCCCTGCTTAGTCTTTGCCGTACTTTCTAATTAATCAATCAATTAAATTTGAAATTGCTGTATAAATTTCATTAGCAGTCCATACGAGGCTAGAAATAAAAAACAAATAAAAAAATTGCATTAAAATTTGAATGTTTTTTTTATTTTTATTTGAATAAAATTCTACTTTTACGTTCAGTTATCGCTAAGAATTACTCATCTGAATGTCAAATTGCAAGTTTAACCGATGAACGTCCTTTACCCACTCATTTAATTTCTTCTATCCGTTGCACATTGTAAAAAACAAAATTAATTTTAAGTAATATTTATACTACTAATAAAATAAAACTTTAATTATTTGCGTTAACTTCAATGTGATCGACTGCTTTTAGTTTTTTCGTTAAATTGTTTGTACTAGAATTACTACAATCCCACAATTTTGGCAACTACTCCATTAAAGCGAACTAAAAATTCCCAAGATTAGATCAAGATAGTCCCAAAACAGGTCGAAAAACTTCAAACAACTTTTGAACTTAAGCTCGCTTCAGTGCGTTATTCTGTAAGCATTTAGAAAATGATTATTGTATTGAACTTTACAAACTACAAATTTTTAGCATTTACATATTCCGATAGTCCTTAATCTTCTATTACTAAAATAATTCAGTCTAGTTAAACTTATCTTGCATAAAGTAAAGTTTTAAATAACTTGTAATTTTGCCTATCAAATATATATTGTGAAGCTCCCATTAGGCTGACATGAGCACGTACTAAAGTACTCATTTTGAAGAGTAATCCTTAACTAGCTGTCGAGATCGAAAATCACCTCTTTCAAACAAAGTCATCGCAATACAGATCTTTACCTTAAAAATATGACTCGACTATCTTAACTAGAGATCGGCATCAAGTAATCCTTCGTCGAAATTTTTTTGAATTTTTAAATTTTCGATTTATAGTTATAAATGAAGGGCCTTTCAATAAGAACGCTCGTAATTTGTTAGGTTATAGCAGCCAGCAAAGCAACATCTGTCAAATTTATTGTGAATTATTTAGTAATGTATGGCAAATCACCATGGAAGGTTATAGCGCTGAATAACTTGTGCAAATTATGAAATTTTATTTTCAAATAAAAACGCCACAACTGTTCTGAGTCCGAGTCGACTATTCGACATTTTGTGGTCAAATTCGAGTCAACCGGTTCGATAAATTATCAGCCAACAACCGTGCTGCCGTGCAGGAGAATGTTCCGGAAAACCTGAGACCGTCAATTTCTCGTTACAGATCGACTGTCTCATTTAAAAATCGAGCGTCCTTATTGAAAGACACTTTATATTATAATTATAAATATTGTTGTTTAGGGACTGCTAAAGTGATTACTCTTTCTGTGATATTTTTGACGGATCAAAATAATTATATTTGTCTGGTCACCATCTGGAACCCAGGACTCACGAATGATAGAGCAAGCGCTACATGTCTTGCTATCAAGGGCGACGAAAAATAACTTCTGAACAAGAAATTTTGGACAGATTTTTTAGAATTTAAGCCTGTGTGTCCTGAGAAGATTATTTGTCAAGATTAGAACAACTACGGGACCCGTCCTCGGTAAGCAATCCCAAAGACATATATTTTAATGTCAATATTTCCTCAAAGCGGATGGTAAATATGAATGGGCAATTAATTTGGCACTGCGAGACATTTATTTGACAAGAATTGCTCATTTATGGTACATTTTTTGTGAGATTGGTAACATCGGGAGCTTAGTAGTAGCACTAAAAAAGTTTTATAACAGTTTGTTGCTTAGCAGTCTAATAGTCGTTCGATGTATAAATACGAGTGTAACAAACACAATGAGTCAATCTCAGTGAATCATTTGGGAAAGTTAGTAGCGGGAAAATAATTAATGGTGTAAAATGAAAATAGCGGAGTAATTAAAAACTATAAATGCTGTATTAAGTGAATTAATAAATAATTGTGGAAAATATATATTGTTGTGATATAGTGTTGGTAAAATAAAAATGGGAAAATTATGGGAAAAAAGTGAGAAGTATGTGAATTACGAGAATTGATGTTCTAGCCGCCAAATTCTATAACGATATTCACAACCCAGTCATACCGACTGGATATGACAGCGCAAATTCGTAACAGTATGTATGTGTTTCAATTTTGTTGTCACAACAATTGATAATTGATTTTAATAAAAAAAAAATCACGATTAAAACATTTCGGTTTATCGAACATTTTCTTTAATAATGTTACCTCATATTTACTTAGCGATGGATAAAATGAATTGTTAATATATGAAAATATGAATACGCCAGAAATGGTGAGAAAAATCCTTAAAATGGTATTGAGTGACCATCGACGGAAAGAACATTTCAAAGTGTTGTACATTGCATGTTGTGCATATTGTACACAAGGAAACTAAAACACCGTCGGTTGTGAGAATGATTTAAGCGAGTGTGCGGCTATGTCTCTCAGGCATAAGACCAAGATTTTGGGTCGATTCGTAAAAATTAATAAACTGTTCTTCACACCTGAGACGAAGAAAAAGTCAATACATTGAACTGACAAGGGTGAGTCGACTCCAAAGAAAACCAAAACAATATGCTAGCATTTTTAAGGCAACTTTGGTTTGGAATGCGCAAAAAACAATTTTTATTAATTATCTTGTGAGGGATGTGAGAGAGTGATATAAATCAAAGAATTACGGTTCGAATTTCATCCTCACGGATCCTATTCGCAAAATTTAACCACTCGGATTATTTTCTTTTTTGAAACTTAAAAAATTGGAATGGTGGTAAAAGATTCACCAAAAATGCAAAGGTGGGGTCTGCCATTGATGGCTATTTTGAGGAGCTCCATGGTTGAAATGTTTCTGTTTTCTTTGTTAATCGGGTTCTTTTCGAACTACCTTCGTACATACGCATGTTTTTGTGCGTCTAAATTAAACATACATTTGTATTATTAAATTAAATAATCTTGAAAATATTACCTTTCGTATTTCACATTATTCTGCTCTTATTAAGAATTGCTTTTGATTTTGATTCCGATTTTGCACACTCCACAGCATAAGCTGAGGACAATTCACCTACCCGAAACTGAAAAGTTTTAGGTTAGGCTCGGATGAATATTGGCGTTGTGTCCAAAATCGTGGTTTCTGGTGCTAATTATGCTTCTACAATACTGCAAATGTTATGGATTACCGACTTCTGCATTTTGACATAAATATTGATTCTGACGTCTAATAATTATGGTTTGATTCTACATTTCATTTATTTATCTCGTACCATATTTGTTTAGATTTTAATTTTTGTGTGAATTAGTTCGAATATTTTTTGAGGATGCGGATTTTTCACTGTCCGTTTTTAATTACGAATGGCAACGGTTATATTTAAAGTACGGTAGTATATTTTGATTGAAATTATATTTTTAACAGTATAATAGTTTTAAAAATTTTCTCTCCATGTCCTCCTGCCAATTAGACGTTCGCAGATAGTTGCATCGTCTAATGACTATTTTGTAATAAAACATTCAAGTTAAAAGTAAGTTGTGAGATTTATGACCAGATTACTAATTTGAGAAATTTGTGATTGGAATCATATTCTCAAATACGTATTAAACAACTTCATATGCGTGATTGTTTTAGAATAAGTGTGTCTTCTGCGGATTATTCGTGAGATAAGTAAATTGTGAGGTAACTTAATTTGTCTCTCGGCTCGCTTTTCAGTGCTATCTTTGCCATTGCAAGCCAAATTATGGACGTGTGGCTGTAGCTGCATCTTTGGACATAAGAATTTGGTTGCTCATTTTATCGCTTATTTGGTTGCTCATTTTATCGTTTAGTTTTTAGTTTTTTACCCAGTTTTCTTTAGAAATATGTAATTTTGTTTAGAATCAGTTGAGATTTATAAGCAAATTTTGGACTCTGGACTATTTCTACCTGTTGTGTGGTCGCTCTACTCGTATTTTACTTAAAATTTTAAAATGGAGAATTTCGGAAAATGTTCCATTCTGTAGCGTATTTAAACATTTTCTGAATGTTCCTCATGTCTTCTTCGTTGCTTAACACTCCTGGCACATCTCATTTATTGAACTAATTCTTAAGACGTCACTTATAATTATTTTAAATGCTCTCCAACTTTAAAGGATTGCTCAGCCTAATGCTTGAACCAGATTGCACTACATAAAATACATATTACGAGTATATTAGATATTGCACAATAAACATTTAACAAAAATTACAACACATATGTTTGTAAAATATAATAATGGGATTACATTAAATAGGAATATATTTAAAATATTATTGAAATTAAAAGCTATTATTTTATAACATTTATTATTCTAATGTACGTGACTTGTAACAAAGAGTATATATTTTTAAGACGAGTAACACAGGGGAAGGAAACATCATTCAATTCAAGTAAGTTATACATTTTATGTATTCACATTTATTATTTATAATCTATTTGAATTGAATGACAATGATTTGGAGAAAATTATTGCTTTTTTCACTACGCTTTTCACCTGTATTTACTTTTTTCTTGAATTCTACTTATTAAAATATTAGTAATAAAGATATTTTTTGGTAGTCCTATAACATACCACACAACAACAATATTTAATATTATAAGTTACTTTTTGAATGTATATATGGATTTTTATTATTATTGTTTCCAAACAAGGTAAACATTATTATATTTTTTATTTTATTCTATTTATTTATTTATTTTTTTATTTATTTATTTACTTATTTACAAAGTTGATTCCCAATGGATTTCGTGTCCTTTTAAGGGAATTCAACTTTATAAATGAAGGTACATTATTTTAAATAATTCAATTACAGAATTATGTATTCTGTAATATCGAATTTATAATAGTATTTTTAGTAATAGTAATAGTAATAGTATTTTTTATTTAATTAACTACTAATTATATAAGATATACATATAACTAATTGTGCGCTTGATATTATAAAATAATTAATCTATTTAAATATTACATTACAATAATTAGTTATGAAAGTTAGAAAATATGTATTCTTAAATAACACAAACAAGTTTTATTTAGAATAGAATAGATCTAATAAACTTATAAATTTAAGAATCAAAGTCAAAAATAAATATTTCCTTACACTGCCTTTAAAAATATATAGCCGAAATATATGAATTTAGACTAAAGCCTTACGAAAATAACAAGTTCCATAAATTTTTGCAAAGAGTGTGGGGGCACAGAAGAGAGACGAAGCGATTTGCATCAATTTTTGTAACGAAAGTCAAAACGCAATTGAATTAAAACATAAAAATGCTTAAATCTTGACAACTAATATGTTATTGAAAGAGGAGTAGGTTCCACAAAAAAACTATTCCTAAAAAGAAGATAATAAAATTATTTAAAGCAGACTAATTTTCGTCAACACATTATTAAAAGTTGTAACATTATTTCGAAATTATTCTATAATTCGTAGTGCACTAGTGATTCATTGTACCAATAAGAACTACAACCAGAAAAAACAACATATATTTCCTGGAACAGAATATTATCAGGATAAATTACCTTTATAACATTTTAAATTTTGTCAATTTATTTAAAATGCTTACTAAAAGGTAGTCTCTATCTATTGGTAAATAAATAAATGAATCTTTCAAAAACAAATTAAGGAAATAAAACATGTATTCATTCATCCGTTTATTAGAATTGATATTATCTTCATGGTTAGTTATGTCAGGTTTTAATTTCTTGAAACGGATATAATTTTGTGCTGATTTTTAGTCGTTGCTACTTGAAATGCACAATTTTATCAAAAACATAATTTTGTTAATTACTTAGTGATGGAGACCCTATTCAGCGGAAAATATGTAATGTTTAACTTAAAGTTTGTTAAATTATATGGCTTTAATGTGTGCAACGTAATTCTGTTTTCCTAAAAAATTTGCATTTCGAAGTATAAAAATGAAAATCTTTGTGCGTATAAAGAAATTAAAGAAAACTTTCGATGTAAATAAAATAACGCTTCTCTGGCTAAGAATTATCTTAAATTGATATTTTTATTTATTCATCATAATGTTATAAAATATAAAATGTGGAATCGTGAAAATATCTCCGTCTTAGCAAAGCTTAAAATAAGCAAAACTAGACTAGAAATATTAAATTTTGTGTAGGTCTAAATGGTAAAATACTAAATGTAGTACGTCAAAATCAATAGTGTGCGTTGTACATAAAACCTACATTGTTTTAATAATATCTTTGTTAAACTTTAGTCTGCTCTAGATAAATGGGACCTATTGTGGAAACTATTTATTAAAATAGTAATTATTCAAGATAAATAAAAAAAAAATTAATTTGTATTTATTTGGTTTCAGAATCCCTAGAATTTTCTTCGCGAGAAATTTCAGGTTGATTGTAATTTTTGCAAGATTCCCTTTATAATGACTAAACATAAAAATGCAATCTCTGTTTAAAGGTGCAAGGAAATATTTTATTACATCGAATTTGATTTCATACTTCACTTATTTCTAGTTTGGCGATTTATTGCAATATTGGCTACAGTTAAGCTTTGCACTAAAGCTTTCAATTTCATAAAGGTATTGTTAGGGGTTTCTTCTTGTTATTTTGTGAGTACTTTAATGTTTTCTTTATTCCATAGGAAACATGTAAACTGATGTTTTTTCTTAGATGACCAAACATTAGAACATAAACTACTACGGTGGACAACCCTGTTAGAAAAGTGTATTTTAACATTCAATTTTATAATGTATATCTTGATCTTGACAATGTTAAATGCTCTTAAATGTTTTCATGATTCAACGTCACCGACGACGCATCCACCACCACGAGGCTCATCTTAAAAGTATATTTATATATATATATATATATATATATATATATATATATATATATATATATATATATATATATATATATATATATATATATATATATCTTAAAAATAAATATATACGAGTATATATATATGTATATATATATATTTCTATATATATATATATCTATATATATATATATATATATATATATATATATATATATATATATATATATATATATATATATATATATATATATATATATATATATTCCAAAACAAATAACTTTCCTATCCTTCCAATTGTTATGTGTAAACGGGCTGTAGGAATAGGCCCGGCGTTATCCGGGACACTTGTCCAGTGCTTGGTTCTACATCAATCAATCAATCAATCAATCAATCAAAAGAAAATTATAAAATTGAACTAATTCTAAATGTTGGGCCTAGAAATATCTACAGATTCTTGCTGACATTTTTAAAAAGGTTTGAGATTTGTTCTATTAAAAATAATATTTAAATTTGAACATTTTTTGACGGATTTCAAACAATATTCCAGCCAATTCTGGAGATGTCCACGGGATTTCACTGCCATTTTCAAAAATATCATCCAATCTACTAATTCTATAGGTTTTACTATGTTTTAGAGATGTAGGAAACTTCACAACTTTCATGAATATTTCAAGTTTTATAAAGAGCGAGCTAAATATTATCACAGGTCCTGGATAAAAAATTTCCTGTTTTTATACCGCCAATCGTAGAGATGTCCACAGGTTCTCACCCACATTTTCGAATAGATTACACAATATTATACCGTTATAGTGATTGGCATCCAATTCTAATGGGTTTTGCTATGCCAATAAGAGAATTCATGTTTTCATTTGTACTGCCATTACCAAAGATGTTCATGGAACCTCGTCTACATTTTTCGACAGCTTATAATATTTTCTACCTATGGAGCGAAATAGGGTCAATTGTAATGAGTCTAACAATGATTAATAATAAATACTATTATTTCCTTCTACAAGATTTTATGATTATCTGCAATAGGAATTTATTTTGACATTTCCCACCATGCGACGAATCCGTTTTTATAGATTTGTAGTTTACATTACTCGCTTCATTTTCGCTCCATAGACAGAAATTCGATTCGACGGCACATCATTTAGAATTAGTCCAATTTTATAATTTCCTTTTCAACAGAAATTCCAATTGAAAAAATAATAAATTTAACAGTGTAATTGTTTAATAATTTTTTTTAGCGGAAACATCACTATCATGATTTATCTATTGTTTGATTTCAACCGATTTGATTACGCAAGTGTTACTTTATAAATGTATGCACATACATTGAAATTATTTGATTAGAATAATAAATAATGGAAAAATCATGATTGAAAAACTAAACGTGTGATATATTGATCTCCATTATTGGTGTGTGCGTGTTGCGATCGACTAGGAAAATGTCAATCTTGCTGCTATATTTTGTGGTATCATTTTTAAATATTATGTATTGGCAGAAACCAAAGGATTATTTATTACTTTGTTGGTTTCTGCAACAATTTTCTATGTTGACACCCCATGCCATAAACAACCCTCTGCAATAAGGAAGATGTGGTCATCAATTCTTTATATTACAGTACAGTTGTTTGTGACGCTAGTGGAGAGTTATTTTTACCTCTAGTTAAAATTGTCAACAGCTTGTCCTCATGCTTGACATAGCATTGTGACTACATTAATGCCACTTCACATCGATATTTAAATAATGATTAAAATCTCTGTCTCTAGCATTAATCGATCGAAAGTATGATGAAATATGTTAATATATTTAAAAGATTATGCTAGTTGTTGTGTTGTTGAGATCTTTTCTTACATGAATTTAATGGTAAGAAATGAGCAGAACATTAACTGCATTATAATAAAAAGTTTGCATAGTTTACATGGGTAATTATGGTTTATGAAAAATTGTTGTATACGATTTTGATATCATTGTTTTAATCTTCGATTATCTAAGTGAGTATATTAGAGAGTAAAGATCTAACTAATATTTATTGATGTCGTTACCTATGGTTCATCGCGCCAATACTGATTTTTTCACGGATTCGGGTCGCCAACCCTACAATCCAACCCTTGAGTCGCCTCTTACGACAAGTTTTGGTAACTGTGGTGGTATTCTAATTCATCCTCGTGCGTCGATATTTACGAGCAATGAAAAATGCCCCCCAGCCACAGGGGCTATCTCTTGTACTAATAGTTAAATTGATATGTGTAATAACACGCATATTTCTAACGAATTTTTCAGATACCACTTTAGGAATTGTATCAACTTCAAACCAAATTAATCCGAAAAAATAAAAGGTGTATTTTACTCGAATGTTGATTCTATTACTTTCGATGGCTGTCACTTTAGCACTTTTATCACAATTTTATATATTTTATTCTTAATAAATGAGAGTTTGTTCTTTTATTTTTGTGATAGTTGTAATTGGTTTCGAGCATTCGCTCTTTGTCAACTTTAACTATTGAACCCGGGCCACCAGTGGGGCCTTCCTAAACGAATTTTCCTGCGATGCGTGATGTTCACCATTGCTTAAAGTTGCATCTTGTTGAGGGATGTTGTGTGATATTCCGATATGTTTCGTTATGTTACATCATGAGTTTTTGTTTTTATTTAATTATATAGCTTGCGTTATGTTCCAATAAATCGCGGAATGTTAAGGTTGCGTTACGGTGACATTGTGTGGTTGCACTGATATCGTCTTTTGAGAATGATGTATTTTATGAGTAACAATAATGATTTGTAGCATTCGCTAGATAATTAATGCTCGGATCTTGGTCTTCTTTTTAACATTTCTTTACCTCAAATAAATTTTTAAAAAAGTCGTGCGTCGTTAAGCACGACAATTTTAAAAATTTACTGAGAGAAGTGTTTTCGAGTACCAAAAACCGATTACGATGGGTCCTGATTTCCTGAAAATAAATTTAGTGGGTTAGGGTGACCAGTTGAAGTTAAATTCCCACTATTAAATTTTTTTGGTTTGCACGATATTCCCGATTTCTTATTTTTGTTGGCTCGCACGAGTTTGATACAAATTGTTGTAAGGGAGTTTTAATTGCTAGGATGGGATCCGTTGCCTTTCTTTATTTTTCTTCGGCTTTTTATAAAAATTGGCGAGGGAGGGTTTCGAGTTCCAGGAGTCGATTACGATCGATTCTTAGTTCGAGAAAATCCATACAGTGGGTCGTCCAGTGAAGCCCGGATTGTTTCTTCCATTGTTTCTTTTCTTGCTACACACGATTTTGGTAAAAATTGATAAACGGGATATTTATAATATCAAGAATCGATTTCATTGGGTTCTAATTCTGAAAAAATTCAATGGGGCCCGGGACCCTTTCTATGTTTTTCAACTCGATTTATGAAGATAGTTCTCTAATGATAGGAATGCATTGCGATGGGTCCTAATGTCTGGGAAGGCCGTTTAGGAGGTCTACCGCTGGAATCTGGGTCCTATTTTTTTGAAAATAAATTGGCTGGAATGCTTTGGATATAAATTGGTGAGGGGTGTTTTTGAGTACCAGGAATCGATTCCGATGTTTCCTTATTGATGAGGGTGTTTGGTGCGACTTAAACCTTCTTCTTACATTTTATTTTGTTGCACCGCTTTTGAAAAAATTTGATAATACGAGGTTTTCGGATGGACCGTCGTGTACATGCACCTAGCTGCGTGATGTTATATCATGCTGCACAATATTGCGTTATGTTACACCATGTTGTGGGATATTGCATTACGGTGTATTTTATTACGTGAAGTTTTATCATGTTGCATCTTATTGAGGGATGCTGAGAGATGGTTCACTACGTTACGTCATGTTGCACTATGTTGTGTCATGTGTACGATATTTCATGATTTTATACCATGTTGTGTCATGTTGGTTCATGCTGGGTCTTAAGATTTGGATCGATTTTTATAAAAAAATGGTAAGAATGGTTTTCGAGTGCCAAAAATCGATTGTGATGAAATCTAAATTGAAGAAAATTTGTTTAGGAGTTCGTAAATAAGATCCCTATTTAATATTTTCGAGTGTCAGAAAACAACTGCCATGGATCATGATTTTGGGAAATTAGTTTAGAATTGCTAAGGTTTCCTCATTATGTTGCATCTTGTTCCACAATAGAACTATTTTAAACCTACGATAGGATTTCAAAATGAGTTTAGTATGTAATTTTGAAAAATGTGTAAATTAGATGGAATGAAGATATTTCTCAAACGAATAGTATGAAACTCTTCGAATAGTATGAAATATTGTTCTCTTTTACAAAGTAAGTATAGTGTATGAAAACGAAGTTAACTTCGGTTAGATTATCATCATTCACGAAAAGACTGTTATTTTTAATTTTGCCGCGTTATGATAGAGCAATCGTCTGATTCAGGGAATTGGTCAAGAGAAACATCAGAGTTAGATATCTCGATAATTTAAAAGAAAAATAGTTTAATTTTCATTTCAGATCATTTAAGTACCTGTTCTGGGTGCTTAGACTTAGCAAATTAAATTTTATTCATCCTTTGGTCATTCTTAGCTTTATTCATTTAATCGATTTTATTTTTTCTCGGCGTATCGGTAAAAAATCGGGAATTCTTTGTTTGACGTCCATTTAATTTTAATTTTCTTAGTGGAGCCTTTGAAAAGGTATTTTATGTTCTGGGGTAACATAAATAGCGATGTTATATTTCGGATGATTAACCATAATTATTTTAAAACTAAAATTTGATATTTTAATTTAAGATATGTCTTTGCTACCTCTGGTGCTTTTAAATAGTGGTTATTCCAATTTCATCTCAATTAAATACTTGGCAAGATGCAAATTTAAATCCCGTTTTGACCTCAACATAGTTATTAAATAATTCTTTGACGTTAGTTCCGTCGAATCTCAACTGAGGAAACCGATTCATATACCCAGACATCCGGTCGCTTTATTGACATCTCAACTCTCAGTGTACATTTTTTAATCAATTTAGCATATCGAAATGCTAAATTTCGCGTTTGCACGTAAGTTAGGTCATCGTTTATTTTTTAAGAACATAACAAATAAGGTTCTAACTTATGTTCTTCATCGTTTGTGTTATCTTATGTTTCCGATGCAGAAGATTCGCACATTCCAGTTTCACCTTCGCTTCACTGGCTTAACGTTTTTAAGAAATATAACTCTCTTAAGGTAGTGGTATTTTATAGCATTGGGGCTAAATAAGCTCGCTTAATTTTGTCCCATATGACATGCTTAAAATAATCCCGTATCGTGTTTTTTTTTTTCAATAAAATTATAAAAAAATGTTAAACCAATATGATAATTGAAAATTAAATACATTTTTAATAAAATTAATACAACAAATATTTTAATGCAATAAAAGTATACTCACATTTTCAGTTTTACAATCAGAACCGATCCTTACTGAAATATAAAAAAATTACTATTGTTTACAAAAAGCGAACATTTCCATCTTATACAATGGCGCGACTGAATTGCGGTGTAAATTTTTAACCCGCGCTTACTGTAGCCTGTCTTCCCTTACCGGATATGATATATTGATAAAATTTTTACAAATAGTCAATTATACCATTTCCATTTGTTGAACGCTGCAGGCCAATTTTAAGCTTAATTTTAATATTTTAATATCAAAATCAAAAAGCTTGCTGCAGTTGATCCAAAGATCAAAATAAGAAACCCATCCAACCAGTTGCTTCCTAAAATAAATCAAACAAAGAATCAAACTCTAATTATAAACGTAAAATCTGAAATACTTATCTGAATGTTACAGTAAACGCGTTGATCGTCCTTTTCCGCTTCACAAAATTTTATCTCATAATTTACATAATGCATTTTTTTTTCCGATTTTTTACACTCCACGCAGCAATAGCTGGGGAAAATTCACCTACCCAAAACTGAGAAGCTTTAGGTTAGGCTCGGATGAGTATCGATGTTGCGTCCAAAATTGTGGTTTCTAGTGCCAATTATGCTCTCACAATACTACAGATGTTCTGGATTAGTGCCTTCTGCATGTCGACGAAATGTTGATTCTGGCATCTAATATTTAAATTTTATTTTTGATCCAGTATAATATAAGCAATTATTTCTGAAACGTTTGATTATAGAATTTGGTCGTTTATATCATTGCTTATATTCCTTTTTTACGGTTTGTATCATATTGTATCGGTTTATAATGTCACCTTAGAAATAATTGATTTATGAAGTTTAGAACTTCGAAAAATTCTATTTCCTTGGGATCCTGATTATTTTTATCTATCCTGATTATTAATATTTTTATTTTTATTATTTAGTGTTGAGTGATATTTCGTTTTCTGCTTGTAGGATATTTTGTATTAATATATTGTTTATATATTTCTTAATTATTTCTGATTTTTTTTTTATTTTGAGGATATTATTAGCAGTTCCATTTGTATATTATCCCTCTGGATCCCACTGGAGAGCTGGCACAATTAAACAACATAAGTGTCTGTCAATAATTATAACACCTGTAAAATTAGTTTGATAAAGGCAATTCATTGCCTTTATCAAACTAATTTTACAGGTGTTATAATTATTGACAGACACTTCTGTTGTTTAATTGTGCCAGCTCTCCAGTTCTGAGGATTGCTCAGCATAATGTACGAACATAAACTTGACTGACATAATAGTTTTAGTTAATTTTTTTCAAATAGATATAAACATAGAATCAAACAATAAACAAAATAATTATTACTAAACATTTATTAAATTTAAATATTGAATTACATAACATTCATATAAGAATACATTGAGTTTACAAACAATTAAAGAAAATATTATTTTGAAATTTTCAACTATTTTCAACCTAACACATTTAACAAATTATTTACTAGTTAAATCATTTTACAATAATCGGAACAAATTTATTTGTGTGATTAATATTATAAGATAGTCTCCTTAAATTTTGCTAGTAGTATAATGAATAGTAATAATACGAGTAAAAGTAAAAAATAGACATATAAAAAAGTAAACAATTTTAATTTATGATGTAAAACTTTATGTGGAAAACTAAAAATAAATTTTTTCAAAACATGTTTTCTAATTTATTATAATAGAACCCAATACTTTAACATATTTATAATATTTTACTAATAGTTAAACATGTGTTCTTTTCGCAATTGTTGATGGTTGCTAAATATTTTGTAATGTATCGTTTGTAAAACATAATGCGTTGTAATACATATATTGTGAAACTAAAAAATTGCTCTAAAAATTTTGTAACGTTTGATCTTAAATATAACATTTCCATAAAAATTAAATCGAATGATATTTTTTGGGGGTATACCGACTCAATTTTTAAGAAATATTTCTGTGTATTTCTTTCCTTAAAATTGTCCCGTAATAGACGGATTTAGTTTAAAACCATGAAAAAATTACTAGCATTTTAAAATTTTTAAAATGCTTATAAACCAATCATAAACCAACTGAATAAATTTTTTGTTGTTGTGTGCTTCTTTTGGGCTGGATTCTTTAATGCATAGTGTTATTAGGGCATATTCAAATACGTGTATTCATCACGTCTTTTCTGAAACATTTCTATTCAGATTCTCCCTTGAGATTAAAACTTTATATCTACATGTGACTGACCATAACACTATTATACTAGCATTAAAATCACTCAATCCAATTAAGAATATCCCGTGATATCAAACTCGATGGCAAACAAGAATTAATTATTGCAATTTATCAGAAAATTTGACGTATTGTGATTCTCTACTGATGATCCAAATTTGGCCTATTCGATTTTTATTAATAAACTTACCGATGAATTGAATAATAATAAATCGATCACGAAATTCCCAAGGCATGATTTCAAAATTAAACCATGGATGTCAAATTCATTACGGAATTTGATTAATTGTAAAAACAATTTAGTCAAAAAATAGAGAAAGAATCAAAATAATGCGACGCTAAGCACAAAATGTCAAAGCGTAAATACCAAACTAAAATACTTAATTCCACAAACCAAAGGACGATTTTTTAAAACTAAGTTTTGTTCTGCTGTAGACTTAAAATCTAAATGGAAGGTTGTTAATGGCATTTTAAACAATATACCAGGCAAAAACGCAATTCCATCAATTGATGTTGGTGATAATAGAATTGAAGCTGATCCGCCTAAAATTGTCAATATTTTTAATAAATTTTTTATTAACGTACCTAATGACATTTTGGTTGCGAATGAAGAAAACGTTTACATTGATGATACTGTTAGAAATACGTACGCATAAGTTTTTTCTTTTTCCCTGTTTGTGAAAGTGAAATATTCACTATCGTAAGTGAACTAAAAAATAGTGTTTCTTACGGTATTGACGAAGTATCCTATGTAATCTTGTATTATCGACTAGATAACGTATTTTATGTTATTTTCGCTAACTAATTACATTTTTTACATTTGTTACGCCATATAACGTAAAAAAATTCACGTAGTTAATACAATTATTTACGTATAAATAATAGCGTAATTAATGTATCGTATTTAATCTGCACAACACTGGACCCGATTGACGGACTGCAGTGTATGCCACATGATCTTGAGATTTTGCTTAATTTTTTTAAATGAGATTATGTTATCTTTAAACTAGGCGAAAACTAAATACAGGGTATTTCGTTCAGTCTGCAAACCTATTCCTACATTACCTATAGTTTTGCTGTAGCAAATGTAAATATTGAGCTTGTGGCAACTTATAGGTATTTAGGAATGATTTTAGACTCGCATCCTAATTTGGACGGTCTGCTCAAAAGTTTCTCTAATAATTGGTTTTTCGAGTAAGGTCGTTCATTATATAGAATTACTTATGGTCTCGTTGTTTATGGCAACCCATCCCAATCACGTTTAAGGAAGCTAGAAATTTTACAGAACGTTTGTATTAAAGCTATGCATATATAAATTACCAATTCTTGTTCGTCGAGTGATTTACATACTCTAAAGACCGAAAACATTTTAACACTAAAAGTCTTATATTTCATGCAGACTGTCAAATATATCTATAGGATAAGATATGATACGTTACGCGTGTGTAATATTAATTTAAATCCGTATAATCACCAATATCTTAAGCGTAATAAAAATAATCTGAAATTGTATACAATTTTTAATGAGTATGGCCGCAAACGAATTAGTTTCATAGGCCCTAAAATGTATAACATTATATTAATTTTAGAAAACGAATAATTAATTTCCATGCGTAATATTATTTTCAGTCAAATTAAAGACAGTAAACCGAAGCTAGAAACTACAAAATTCGTTGCGATCATTAAAACTAAAAAGATGTTGGAATCACTAAACAATTATTGAAAATAAGAATTAAGGGATATGTTTCTGACGCAAATCACCCAATCGAAATACTCCAGCCACCATATTATGTCAACATTCGCGCATGACACAGGGCATACCTCTGGTTTCACGATCGTAAAAATCCTTGTACATGAAAAATATTACGATAATCGTTTTTTCTTGGTACACATTAAAGCAAATGTAAACATAGTAGTTAATAAAAAAAAGGGTGTCGCGAATGATTTAAGCAGGGATTGTTCGGGTGTCATTGAAAACATTAATAAGCTTTCAAAATATAGAAGATTAATCAAAAATTGCAGCAATTTTAATTACCAACCACCTTGCGTTTATAACGATTTTTTTACTGAATTTATTTGAAAAAAAAAACTAAAAGCTTTTCGGCAATCAAAGCTTTTAGTTTTTTTTTTGCTGTATTAAACCGTTTTACACAAACAATTCTATTCGCCAGCCGTTCGTAGGAATTTCAGGAAATTCATGTATGTACATGCATATGCTTATAAATTATTCGAATACAATGATAAATATTGAAAAAAGACATGATTAAAAACTAAAAGTGCCAAATATTGCACCCGCAATTGCTATTGTGGTTTTCGTGTTGAGTCGATTTCAAAAATTCAAGTTCATCTAATTCTATAAGCGCCATCGTTTTCCGAATTTAAAAGATTAGTGTACAAATAATATGATTCATCTTTCAAGTAGGTCGCGAGTCGTCCGTCGCACCCTTAGGTCCAACCCTTATGTCGCCTCCTACGAAAAGTTTTGGAAACTGAGGTAGTTTTCTAAGGAGATGAGCACTGCATTCCCCCCTCCCAGCCACAGGGGCGTTGTCTAGTAGTTTATTTACAACTATATACTATTGGTATATAAGATTAATACAACTTATAAGATTAAACTTATCCTATTAAGGCGAAAAATTATTTAATTATATTTAAATTGGCCATTTTACGAAACTGTAAGCCTCCTTGTATTTCCGGGCAGTGATTAGGTTAACATTGACTGTAAACTTGGTTTTGTATTTACATAATTAATTTACCCTATTAACGAGATCAAACTAGATTACAGATAAACAAATAAAAACGATAAATGTCCGAAACGTTATGTACAATATATTATAATATTTACAATTTGTTCAACAATTATTTACTATTTCTTTATCTTTATAAAATTCGATGTGCCTGCGTCTTATTATATTTCTTATACGACCTATTTAACCAAATAAAAAATTTCCTGCACACTGCCTATATCATTTATATTTACAATAACTAATTAATTTAACGTTGTGTTAAAACTATTCGAATTTAAAATTTGGTATTAGTTAAAAGTGTTTATGTTTTATTATTGTCATTAAATTATTCTAATAATTATTGAATGTGATGTGTAAATTTTAGGTTTTTAATGAAATAATTTGTTGCCGTTGTCTCTATAATGTAGCTTTTGTGTTGCCCATACATCATTTTGTAGCGCGTCTCCTTCAAATTTTTTCGAATGAGCATCGAAAGCCACCCGAATTTGGGTAACCGCGATGTTTTCTGCATCACGTTATGATGAGCTAAATACTTTAAAGTACAATGTACATTGATAAATTTATCAGCTAACATACACAATCAGTTTTATTTTTGTGTTTTAATTTTGAAATAGATGTATTTACAGAATAGATTTCCTTATAACATAAATAAATAAATAATGCATTGGGGCATTGCATCATCGAAATATACAATTATGAATACTTACACTATTTTTGCCTATCTATAAATGTAAGAGATAATTCTTATACATAAGTATTATGAATAATTTTACGTATAGTATGTACATTAACTTATCTTTATTTCTATAATAATTATTCGGTAACTTTAAGAGATACAAATCCAGAGTATATTTACATTTGATTGGGTAAAATCGCATAAACCAATCAGTTCTGAAAATGTACGTCTTAAAGTCTTGTTTGTGAACTTGACATTTATTAGTAAGACTTAGATTAGATCTCCACGAGAAATCTCAATAGAAAACGGTTTCAGTTTATTCCATAACTTTGATTTTGCACCTTAATGTTATTTGGTACTAAGAAAATTTTAATGAAAGTGCTAAAAGAGGGCTACTTTTAGCACTTTCATTAAAATTTTCTCTTTTTTCTTTTGCTCAAAACTTCTAAATAAAATAAAATAAACTAATTTTATTCTGTAATTTTGTTATGAAAACCCGAATTAAACTAATATTATTCTATTCTATTTTTTTAAACAACCATTTAAAGGCCACCTAATTAGCGCCACTTCCCATGCGAGTTAATGATGAACCATTTGTTTTATATGAGAAACAGCCTTCCGTTTATATAATTTTAATATTTTACTTATTAATTAATTTTATAATTAAAATTAAACCTAGTTTTAAAATATACAACAAGATGTTAAATAATTTACGGTAAAAGGCAAATGTTATAGAAAAGAAGGACAAATAGATCAGTTGCAGTCTGATTATACGAATTCATATAAACACTACACACGCGTAAGCTCTCATTTCTTATTCTGTATATAAAATATATTTGACAGTCTGCATGAGTAGCACATAAATCTCGAAAAACCTTTTTTTAGCCAGGAACAAATGCTAAAATGGTATGCACGGAGAAACACTTTACAAAATTGATTCTAATATTCAAAATGTATAAAAGCAAAAAGAAACAATTTATGAAAATAATCATTAATTTTGTTCTGAATTTTATAACTAATATTTCTAAAATATTTCATTTTTGTCAAATTTATCTAATCTATTTTGAAAGTGCTCTAATCTGTGACTCCACGTGCATGTTGATAAAATCGTTCCCGTGAAAACCAATTTGTTTGTCCATTTCGATACAATCATTGCAAATTTATCGGTTAAACAAGAATTGATTTTTTCTTTAGTGGTGTCGGATCTATTAATTTTGAAAACAAAATATCATTTAAACTAGAACCTGACCGACCAACAATTTTGAATTATAACTTTTAAAAAAATGTCTTAATTTCTCGAAATAATTTTTTTTTATATAAGGTTGTAAAATTCTGATAAAGATTTCTTTTTTTTAAATAACATTATTTCTTATTTTTTGGGATAATGGTTATTTAATAATGTGTTTTCTAAAAATTTAATGTAATTATAATAAAATTTGGTATTTTAGAACTTTTTGAATACAAATTTTGATTGTGTTAATTTTGTAAGAGGTAGGAAGCCAATAAACAAAATTTAGATGTCGACCAGACCAGGAATTTTTATGGTACAAACCAATTAAAAGAAATTTTTTCATCGGGCTCATGCGTCAATAATAAATCTAAAAATGAAGTTTTGTGCTCAATTTCTTATTAATCCATCTCTAAAAATTTGAAAAGCGGATTTAGTGCCACTGGAGTATATCCTTTTAATGCTCAAAAAGTATTGGATAAAATTCCAGGTGGTTCGTCGGTTAACCCTGACCCTGTTCTCGAAACATCATTGGTGTCATTTCTAAAAACACATCGATTTACATCAAAACCCCGCACTGCAACCAGGAAAAGGAAAATGAATGTTATTTCAGGCAAAAGTATTACCAGTTTAACCAGTGAATCAGAAAGCAGCGATTTTCAAGATCAACAAATTTCTGACCAAGATATGGACGTGTCAGAAGAAGTAGAATGTAAAGGGATGGGATGTATATTATCACTTATTTATTTTTAATTATTATTTATTATTATATTATATATATTATACATTATATTTATTTATTATTAACATAGTTGCTTCTTCCTCGAGCAACCAAATCTATCTCTTTTTATATTAACTTAATATTAATTATTACAATATTTTGTAATGCCTAATAAACATATTTTATCGTTATTGAATTATCGTAAAAGAAATAAATTTCGAAATATAAAATGTGTTTATTTTACAAAATACAATTTCATGGAATTTCTTCGCATCATTAAATATTTTCGCGCGTGCAATGTTTCGAAATGTTAAGTATATTGTACCGCGTATGATGTCGAAATTTCCATGACAAGTGTGTGGCATTACATCCTTCCCCTTTAGAAAAATTTACCAATTGAAGATTAGTAAATTTTTTTATTATCATTATTATTTTTGTTTATTTATATATATATATTTTTTATTTAGCTTCTAAAATATTATCTTGTTATTCTAATTAAGTAATCTTAATTCTACTCAAATGAATTCATCTTAAATTTATATGCTTATAAAAATTACATTCTTGTTTTTATTTTTTTAGACGGTTATTGTGTATTTCTTTAATTTCATTCTCTATTTTAATCTTCGAGTTCACATCATTTCTTTCCACTATTTCGAAAGGTCCAGTATAATTACTTTCAAGCTTTCTTCTGTTACCCCTTTTCAGATAAACAAGATCACCTACGCTGAAATTTCCTGGATTTATTTTTTTATCTAATTCCTTTTTTCTATTTTCTTTGGTTCTTTTCAATAATTCATTAGCTTTTTTGTGAGCCTCTTGTAATCTAAACCTAACTTCTTCGGCATAATTATCATAATTATAAATCGGATTCGTTTTTTCAGTATCTATGAATGATGGTATGGTAGCTAACTTTCCAAACACTAATTCATATGGAGTGTATTGTGTATCGGTATGTGGAGTTGTATTATACGAGAATACAAAGTATGGTAACCATTCATCCCAGTTGCCGTTGGTAGTGAAATTATTTAAGTATTCATTTAAAACTCTATGGTTTCGTTCTATTGAACCCAAGGTTTCATGATGATGTGGTGTAGAGTTGACTTGATTGATTTTTAGTAATTTACAAATATTTTTCATTAATTCATTTAAAAATTCAGTTCCCATATCTGTTTTTAAAACCTGGAAAATACCATATTTTAACACAAACTTTTCTACTATTGATTTCGCAATGGTTATGGCTTCTTTATTTATTAATGGAATTGCTTCTATGTATTTGGTTAATTCGCATTGTATAGTTAATATGTATCTAAATCCATTTGAAATCTTCAGTGGTCCTACCGTATCTACTGCTACTACTTCAAAACTATTCCCTGGTGTTTCTGTAATTTTCATTTTCTCTTTCGTATGCCTGATTATCTTATTCTTTTTGCAAGATTCACATTTATTTACAAAATCTTTGACCATTCTACTCATATTTTTCCACACATATCTCTGTTTTATTCTACAGATTGTTCTTTTAACACCTGAGTGACCTCCAATTGGATTCGTGTGATTTTCTAAAATTATTCCTAACATTTCTTCGGTATCTATTATTCTTTTCGGCGGTTTATAAATTATTATTTTTAAATTATTTTCTTCTTTTTTACCTTTTTTTGAGTTCTGCAGAACATTAAATTTATTTTTGAATTCATTAATATCTATGTGACTAAAAATTAAATCGTTGCTTTTCAATGCTAGTTTATCTATTTTCAGGTTTTGCATGCAATTAATTAACTTCTCCAATTTTGAATTCATTTCCATAATTGGATTATTGCTAATCAAAATAGTCACAGTTTTTAACCATTTGTTGTCATTGCCGAATTTATTTATAACCTGCAAACCTGTTGGTACATTTCTAAATTTATTGTTTTTAGTTTCTCGCGAGTTTTCTGTTTGTTCATACACAAACCTTAATTCTCTTAATTTCTGTACTTCAGTTATAGATGTACATTCCCAAGCGTAGAGTTGATCGGGCTCTTTTCTTGGTACATCTACACTAAAATCTTTAGAATTTTCATCCAGTTTATTTTTCATACTTCTAGTGATTACATTAACTTTTTCTTTTGGTATTAATGCTTTTAATGCTTCAGTGTCCCAAACTATTCTAGATAAAGCATCTGCATTGGTATTTAGTTTACCTTGTTTAAAAATTATGTTGAAATTGTAGTCAATTAGATCTAATCGTATTCTGGTCATTTTAGACGATGGATTCTTATTTGTAAACAGACTTACCAGTGGTCTGTGGTCAGTTACCACAGTAAATTGTCTACCGTAAAGGTAAGGTTTAAAATAATTTATGGCCCAATGTATAGCTAATAGTTCTTTTTCAATAACTGGTTTATTTAGTTCGTGTTTATCCATAGATCTACTTGCGAAGGCAATTGGTAGATCTTTCCCAACTTCACCTTGTGATAAGATAGCACCTAACGTGAAATTTGATGCATCCGTTGTTAGAACAAATTCTTTATCAAAATTTGGATACTGTAGGATTGGTGGATTAATTAATTTTGTTTTAAGTAAATTAAATGCTTTTTCACAATCGTCAGACCAAACAAACACTGTTCCCTTTTTTAATAGGTTATTGAGAGGTTTCGCTATCAAAGCAAAGTTATTGATGAACCTTCTGTAATAGTTACAGAATGCAACGAATCGGCGTGTACTATCCGAATCGGTTGGGCGAGGATAATTTTTAATCACTTCATATTTCGCAGGGTCAGGCTTAACCCCTTCACTTGTGATGTAGTGACCTAAATACGTGACTTCCTTTTTCAAGAAATTACATTTAGATGGATTGATTTTTAAATTATAGGCTCTTAATCTTTTAAATATTTTAATTAAATTATTATTGTGGTGTTTCATTCCACAACCAAAAACAATTATATCATCCACGTATAGAAACGCAAGTTCCTCTAGACCAGCTAATGCTATTGATAGCATTCTTTGGAAGCTGTTCGTGGATATTTTGAGTCCAAATGGTAACTTTTTAAATTGAAAGTGTCCTTTATTCGTCGAAAAGGCTGTCATAGGACGAGATTCCTTCTCTAGTTCTATTTGATGAAAAGAACTAGTTAGGTCTAACGTCGAAAAATATTTCGCTCGGCCTAAATTATCTAATATGTCCTCTAGACGAGTTAATGGAAATTTATCGTCTATAATTTTTTTATTTAATTGCCTATAATCTACAACTAATCTCCATTTTCTATCACCTTCAGAAGATTTTTTTGGGACAATTAACAATGGAGAATTATACGGGCTGATTGAAGGTTCTATGATATCATTATTTAAAAGTTTTTCGATTTCTTTATCTATTTCATTATATTGAGCTTTTGGCAACCTATAATTTTTTATATAAACAGGCGTATTATCCTCTTTTATTATTTCTTGCTTGTAAAAATTGTTAGTTGTTAATGTATCACCAGAAACGTAGAAAACATCTGTAAATTCCCTACAAATTTTAAAAATTTCCTCCTTTTCGTAATCATTATTATTTTCCATGTTCAATTCTTTAATTATTTTCGTGTACCGTTCTTTATTTGAAATGTTAGTGTCTTTAGTGTTCCGTATTATATGATAATTACTTAAATTCTTTAATTTTGGTTCATATTTATCTATTTGCACTGCCTCTTCATTAGTGTTTATTATTCTTATATGTGCAATACCATTCTTAGGAATTATTCCATTGCAAATAAATACTCCTTTACTTATTTCTTCATTTAAAATTATACTATCTTCACTTCTTTTAATATTTAGAGCTTTCAAAATTTCTGTTCTCGCTGGTATTGTAAAAGTATTTTGTGTTGGAAGATTCGTCTCCAAGGGTAGGATAATTTCTTCATCTACAGAGTTAATAGTGATTGTGTAAGTTTCATAATCAATCTTACATCCATTTTTGCTCAAAAAATCCCTACCTATTATTCCATCTGTGTTTATGGGGAAATTTGTTTCAACTATGTGTATATTTTGTTTAATAATATGATTATGGAATTTAAAGTTTGTATATACAGTGCCTAATGAATATGTTTCGGAGTCTGTCACTCCCGTTATTCTACATCTATTATTACTATCTATAGCTATATTTTCTCTTAATTTATCCACTTTGCAAACAGTGATATCCGATCCTGTATCAACCAGAAATGTCAAGACGTCTCCGGACAAATCTGATTGTAACATTACCAGACTTCCTGAATTTGCATTTATATGGAAAATTAGTGAATTGCTAACTCGTTCAATTGTTTTGTTATATCCTCCTGTGATGTTATCGGAGGAATAGCCCCGTTTCCCGACCTTTGTAATACATGTATATTTCGGTTTCTTCGATTTTCATTATTATAATTTTGATTTCTATGACTTTGATTATTATAATTCTGATTTCTATAATCAAAATATCCTTGGTTATAATTATTATTTTGGTTTGAGAAACGATTCGAATTTCGTTGTCCATAATTTGCATTACCACGATATAAATTATTTTTGTGTTGATAACTATTGCTATTTCTATAGTTATTATAATGTTCACTATTATAACTGTTATTGCTCCGACCGGCAATTCTGCTGTTCCTATTAAATTTCTTTCTGGTAAATTGAGATATATGGTGTTTAAGTTGTGACACATTTTGTGTGTCTGTTTGAAAAACTTTTGAGGCCTCTCTTGCTACTTCGATAGCCTCAGCTAAAGTTTTTGGTCTAGCTGCCATTACAGTGGGTTTCAATATATCTATTAATCCCTCTTTGAATGCATTTAAACCCAATTGATCCGATATCAAATGTACGGTTTTTATATCTGCATCAGCTAGGATTTTTACTTGTACACTATTTAGTTCGTTAACTAACTTTTCAATTTTTTCTATATAGTGTTCTATTTTACCCGTTTGCCTGGCTCTATGTATTTCAGATTGTATCTCTAGTGGAGAACGCCTTAAGCCAAACACTTTGTAAAATAATTCTTTTAGCTTCTTAAAAGTTTCTGGTTTTTCCTCTAACGTGATTTTTGATTTTACACTATCACTAATTCTAGCCGCTAACACAATCGCGATCAATTTTGGTTGATCAGCTATTTTTAATTCGTCATGTAACCACTTGACCAAACTTAAAAATTTTTCTAGATCTTTGTGTTCACCTGTGAAGATCGGTAACACTTTAATAACTTCACTAATTTTTAGATCCATTTTCTTCTTAAATGGCATTTAAATATTACACATAATCTAAATTAATTCTATATCTAATTTATATTGGAAATTTGATCACACCAGAAATGAAATTAAAGGGAAATTATATGTGTGTCATAAAATTATTTTTCAAAGCATATTTTGTTAATTGTAACTTAATAGGTGGTGACTACACACTCATTAAAAAATAAAAAAAAATATTTATAAAATATGTTGTGCAATTGGATCTTCTTGACATCAATTTTTTTTTGTTCTATATTCATATATATACTATACTATCATACTTATTCATGTTTATTGTTTAAGAGTTTATTACTCTTGTTAAATTTGTAACAATTTTTTTCTTTGCATTTTCGTATGCTTTCTTAATTATATAGATTATAGCTAATATTATTATTACAACTATTGTTACCTTAAAATACCCTGACATGTCCGTATTGTTTGATGATTGATGGTCATTGCTGACGGTCTTCTGGTTGCTCTGGACAGCCTCAAGGTTCCTCGCGCCATTGAAGAAATCCATTTCTTTTTGTGTATACCCAAATTTTAAGTGGGGGTTTCCACTCTCGTCTATCAATTTTTTTTTTTATATTATATATACTATATATAGTGTGGTGCGACGGACACCCAACACTTTAGATTCATTTTTTTTTTATTATATTCCGTATCTATTATTTATTATCAACATTTTTTTTTTTTTAATGTTTCACTGCACAGTTTAAAAATAAATATATACGTAATGTTGTTTAATGCACCATTATTCACTTATTTGTATTAAATTTACTTTTCACGCGTTGTATATTACTAAAACTTATCACCGCAAATTCACTATACATTCAGATTCATATTCGGCAAGATCGCCATGTAAAGGGATGGGATGTATATTATCACTTATTTATTTTTAATTATTATTTATTATTATATTATATATATTATACATTATATTTATTTATTATTAACATAGTTGCTTCTTCCTCGAGCAACCAAATCTATCTCTTTTTATATTAACTTAATATTAATTATTACAATATTTTGTAATGCCTAATAAACATATTTTATCGTTATTGAATTATCGTAAAAGAAATAAATTTCGAAATATAAAATGTGTTTATTTTACAAAATACAATTTCATGGAATTTCTTCGCATCATTAAATATTTTCGCGCGTGCAATGTTTCGAAATGTTAAGTATATTGTACCGCGTATGATGTCGAAATTTCCATGACAAGTGTGTGGCATTACAAGAATCTAAAAATAGATCCCGAATATATTGAAGCGGTAGCTGAAAATGTTATAATTGGTACGTTCGTTTTGGCCAAATTTATGTAAGGAAGTCGAAAATCTGTTCAGTACAAATATATTTGTGTAGTCAAAGATATTATTGATACTAACCAATATGAAGTACTTTGTTTAAAATCTTGCTCTGGAAATAAAACAGTTTTTAAAACCGTGGAATCCGACATATCGACAATCGAAATTGATGATATTATTGCAGTACTACCCATGCCAGAAATAATAGAAGAGGCTGGGCAATTCTTGTATAAATTCAAGTTTGTTGTAGACGTGAAGGAGATATAGAAGTATTACTTCTTTTTAGTTTATCTTTTACTTGAACTTTAACGTTTTTGTTTAAAATTACTGATTATACACATGAAAGATGTATACCTATACGAGTACAAATTGAATTTAATAAATCTTATATGTTCCAAAATATGTTTACATTGTTTTCTTAAATAATTATCTTCTTTCCTGCTTATATTTATAAATCTTACCTAAATTACTGTGGTTACTTCCTTTAAAATGGGCGATCAAAGACACCTCTACCAAAAGACTATGGACTATTTCAGAAGTCTGTTGATCGATTTCAAAATCCGTTCGACATTGATATAGCTTATAACGCAGAGAACATTTATATGATAAAACATTGGGGTGATCAAAGATGCCCCAAATAATGTTTGAATTTGATCACCACCTAAACAAAAGTTAGTAAATCTACTGATCTGTTTTCTTGACTCCAAACACGTTAAAATGCATCTTTGACATAGTATCGTAATTTTTAATTCATTAAAAGTGTATTATTATTATTATAACGTGTAAAATCATATCAAATTAAAAGTTTTTTTTTATCAATCCCACCCCATTGTACGGTATCTATAAATGTAAGAGATATTTCTTATACATAAGTATTATGAATAATTTTATGTATGTACATTGACTTATCAATTATGTGCACTGTGTATTTTCATATTCATTTAATTATTAAATTAACTATTTTTATACTATTTCGATAATAATTATTCGGTAACTTTAAGAGATACAAATCCAGAGTATATTTACATTTGATTGGGTTTAATTGGGTAAACCAATCAGTTCTGGAAATGTACGTTTAAAAGTCTTGTTTCTCTTTCTTTATTAGTTATTAATCTATATTTGAAAGACTTAGATTAGATCTTCACGAGAAATCTCAATAGAAAACGGTTTCAGTTTTTTCCATAACTTTGATTTTGCACCTTAATGTTATTTGGTACTGAATTAATTTTTCTAGCCCTCTTTTAGCACTTTCATTAATATTTTCTCTTTTTTCTTTTGCTCAAAACTTCTAAATAAAATAAAATAAACTAATTTTATTCTGTAATTTTGTTATGGAAACCCTAATTAAACTAATATTATTCTATTCTATTTTTTTAAACAACCATTTAAAGGCCACCTAATTAGCGCCACTTAACATGCGAATTAATGATGAACCATTTGTTTTATATGAGAAACAGCCTTCCGTTTATATAATTTTAATATTTTACTTATTAATTATATGTTAAATAATTTACGGTAAAAGGCAAATGTTATAGAAAAGAAGGACAAATAGATCAGTTACAGTCTGATTATACGAATTCATATTAACACTACACACGCTTAAGCTCTCATTTCTTATACTGTATATAAAATATATTTGACAGTCTGCATGAAATGTTAGGCTTTAATTGATAAAATATTTTTAGCCTTAATATGAGTAGCATATATATCTCGAAAAATCTTTTTTTAGCCAGGAACGAATGCTAAAATGGTATGCACGGAGAAACACTTTACAAAATTGATTCGAATATTCAAAATGTATAAAAGCAAAAAGAAACAATTTATGAAAATAATCATTAATTTTGTTCTGGATTTTATATCTAACATTTCTAAAATATTTCATTTTTGTCAAATTTATCTAATCTATTTTGAAAGTGCTCTAATCTGTGACTCCACGTGCATGTTGATAAAATCGTTCCCGTGGAAATCATTTTGTTTGTCCTGTGTAGATTTCGTTACAATCATTGCAAATTTATCGGTTAAACAAGATTTGATTTTTTCTTTAGTGGTGTCGGATCTATTAATTTTGAAAACAAAATATAATTTAAACTAGAAGCTGACCGAACAACAATTTTGAATTATAATTTTTAAAAAAATGTCTTAATTTCTCGAAATAATTTTTTTTATATAAGGTTGTAAAATTCTGATAAAGATTTTTTTTTTTTTTAAATAACATTATTTCTTATTTTTTGGGATAATGGTTATTTATTAATGTGTTTTCTAAAAATTTAACGTAATTATAATAAAATTTGGTATTTGGTAGAACTTTTTGAATACAAATTTTGATTGTGTTAATTTTGTAAGAGGTAGGAAGCCAATAAACAAAATTTAGATGTCGACCAGACCAGGAATTTTTATGGTACAAACCAATTAAAAGAAATTTTTTCACCGGGCTCATGCGTCAATAATAAATCTAAAAATGAAATTTTGTGATCAATTTCTTATTCTTAATGAGTGAAAAACATTCAGAAAAATATTATTTTTATTTTAAAGGATTGCCGTTATAATATCATATACATACCGAAAATAAAACAAAGAATTTAGTCCTATATTCACTAGAGTGAATTACAAGTAGTTGTCGACATTGTTTACGAGTAGTTGACGATGTCGACGATTAGTTGACGTTATCTACTATTTGTCGTTACGATCACGTAAAAATTAGTATAGATAGCGCGTAAATGCCCATCTCGGATTAGCTGTATGAATAATTTTATGCACGTACATTAACTTATGTATTAATTATGTACACTGTTAAATTATAATATTTCTTTACAATTATGAAATTAACTATATTAATATTATTTCGATATACGAGTATGTATGTATAATAATTATTGGTAACGTTCATTTATACAAATCCAGAGTATATTTACATTTGATTGGATAAAAAACAATCAGTTCTGAATTTTTCGTATACGAGACCCGTTTAAAAGCTTAACCACTTTTTAATCGTAGATGTACATTTACTTTATCATAATTTTTATAACTAAGAGTACCTATTGAGAGAAATCTCATTTGAATACCGTTTATATTTTTTTTATAACTTTAATAAATTTTAATATATTAACTAACAATAATACATTTATAAATAACTTAAATATATATTGTTGGATGCAGTTTGCAGAACGGATTCAGAATCTCTTACAGAGAATTCCATATAACTGTATTGTATTTTATACCGATGCCTTTTTCTATCATTGTGTGTTTGTGTGTGTGTGTGGTGTTTGTGTGTGTGTGTGTGTGTGTGTGTGTGTGTGTGTGTGTGTATGTGTGTGTGTGTGCGCGCGTGTGTGTGTGTGTCAACAGCTTGTCCTCAGTCTTGACATAGCATTGTGACTAGATTAACGCCATTCCACATCGATATTTAAATAATGATTCAAATCGCTGTCTCAAACATTAATCGACCAAAAGTATGATGAAATAGGTTAATATATTTGAAAGATTGTGCTTAGTAGTTGGGTTGTTGAGAATTTTTATCTTTTCTTATATGAATTTAATGGTAATAAATGAGCCGAACATTAACTGCAAGAGCGTAATTCATGAGTTGGAAAAAATATTATTTTCATTCCATACATTTCAAATAATTAGTATTTAATGTTTTAATTTGAAATTACTGTAATAGTATCCATATTCAATTTGGTGACGAGAAATTTTTTGTGTTATCATTAATTACGGTTGTGTGTATTAAACAGTAAAAATTAAAATTCTGTCGCAACAGAATTATTTTCGTTCGAAATTTTAGTGTATCGGCGGTGTACGCGATCAAGTAAGTTTATATTATTTTAAATTGTTTATACTTTCGACTTTTATTTATTACTTTCTTAATCATTCTGATTGGTTCTGGAGGTTTAATGCAGAAATTATATTAATTGTTAATTTGATTAATAGACCTGGTATGTCGAAAGCTGCTTCTACTGCTAATTTTTAATTTTTATAAAATTTAAATTTATAGAGAGTCTGAGCTTCTGGGAAACATTTTCACATTTTCTTTCGAACTATGGTGTGGTCATATTAACAAATGTCAAATATCTGTCGAACTAATACTTTCCTAACTATTGACTACTTAGGTGTCTGTAACCGGGCAAGTCTATCATATTTAACAACCTTTACTTTTGCTCCATCTTGTTATGTGTAAAAGGGTGTACGGTAGACCCGGCGTATCCGGGTTCCCTGCTTAGTCTTTGCCATACATTCTAATTAATCAATCAATTAAATTTGAAATTGCTGTATAAATTTCATTAGCAGTCCATACGAGGCTAGAAATAAAAACAAATAAAAAAAATTGCATTAAAATTTGAATGTTTTTTTATTTTTATTTGAATAAAATTCTACTTTTACGTTCAGTTATCGCTAAGAATTACTCATCTGAATGTCAAATTGCAAGTTTAACCGATGAACGTCCTTTACCCACTCATTTAATTTCTTCTATCCGTTGCACATTGTAAAAACCAAAATTAATTTTAAGTAATATTTATACTACTAATAAAATAAAACTTTAATTATTTGCGTTAACTTCAATGTGATCGACTGCTTTTAGTTTTTTCGTTAAATTGTTTGCACTAGAATTACTACAATCCCACAATTTTGGCAACTACTCCATTAGAGCGAACTAAAAATTCCCAAGATTAGATCAAGATAGTCCCAAAACAGGCCGAAAAAGTTCAAACAACTTTTGAACTTAAGCTCGCTTCAGTGCGTTATTCTGTAAGCATTTAGAAAATGATTATTGTATTGAACTTTACAAACTACAAATTTTTAGCATTTACATATTCCGATAGTCCTTAATCTTCTATTACTAAAATAATTCAGTCTAGTTAAACTTATCTTGCATAAAGTAAAGTTTTAAATAACTTGTAATTTTGCCTATCAAATATATATTGTGAAGCTCCCATTAGGCTGACATGAGCACGTACTAAAGTACTCATTTTGAAGAGTAATCCTTAACTAGCTGTCGAGATCGAAAATCACCTCTTTCAAACAAAGTCATCGCAATACAGATCTTTACCTTAAAAATATGACTCGACTATCTTAACTAGAGATCGGCATCAAGTAATCCTTCGTCGAAATTTTTTTGAAATTTTTAAATTTTCGATTTATAGTTATAAATGAAGGGCCTTTCAATAAGAACGCTCGTAATTTGTTAGGTTATAGCAGCCAGCAAAGCAACATCTGTCAAATTTATTGTGAATTATTTAGTAATGTATGGCAAATCACCATGGAAGGTTATAGCGCTGAACAACTTGTGCAAATTATGAAATTTTATTTTCAAATAAAAACGCCACAACTGTCCTGAGTCCGAGTCGACTATTCGACATTTTGTGGTCAAATTCGAGTCAACCGGTTCGATAAATTATCAGCCAACAACCGTGCTGCCGTGCATGAGAGTGTTCGGGAAAACCTGAGACCGTCAACTTCTCGTTACAGATCGAATGTCTCATTTAAAAATCGAGCGTCCTTATTGAAAGACACTTTATATTATAATTATAAATATTGTTGTTTAGGGACTGCTAAAGTGATTACTCCTTCTGTGATATTTTTGACGGGTCAAAATAATTATATTTGTCTGGTCACCATCTGGAACCCAGGACTCACGAATAATAGAGCAAGCGCTACATGACTTGCTATCAAGGGCGACGAAAAATAACTTCTGAACAAGAAATTTTGGACAGATTTTTTAGAATTTAAGCCTGTGTGTCCTGAGAAGATTATTTGTCAAGATTAGAACAACTACGGGACCCGTCCTCGGTAAGCAATCCCAAAGACATATATTTTAATGTCAATATTTCCTCAAAGCGGATGGTAAATATGAATGGGCAATTAATTTGGCACTGCGAGACATTTATTTGACAAGAATTGCTCATTTATGGTACATTTTTTGTGAGATTGGTAACATCGGGAGCTTAGTAGTAGCACTAAAAAAGTTTTATAACAGTTTGTTGTTTAGCAGTCTAATAGTCGTTCGATGTATAAATACGAGTGTAACAAACACAATGAGTCAATCTCAGTGAATCATTTGGGAAAGTTAGTAGTGTGAAAATAATTAATGGTGTAAAATGAAAATAGCGGAATAATTAAAAATTATAAATGCTGTATTAAGTGAATTAATAAATAATTGAGGAAAATATTTATTGTTGTGATATAGTGTTGGTAAAATAAAAATGGGAAAAAAGTGAGAAGTATGTGAATTACGAGAATTGATGTTCTAGCCGTCAAATTCTATAACGATATTCACAACCCAGTCATACCGACTGGATATGACAGCGCAAATTCGTAACAGTATGTATCTATATATGTTTCAATTTTGTTGTCACAACAATTGATAATTGATTTTAATAAAAAAAAAAATCACGATTAAAACATGTCGGTTTATCGAACATTTTTCTTTAATAATGTTACCTCATATTTACTTAGCGATGGATAAAATGAATTGTTAATATATGAAAATATGAATACGCCAGAAATGGTGAGAAAAATCCTTAAAATGGTATTGAGTGACCATCGACGGAAAGAACATTTCAAAGTGTTGTACATTGCATATTGTGCATATTGTACACAAGGAAACTAAAACACCGTCGGTCGTGAGAATGATTTAAGCGAGTGTGCGGCTATGTCTCTCTGGCATAAGACCAAGATTTTGGGTCGATTCGTAAAAATTAATAAACTGTTCTTCACACCTGAGACGAAGAAAAAGTCAATACATTGAACTGACAAGGGTGAGTCGACTCCAAAGAAAACCAAAACAATATGCTAGCATTTTTAAGGCAACTTTGGTTTGGAATGCGCAAAAAACAATTTTTATTAATTATCTTGTGAGGGATGTGAGAGAGTGATATAAATCAAAGAATTACAGTTCGAATTTCATCCTCACGGATCCTATTCGCAAAATTTAACCACTCGGATTATTTTCTTTATTGAAACTTAAAAAATTGGAATGGTGGTAAAAGATTCACCAAAAATGCAAAGGTGGGGTCTGCCATTGATGGCTATTTTGAGGAGCTCCATGGTTGAAATGTTTCTGTTTTCTTTGTTAATCGGGTTCTTTTCGAACTACCTTCGTACATATACATGTTTATGTGCGTCTAAATTAAACATACATTTCTATTATTAAATTAAATAATCTTGAAAATATTACCTTTCGTATTTCACATTATTCTGCTCTTATTAAGAATTGATTTTGATTTTTATTCCGATTTTGCACACTCCACAGCATAAACTGAGGACAATTCACCTACCCGAAACTGAGAAGTTTTAGGTTAGGCTCGGATGAATGTTATGTTTCTGGTGCTAATTATGCTTCTACAATACTGCAAATGTTATGGATTACCGACTTCTGCATTTTGACATAAGTATTGATTCTGACGTCTAATATTTATGGTTTGATTCTACATTTCATTTATTTATCTCGTACCATATTTGTTTAGATTTTAATTTTTGTGTGAATTAGTTCAAATATTTTTTGAGGATGCGGATTTTTCACTGTCCGTTTTTAATTACGAATGGCAACGGTTATATTTAAAGTACGGTAGTATATTTTGATTGAAATTATATTTTTAATAATATAATAGTTCTAGAAATTTTCTCTCCATGTCCTCCTGCCAATTAGACATTCGCAGATAGTTGCATCGTCTAATGACTATTTTGTAATAAAACATTCAAGTTAAAAGTAAGTTGTGAGATTTATGACCAGATTACTAATTTGAGAAATTTGTGATTGGAATCATATTCTTAAATACGTATTAAACAACTTCATATGCGTGATTGTTTTAGAATAAGTGTGTCTTCTGCGGATTATTCGTGAGATAAGTAAATTGTGAGGTAACTTAATTTGTCTCTCGGCTCGCTTTTCAGTGCTATCTTTGCCATTGCAAGCCAAATTATGGACGTGTGGCTGTAGCTGCATCTTTGGACATAAGAATTTGGTTGCTCATTTTATCGCTTATTTGGTTGCTCATTTTATCGTTTATTTTTTAGTTTTTTACCCAGTTTTCTTAAGAAATATGTAATTTTGTTTAGAATCAGTTGAGATTTATAAGCAAATTTTGGACTCTGGACTATTTCTACCTGCTGTGTGGTCGCTCTACTCGTATTTTACTTAAAATTTTAAAATAGTGAATTTCGGAAAATGCTCCATTCTGTAGCGTATTTACACATTTTCTGAATGTTCCTCATGTCTTCTTCGTTGCTTAACACTCCTGGCACATCTCATTTATTGAACTAATTCTGAAGACGTCATTTATAATTATTTTAAATGCTCTCCAACTTTAAAGGATTGCTCAGCCTAATCCTTGAACCAGATTGCACTACATAAAATACATATTACGAGTATATTAGATATTGCACAATAAACATTTAACAAAAATTACAACACATATGTTTGTAAAATATAATAATGGGATTACATTAAATAGGAATATATTTAAAATATTATTGAAATTAAAAGCTATTATTTTATAACATTTATTATTCTAATGTACGTGACTTGTAACAAAGAGTATATATTTTTAAGACGAGTAACACAGGGGAAGGAAACATCATTCAATTCAAGTGTTATACATTTTATGTATTCACATTTATTATTTATAATCTATTTGAATTGAATGACAATGATTTGGAGAAAATTATTGCTTTTTTCACTACGCTTTTCACCTGTATTTACTTTTTTCTTGAATTCTACTTATTAAAATATTAGTAATAAAGATATTTTTTGGTAGTCCTATAACATACCACACAACAACAATATTTAATATTATAAGTTACTTTTTGAATGTATATATGGATTTTTATTATTATTGTTTCCAAACAAGGTAAACATTATTATATTTTTTATTTTATTCTATTTATTTATTTATTTTTTTATTTATTTATTTACTTATTTACAAAGTTGATTCCCAATGGATTTCGTGTCCTTTTAAGGGAATTCAACTTTATAAATGAAGGTACATTATTTTAAATAAATCAATTACAGAATTATGTATTCTGTAATATCGAATTTATAATAGTATTTTTAGTAATAGTAATAGTAATAGTATTTTTTATTTAATTAACTACTAATTATATAAGATATACATATAACTAATTGTGCGCTTGATATTATAAAATAATTAATCTATTTAAATATTACATTACAATAATTAGTAATGAAAGTTAGAAAATATGTATTCTTAAATAACACAAACAAGTTTTATTTAGAATAGAATAGATCTAATAAACTTATAAATTTAAGAATCAAAGTCAAAAATAAATATTTCCTTACACTGCCTTTAAAAATATATAGCCGAAATATATGAATTTAGACTAAAGCCTTACGAAAATAACAAGTTCCATAAATTTTTGCAAAGAGTGTGGGGGCACAGAAGAGAGACGAAGCGATTTGCATCAATTTTTGTAACGAAAGTCAAAACGCAATTGAATTAAAACATAAAAATGCTTAAATCTTGACAACTAATATGTTATTGAAAGAGGAGTAGGTTCCACATAAAAACTATTCCTAAAAAGAAGATAATAAAATTATTTAAAGCAGACTAATTTTCGTCAACACATTATTAAAAGTTGTAACATTATTTCGAAATTATTCTATAATTCGTAGTGCACTAGTGATTCATTGTACCAATAAGAACTACAACCAGAAAAAACAACATATATTTCCTGGAACAGAATATTATCAGGATAAATTACCTTTATAACATTTTAAATTTTGTCAATTTATTTAAAATGCTTACTAAAAGGTAGTCTCTATCTATTGGTAAATAAATAAATGAATCTTTCAAAAACAAATTAAGGAAATAAAACATGCATTCATTCATCCGTTTATTAGAATTGATATTATCTTCATGGTTAGTTATGTCAGGTTTTAATTTCTTGAAACGGATATAATTTTGTGCTGATTTTTAGTCGTTGCTACTTGAAATGCACAATTTTATCAAAAACATAATTTTGTTAATTACTTAGTGATGGAGACCCTATTCAGCGGAAAATATGTAATGTTTAACTTAAAGTTTGTTAAATTATATGGCTTTAATGTGTGCAACGTAATTCTGTTTTCCTAAAAAATTTGCATTTCGAAGTATAAAAATGAAAATCTTTGTGCGTATAAAGAAATTAAAGAAAACTTTCGATGTAAATAAAATAACGCTTCTCTGGCTAAGAATTATCTTAAATTGATATTTTGATTTATTCATCATAATGTTATAAAATATAAAATGTGGAATCGTGAAAATATCTCCGTCTTAGCAAAGCTTAAAATAAGCAAAACTAGACTAGAAATATTAAATTTTGTGTAGGGCTAAATGGTAAAATACTAAATGTAGTACGTCAAAATCAATAGTGTGCGTTGTACATAAAACCTACATTGTTTTAATAATATTTTTGTTAAACTTTAGTCTGCTCTAGATAAATGGGACCTATTGTGGAAACTATTTATTAAAATAGTAATTATTCAAGATAAATAAAAAAAAAATTAATTTGTATTTATTTGGTTTCAGAATCCCTAGAATTTTCTTCGCGAGAAATTTCAGGTTGATTGTAATTTTTGCAAGATTCCCTTTATAATGACTAAACATAAAAATGCAACCTCTGTTTAAAGGTGCAAGGAAATATTTTATTACATCGAATTTGATTTCATACTTCACTTATTTCTAGTTTGGCGATTTATTGCAATATTGGCTACAGTGCGGCTTTGCATTAAAGCTTTCAATTTCATAAAGGTTTTGTTAGGGGTTTCTTCCTGTTATTTTGTGAGTACTTTAATGTTTTCTTTATTCCATAGGAAACATGTAAACTGATGTTTTTTCTTAGATGACCAGATGACCAAACATTAGAACATAAACTACTACGGTGGACAACCATGTTAGAAAAGTGTATTTTAACAATCAATTTTATAATGTATATCTTGACCTTGACAATGTTAAATGCTCTTAAATGTTTTCATGATTGAACGTCACCGACGGCGCATCCACCACCACGAGGCTCATCTTAAATATATATATATATATATATATATATATATATATATATATATATATATATATATATATATATATATATATATATATATATATATATATATATATATATATCTTAAATATAAATATATACGAGTTTATATATGTATATATATATATATATTTATATATATACATATTTATATATATATATATATATATATATATATATATATTCCAAAACAAATAACTTTCCTATCCTTCCAATTGTTATGTGTAAACGGGCTGTAGGAATAGTCCCGGCTTGTCCAGTGCTTGGTTCTACATCAATCAATCAATCAATCAAAAGAAAATTATAAAATTGAACTAATTCTAAATGTTGGGCTGTCGAGCCTAGAAATACCTACAGATTCTTGCTGACATTTTATAAAGGTTTGAGATTTGTTCTATTAAAAATAATATTTAAATTTGAACATTTTTTGACGGATTTCAAACAATATTCCAGCCAATTCTGGAGATGTCCACGGGGATTTCACTGCCATTTTCAAAAATATCATCCAATCTACTAATTCTATAGTGAATAGTATAAAATTGTGATTGGTTTTACTATGTTTTAGAGATGTAGGAAACTTCACAACTTTCATGAATATTTCAAGTTTTATAAAGAGCGAGCTAGATTTATTCACAAGTCCTGGATAAAAAATTTCCTGTTTCTATACCGCCAATCGTAGAGATGTCCACAGGTTCTCACCCATATTTTCGAATAGATTACACAATATTATACCGTTATAGTGATTGGCATCCAATTCTAATGGGTTTTGCTATGCCAATAAGAGAATTCATGTTTTCATTTGTACTGCCATTACCAGAGATGTTCACGGAACCTCGTCTACATTTTTCGACAGCTTATAATATTTTCTACCTATGGAGCGAAATAGGGTCAATTGTTATGAGTCTAACAATGATTAATAATAAATACTATTATTTCCTTCTACAAGATTTTATGATTATCTGCAATAGGAATTTATTTTGACATTTCCCACCATGCGACGAATCCGTTTTTATAGATTTGTAGTTTACATTACTCGCTTCATTTTCGCTCCATAGACAGAAATTCGATTCGACGGCACATCATTTAGAATTAGTCCAATTTTATAATTTCCTTTTCAACAGAAATTCCAATTGAAAAAATAATAAATTTAACAGTGTAATTGTTTAATAATTTTTTTTAGCGGAAACATCACTATCATGATTTATCTATTGTTTGATTTCAACCGATTTGATTACGCAAGTGTTACTTTATAAATGTATGCACATACATTGAAATTATTTGATTAGAATAATAAATAATGGAAAAATCATGATTGAAAAACTAAACGTGTGATATATTGATCTCCATTATTGGTGTGTGCGTGTTGCGATCGACTAGGAAAATGTCAATCTTGCTGCTATATTTTGTGGTATCATTTTTAAATATTATGTATTGGCAGAAACCAAAGGATTATTTATTACTTTGTTGGTTTCTGCAACAATTTTCTATGTTGACACCCCATGCCATAAACAACCCTCTGCAATAAGGAAGATGTGGTCATCAATTCTTTATATTACAGTACAGTTGTTTGTGACGCTAGTGGAGAGTTATTTTTACCTCTAGTTAAAATTGTCAACAGCTTGTCCTCATGCTTGACATAGCATTGTGACTACATTAATGCCACTTCACATCGATATTTAAATAATGATTAAAATCTCTGTCTCTAGCATTAATCGATCGAAAGTATGATGAAATATGTTAATATATTTAAAAGATTATGCTAGTTGTTGTGTTGTTGAGATCTTTTCTTACATGAATTTAATGGTAAGAAATGAGCCGAACATTAACTGCATTATAATAAAAAGTTTGCATAGTTTACATGGGTAATTATGGTTTATGAAAAATTGTTGTATACGATTTTGATATCATTGTTTTAATCTTCGATTATCTAAGTGAGTATATTAGAGAGTAAAGATCTAACTAATATTTATTGATGTCGTTACCTATGGTTCATCGCGCCAATACTGATTTTTTCACGGATTCGGGTCGCCAACCCTACAATCCAACCCTTGAGTCGCCTCTTACGACAAGTTTTGGTAACTGTGGTGGTATTCTAATTCATCCTCGTGCGTCGATATTTACGAGCAATGAAAAATGCCCCCCAGCCACAGGGGCTATCTCTTGTACTAATAGTTAAATTGATATGTGTAATAACACGCATATTTCTAACGAATTTTTCAGATACCACTTTAGGAATTGTATCAACTTCAAACCAAATTAATCCGAAAAAATAAAAGGTGTATTTTACTCGAATGTTGATTCTATTACTTTCGATGGCTGTCACTTTAGCACTTTTATCACAATTTTATATATTTTATTCTTAATAAATGAGAGTTTGTTCTTTTATTTTTGTGATAGTTGTAATTGGTTTCGAGCATTCGCTCTTTGTCAACTTTAACTATTGAACCCGGGCCACCAGTGGGGCCTTCCTAAACGAATTTTCCTGCGATGCGTGATGTTCACCATTGCTTAAAGTTGCATCTTGTTGAGGGATGTTGTGTGATATTCCGATATGTTTCGTTATGTTACATCATGAGTTTTTGTTTTTATTTAATTATATAGCTTGCGTTATGTTCCAATAAATCGCGGAATGTTAAGGTTGCGTTACGGTGACATTGTGTGGTTGCACTGATATCGTCTTTTGAGAATGATGTATTTTATGAGTAACAATAATGATTTGTAGCATTCGCTAGATAATTAATGCTCGGATCTTGGTCTTCTTTTTAACATTTCTTTACCTCAAATAAATTTTTAAAAAAGTCGTGCGTCGTTAAGCACGACAATTTTAAAAATTTACTGAGAGAAGTGTTTTCGAGTACCAAAAACCGATTACGATGGGTCCTGATTTCCTGAAAATAAATTTAGTGGGTTAGGGTGACCAGTTGAAGTTGAATTCCCACTATTAAATTTTTTTGGTTTGCACGATATTCCCGATTTCTTATTTTTGTTGGCTCGCACGAGTTTGATACAAATTGTTGTAAGGGAGTTTTAATTGCTAGGATGGGATCCGTTGCCTTTCTTTATTTTTCTTCGGCTTTTTATAAAAATTGGCGAGGGAGGGTTTCGAGTTCCAGGAGTCGATTACGATCGATTCTTAGTTCGAGAAAATCCATACAGTGGGTCGTCCAGTGAAGCCCGGATTGTTTCTTCCATTGTTTCTTTTCTTGCTACACACGATTTTGGTAAAAATTGATAAACGGGATATTTATAATATCAAGAATCGATTTCATTGGGTTCTAATTCTGAAAAAATTCAATGGGGCCCGGGACCCTTTCTATGTTTTTCAACTCGATTTATGAAGATAGTTCTCTAATGATAGGAATGCATTGCGATGGGTCCTAATGTCTGTTTAGGAGGTCTACCGCTGGAACCTGGGTCCTATTTTTTTGAAAATAAATTGGCTGGAATGCTTTGGATATAAATTGGTGAGGGGTGTTTTTGAGTACCAGGAATCGATTCCGATGTTTCCTTATTGATGAGGGTGTTTGGTGCGACTTAAACCTTCTTCTCACATTTTATTTTGTTGCACCGCTTTTGAAAAAATTTGATAATACGAGGTTTTCGGATGGACCGTCGTGTACATGCACCTAGCTGCGTGATGTTATATCATGCTGCACAATATTGCGTTATGTTACACCATGTTGTGGGATATTGCATTACGGTGTATTTTATTACGTGAAGTTTTATCATGTTGCATCTTATTGAGGGATGCTGAGAGATGGTTCACTACGTTACGTCATGTTGCACTATGTTGTGTCATGTGTACGATATTTCATGATTTTATACCATGTTGTGTCATGTTGGTTCATGCTGGGTCTTAAGATTTGGATCGATTTTTATAAAAAAATGGTAAGAATGGTTTTCGAGTGCCAAAAATCGATTGTGATGAAATCTAAATTGAAGAAAATTTGTTTAGGAGTTCGTAAATAAGATCCCTATTTAATATTTTCGAGTGTCAGAAAACAACTGCCATGGATCATGATTTTGGGAAATTAGTTTAGAATTGCTAAGGTTTCCTCATTATGTTGCATCTTGTTCCACAATAGAACTATTTTAAACCTACGATAGGATTTCAAAATGAGTTTAGTATGTAATTTTGAAAAATGTGTAAATTAGATGGAATGAAGATATTTCTCAAACGAATAGTATGAAACTCTTCGAATAGTATGAAATATTGTTCTCTTTTACAAAGTAAGTATAGTGTATGAAAACGAAGTTAACTTCGGTTAGATTATCATCATTCACGAAAAGACTGTTATTTTTCATTTTGCCGCGTTATGTTGCCGCAATCGTCTGATTCAGGGAATTGGTCAAGAGAAACATCAGAGTTAGATATCTCGATAATTTAAAAGAAAAATAGTTTAATTTTCATTTCAGATCATTTAAGTACCTGTAGGGGGCTTAGACTTAGCAAATTAAATTTTATTCATCCTTTGGTCATTCTTAGCTTTATTCATTTAATCGATTTTATTTTTTCTCGGCGTATCGGTAAAAAATCGGGATTTCTTTGTTTGACGTCCATTTAATTTTAATTTTCTTAGTGGAGCCTTTGAAAAAGGTATTTTATGTTCTGGGGTAACATAAATAGCCATGTTATATTTCGGATGATTAACCATAATTATTTTAAAACTAAAATTTGATATTTTAATTTAAGATATGTCTTTGCTACCTCTGGTGCTTTTAAATAGTGGTTATTCCAATTTCATCTCAATTAAATACTTGGCAAGATGCAAATTTAAATCCCGTTTTGACCTCAACATAGTTATTAAATAATTCTTTGACGTTAGTTCCGTCGAATCTCAACTGAGGAAACCGATTCATATACCCAGACATCCGGTCGCTTTATTGACATCTCAACTCTCAGTGTACATTTTTTAATCAATTTAGCATATCGAAATGCTAAATTTCGCGTTTGCACGTAAGTTAGGTCATCGTTTATTTTTTAAGAACATAACAAATAAGGTTCTAACTTATGTTCTTCATCGTTTGTGTTATCTTATGTTTCCGATGCAGAAGATTCGCACATTCCAGTTTCTACCTTCGCTTCACTGGCTTAACGTTTTTAAGAAATATAACTCTCTTAAAGAGAACTACCCAAATAGTTAGTTTGGTATTTAATAGTGGTATTTTATAGCATTGGGGCTAAATAAGCTCGCTTAATTTTGTCCCATATGACATGCTTAAAATAATCCCATATCGTGTTTTTTTTTTCAATAAAAGTATAAAAAAAATGTTAAACCAATATGATAATTGAAAATTAAATACATTTTTAATAAAATTAATACAACAAATATTTTAATGCAATAAAAGTATACTCACATTTTCAGTTTTACAATCAGAACCGATCCTTACTGAAATATAAAAAAATTACTATTGTTTACAAAAAGCAAACATTTCCATCTTATACAATGGCGCGACTGAATTGCGGTGTAAATTTTTAACCCGCGCTTACTGTAGCCTGTCTTCCCTTACCGGATATGATATATTGATAAAATTTTTACAAATAGTCAATTATACCATTTCCATTTGTTGAACGCTGCAGGCCAATTTTAAGCTTAATTTTAATATTTTAATATCAAAATCAAAAAGCTTGCTGCAGTTGATCCAAAGATCAAAATAAGAAACCCATCCAACCAGTTGCTTCCTAAAATAAATCAAACAAAGAATCAAACTCTAATTATAAACGTAAAATCTGAAATACTTATCTGAATGTTACAGTAAACGCGTTGATCGTCCTTTTCCGCTTCACAAAATTTTATCTCATAATTTACATAATGCAATTTTTTTTCCGATTTTTTACACTCCACGCAGCAATAGCTGGGGAAAATTCACCTACCCAAAACTGAGAAGCTTTAGGTTAGGCTCGGATGAGTATCGATGTTGCGTCCAAAATTGTGGTTTCTAGTGCCAATTATGCTCTCACAATACTACAGATGTTCTGGATTAGTGCCTTCTGCATGTCGACGAAATGTTGATTCTGGCATCTAATATTTAAATTTTATTTTTGATCCAGTATAATATAAGCAATTATTTCTGAAACGTTTGATTATAGAATTTGGTCGTTTATATCATTGCTTATATTCCTTTTTTACGGTTTGTATCATATTGTATCGGTTTATAATGTCACCTTAGAAATAATTGATTTATGAAGTTTAGAACTATACAAAAATTCTATTTCCTTGGGATCCTGATTATTTTTATCTGTTGAGTGATATTTCGTTTTCTGCTTGTATGATATTTTGTATTAATATATTGTTTATATATTTCTTAATTATTTCTGATTTTTTTTTATTTTGAGGATATTATTAGCAGTTCCATTTGTATATTATCCCTCTGGATCCCACTGGAGAGCTGGCACAATTAAACAACATAAGTGTCTGTCAATAATTATAACACCTGTAAAATTAGTTTGATAAAGGCAATTCATTGCCTTTATCAAACTAATTTTACAGGTGTTATAATTATTGACAGACACTTATGTTGTTTAATTGTGCCAGCTCTCCAGTTCTGAGGATTGCTCAGCATAATGTACGAACATAAACTTGACTGACATAATAGTTTTAGTTAATTTTTTTCAAATAGATATAAACATAGAATCAAACAATAAACAAAATAATTATTACTAAACATTTATTAAATTTAAATATTGAATTACATAACATTCATATAAGAATACATTGAGTTTACAAACAATTAAAGAAAATATTATTTTGAAATTTTCAACTATTTTCAACCTAACACATTTAACAAATTATTTACTAGTTAAATCATTTTACAATAATCGGAACAAATTTATTTGTGTGATTAATATTATAAGATAGTCTCCTTAAATTTTGCTAGTAGTATAATGAATAGTAATAATACGAGTAAAAGTAAAAAATAGACATATAAAAAAGTAAACAATTTTAATTTATGATGTAAAACTTTATGTGGAAAACTAAAAATAAATTTTTTCAAAACATGTTTTCTAATTTATTATAATAGAACCCAATACTTTAACATATTTATAATATTTTACTAATAGTTAAACATGTGTTCTTTTCGCAATTGTTGATGGTTGCTAAATATTTTGTAATGTATCGTTTGTAAAACATAATGCGTTGTAATACATATATTGTGAAACTAAAAAATTGCTCTAAAAATTTTGTAACGTTTGATCTTAAATATAACATTTCCATAAAAATTAAATCGAATGATATTTTTTTGGGGGTATACCGACTCAATTTTTAAGAAATATTTCTGTGTATTTCTTTCCTTAAAATTGTCCCGTAATAGACGGATTTAGTTTAAAACCATGAAAAAATTACTAGCATTTTAAAATTTTTAAAATGCTTATAAACCAATCATAAACCAACTGAATAAAATTTTTGTTGTTGTGTGCTTCTTTGGGGCTGGATTCTTTAATGCATAGTGTTATTAGGGCATATTCAAATACGTGTATTCATCACGTCTTTTCTGAAACATTTCTATTCAGATTCTCTCTTGAGATTAAAACTTTATATCTACATGTGACTGACCATAACACTATTATACTAGCATTAAAATCACTCAATCCAATTAAGAATATCCCGTGATATCAAACTCGATGGCAAACAAGAATTAATTATTGCAATTTATCAGAAAATTTGACGTATTGTGATTCTCTACTGATGATCCAAATTTGGCCTATTCGATTTTTATTAATAAACTTACCGATGAATTGAATAATAATAAATCGATCACGAAATTCCCAAGGCACGATTTCAAAATTAAACCATGGATGTCAAATTCATTACGGAATTTGATTAATTGTAAAAACAATTTAGTCAAAAAATAGAGAAAGAATCAAAATAATGCGACGCTAAGCACAAAATGTCAAAGCGTAAATACCAAACTAAAATACTTAATTCCACAAACCAAAGGACGATTTTTTAAAACTAAGTTTTGTTCTGCTGTAGACTTAAAATCTAAATGGAAGGTTGTTAATGGCATTTTAAACAATATACCAGGCAAAAAACGCAATTCCATCAATTGATGTTGGTGATAATAGAATTGAAGCTGATCCGCCTAAAATTGTCAATATTTTTAATAAATTTTTTATTAACGTACCTAATGACATTCTGGTTGCGAATGAAGAAAACGTTTACATTGATGATACTGTTAGAAATACGTACGCATAAGTTTTTTCTTTTTCCCTGTTTGTGAAAGTGAAATATTCACTATCGTAAGTGAACTAAAAAATAGTGTTTCTTACGGTATTGACGAAGTATCCTATGTAATCTTGTATTATCGACTAGATAACGTATTTTATGTTATTTTCGCTAACTAATTACATTTTTTACATTTGTTACGCCATATAACGTAAAAAAATTCACGTAGTTAATACAATTATTTACGTATAAATAATAGCGTAATTAATGTATCGTATTTAATCTGCACAACACTGGACCCGATTGACGGACTGCAGTGTATGCCACATGATCTTGAGATTTTGCTTAATTTTTTTAAATGAGATTATGTTATCTTTAAACTAGGCGAAAACTAAATACAGGGTATTTCGTTCAGTCTGCAAACCTATTCCTACATTACCTATAGTTTTGCTGTAGCAAATGTAAATATTGAGCTTGTGGCAACTTATAGGTATTTAGGAATGATTTTAGACTCGCATCCTAATTTGGACGGTCTGCTCAAAAGTTTCTCTAATAATTGGTTTTTCGAGTAAGGTCGTTCATTATATAGAATTACTTATGGTCTCGTTGTTTATGGCAACCCATCCCAATCACGTTTAAGGAAGCTAGAAATTTTACAGAACGTTTGTATTAAAGCTATGCATATATAAATTACCAATTCTTGTTCGTCGAGTGATTTACATACTCTAAAGACCGAAAACATTTTAACACTAAAAGTCTTATATTTCATGCAGACTGTCAAATATATCTATAGGATAAGATATGATACGTTACGCGTGTGTAATATTAATTTAAATCCGTATAATCACCAATATCTTAAGCGCAATAAAAATAATCTGAAATTGTATACAATTTTTAATGAGTATGGCCGCAAACGAATTAGTTTCATAGGCCCTAAAATGTATAACATTATATTAATTTTAGAAAACGAATAATTAATTTCCATGCGTAATATTATTTTCAGTCAAATTAAAGACAGTAAACCGAAGCTAGAAACTACAAAATTCGTTGCGATCATTAAAACTAAAAAGATGTTGGAATCACTAAACAATTATTGAAAATAAGAATTAAAGGGACATGTTTCTGACGCAAATCACCCAATCGAAATACTCCAGCCACCATATTATGTCAACATTCGCGCATGACACAGGGCATACCTCTGGTTTCACGATCGTAAAAATCCTTGTACATGAAAAATATTACGATAATCGTTTTTTCTTGGTACACATTAAAGCAAATGTAAACATAGTAGTTAATAAAAAAAAGGGTGTCGCGAATGATTTAAGCAGGGATTGTTCGGGTGTCATTGAAAACATTAATAAGCTTTCAAAATATAGAAGATTAATCAAAAATTGCAGCAATTTTAATTACCAACCACCTTGCGTTTATAACGATTTTTTTACTGAATTTATTTGAAAAAAAAAACTAAAAGCTTTTCGGCAATCAAAGCTTTTAGTTTTTTTTTTGCTGTATTAAACCGTTTTACACAAACAATTCTATTCGCCAGCCGTTCGTAGGAATTTCAGGAAATTCATGTATGTACATGCATATGCTTATAAATTATTCGAATACAATGATAAATATTGAAAAAAGACATGATTAAAAACTAAAAGTGCCAAATATTGCACCCGCAATTGCTATTGTGGTTTTCGTGTTGAGTCGATTTCAAAAATTCAAGTTCATCTAATTCTATAAGCGCCATCGTTTTCCGAATTTAAAAGATTAGTGTACAAATAATATGATTCATCTTTCAAGTAGGTCTAGACAATTACAGAAAAATATAATTTTTTACGGTCGCGAGTCGTCCGTCGCACCCTTAGGTCCAACCCTTATGTCGCCTCCTACGAAAAGTTTTGGAAACTGAGGTAGTTTTCTAAGGAGATGAGCACTGCATTCTCCCCTCCCAGCCACAGGGGCGTTGTCTAGTAGTTTATTTACAACTATATACTATTGGTATATAAGATTAATACAACTTATAAGATTAAACTTATCCTATTAAGGCGAAAAATTATTTAATTATATTTAAATTGGCCATTTTACGAAACTGTAAGCCTCCTTGTATTTCCGGGCAGTGATTAGGTTAACATTGACTGTAAACTTGGTTTTGTATTTACATAATTAATTTACCCTATTAACGAGATCAAACTAGATTACAGATAAACAAATAAAAACGATAAATGTCCGAAACGTTATGTACAATATATTATAATATTTACAATATGTTCAACAATTATTTACTATTTCTTTATCTTTATAAAATTCGATGTGCCTGCGTCTTATTATATTTCTTATATGACCTATTTAAACAAATAAAAAATTTCCTGCACACTGCCTATATCATTTGTATTTACAATAACTAATTAATTTAACGTTGTGTTAAAACTATTCGAATTTAAAATTTGGTATTAGTTAAAAGTGTTTATGTTTTATTATTGTCATTAAATTATTCTAATAATTATTGAATGTGATGTGTAAATTTTAGGTTTTTAATGAAATAATTTGTTGCCGTTGTCTCTATAATGTAGCTTTTGTGTTGCCCATACATCATTTTGTAGCGCGTCTCCTTCAAATTTTTTCGAATGAGCATCGAAAGCCACCCGAATTTGGGTAACCGCGATGTTTTCTGCATCACGTTATGATGAGCTAAATACTTTAAAGTACAATGTACATTGATAAATTTATCAGCTAACATACACAATCAGTTTTATTTTTGTGTTTTAATTTTGAAATAGATGTATTTACAGAATAGATTTCCTTATAACATAAATAAATAAATAATGCATTGGGGCATTGCATCATCGAAATATACAATTATGAATACTTACACTATTTTTGCCTATCTATAAATGTAAGAGATAATTCTTATACATAAGTATTATGAATAATTTTACGTATAGTATGTACATTAACTTATCTTTATTTCTATAATAATTATTCGGTAACTTTAAGAGATACAAATCCAGAGTATATTTACATTTGATTGGGTAAAATCGCATAAACCAACCAGTTCTGAAAATGTACGTCTTAAAGTCTTGTTTGTGAACTTGACATTTATTAGTAAGACTTAGATTAGATCTCCACGAGAAATCTCAATAGAAAACGGTTTCAGTTTATTCCATAACTTTGATTTTGCACCTTAATGTTATTTGGTACTAAGAAAATTTTAATGAAAGTGCTAAAAGAGGGCTACTTTTAGCACTTTCATTAAAATTTTCTCTTTTTTCTTTTGCTCAAAACTTCTAAATAAAATAAAATAAACTAATTTTATTCTGTAATTTTGTTATGAAAACCCGAATTAAACTAATATTATTCTATTCTATTTTTTTAAACAACCATTTAAAGGCCACCTAATTAGCGCCACTTCCCATGCGAGTTAATGATGAACCATTTGTTTTATATGAGAAACAGCCTTCCGTTTATATAATTTTAATATTTTACTTATTAATTAATTTTATAATTAAAATTAAACCTAGTTTTAAAATATACAACAAGATGTTAAATAATTTACGGTAAAAGGCAAATGTTATAGAAAAGAAGGACAAATAGATCAGTTGCAGTCTGATTATACGAATTCATATAAACACTACACACGCGTAAGCTCTCATTTCTTATTCTGTATATAAAATATATTTGACAGTCTGCATGAAATGTTAGGCTTTAATTGATAAAATATTTTTAGCCTTAATATGAGTAGCACATAAATCTCGAAAAACCTTTTTTTAGCCAGGAACAAATGCTAAAATGGTATGCACGGAGAAACACTTTACAAAATTGATTCTAATATTCAAAATGTATAAAAGCAAAAAGAAACAATTTATGAAAATAATCATTAATTTTGTTCTGAATTTTATAACTAATATTTCTAAAATATTTCATTTTTGTCAAATTTATCTAATCTATTTTGAAAGTGCTCTAATCTGTGTTTGTCCATTTCGATACAATCATTGCAAATTTATCGGTTAAACAAGAATTGATGTTTTCTTTAGTGGTGTCGGATCTATTAATTTTGAAAACAAAATATCATTTAAACTAGAAGCTGACCGACCAACAATTTTGAATTATAACTTTTAAAAAAATGTCTTAATTTCTCGAAATAATTTTTTTTTATATAAGGTTGTAAAATTCTGATAAAGATTTCTTTTTTTTAAATAACATTATTTCTTATTTTTTGGGATAATGGTTATTTAATAATGTGTTTTCTAAAAATTTAATGTAATTATAATAAAATTTGGTATTTTAGAACTTTTTGAATACAAATTTTGATTGTGTTAATTTTGTAAGAGGTAGGAAGCCAATAAACAAAATTTAGATGTCGACCAGACCAGGAATTTTTATGGTACAAACCAATTAAAAGAAATTTTTTCATCGGGCTCATGCGTCAATAATAAATCTAAAAATGAAGTTTTGTGCTCAATTTCTTATTAATCCATCTCTAAAAATTTGAAAAGCGGATTTAGTGCCACTGGAGTATATCCTTTTAATGCTCAAAAAGTATTGGATAAAATTCCAGGTGGTTCGTCGGTTAACCCTGACCCTGTTCTCGAAACATCATTGGTGTCATTTCTAAAAACACATCGATTTACATCAAAACCCCGCACTGCAACCAGGAAAAGGAAAATGAATGTTATTTCAGGCAAAAGTATTACCAGTTTAACCAGTGAATCAGAAAGCAGCGATTTTCAAGATCAACAAATTTCTGACCAAGATATGGACGTGTCAGAAGAAGTAGAATCTAAAAATAGATCCCGAATATATTGAAGCGGTAGCTGAAAATGTTATAATTGGTACGTTCGTTTTGGCCAAATTTATGTAAGGAAGTCGAAAATCTGTTCAGTACAAATATATTTGTGTAGTCAAAGATATTATTGATACTAACCAATATGAAGTACTTTGTTTAAAATCTTGCTCTGGAAATAAAACAGTTTTTAAAACCGTGGAATCCGACATATCGACAATCGAAATTGATGATATTATTGCAGTACTACCCATGCCAGAAATAATAGAAGAGGCTGGGCAATTCTTGTATAAATTCAAGTTTGTTGTAGACGTGAAGGAGATATAGAAGTATTACTTCTTTTTAGTTTATCTTTTACTTGAACTTTAACGTTTTTGTTTAAAATTACTGATTATACACATGAAAGATGTATACCTATACGAGTACAAATTGAATTTAATAAATCTTATATGTTCCAAAATATGTTTACATTGTTTTCTTAAATAATTATCTTCTTTCCTGCTTATATTTATAAATCTTACCTAAATTACTGTGGTTACTTCCTTTAAAATGGGCGATCAAAGACACCTCTACCAAAAGACTATGGACTATTTCAGAAGTCTGTTGATCGATTTCAAAATCCGTTCGACATTGATATAGCTTATAACGCAGAGAACATTTATATGATAAAACATTGGGGTGATCAAAGATGCCCCAAATAATGTTTGAATTTGATCACCACCTAAACAAAAGTTAGTAAATCTACTGATCTGTTTTCTTGACTCCAAACACGTTAAAATGCATCTTTGACATAGTATCGTAATTTTTAATTCATTAAAAGTGTATTATTATTATTATAACGTGTAAAATCATATCAAATTAAAAGTTTTTTTCTATCAATCCCACCCCATTGTACGGTATCTATAAATGTAAGAGATATTTCTTATACATAAGTATTATGAATAATTTTATGTATGTACATTGACTTATCAATTATGTGCACTGTGTATTTTCATATTCATTTAATTATTAAATTAACTATTTTTATACAATTTCGATAATAATTATTCGGTAACTTTAAGAGATACAAATCCAGAGTATATTTACATTTGATTGGGTTTAATTGGGTAAACCAATCAGTTCTGGAAATGTACGTTTAAAAGTCTTGTTTCTCTTTCTTTATTAGTTATTAATCTATATTTGAAAGACTTAGATTAGATCTTCACGAGAAATCTCAATAGAAAACGGTTTCAGTTTTTTCCATAACTTTGATTTTGCACCTTAATGTTATTTGGTACTGAATTAATTTTTCTAGCCCTCTTTTAGCACTTTCATTAATATTTTCTCTTTTTTCTTTTGCTCAAAACTTCTAAATAAAATAAAATAAACTAATTTTATTCTGTAATTTTGTTATGAAAACCCTAATTAAACTAATATTATTCTATTCTATTTTTTTAAACAACCATTTAAAGGCCACCTAATTAGCGCCACTTAACATGCGAATTAATGATGAACCATTTGTTGTATATGAGAAACAGCCTTCCGTTTATATAATTTTAATATTTTACTTATTAATTATATGTTAAATAATTTACGGTAAAAGGCAAATGTTATAGAAAAGAAGGACAAATAGATCAGTTACAGTCTGATTATACGAATTCATATTAACACTACACACGCTTAAGCTCTCATTTCTTATACTGTATATAAAATATATTTGACAGTCTGCATGAAATGTTAGGCTTTAATTGATAAAATATTTTTAGCCTTAATATGAGTAGCATATAAATCTCGAAAAATCTTTTTTTAGCCAGGAACGAATGCTAAAATGGTATGCACGGAGAAACACTTTACAAAATTGATTCGAATATTCAAAATGTATAAAAGCAAAAAGAAACAATTTATGAAAATAATCATTAATTTTGTTCTGGATTTTATATCTAACATTTCTAAAATATTTCATTTTTGTCAAATTTATCTAATCTATTTTGAAAGTGCTCTAATCTGTGACTCCACGTGCATGTTGATAAAATCGTTCCCGTGGAAATCATTTTGTTTGTCCTGTGTAGATTTCGTTACAATCATTGCAAATTTATCGGTTAAACAAGATTTGATTTTTCTTTAGTGGTGTCGGATCTATTAATTTTGAAAACAAAATATAATTTAAACTAGAAGCTGACCGAACAACAATTTTGAATTATAATTTTTAAAAAAATGTCTTAATTTCTCGAAATAATTTTTTTTATATAAGGTTGTAAAATTCTGATAAAGATTTTTTTTTTTTTTAAATAACATTATTTCTTATTTTTTGGGATAATGGTTATTTATTAATGTGTTTTCTAAAAATTTAACGTAATTATAATAAAATTTGGTATTTGGTAGAACTTTTTGAATACAAATTTTGTAAGAGGTAGGAAGCCAATAAACAAAATTTAGATGTCGACCAGACCAGGAATTTTTATGGTACAAACCAATTAAAAGAAATTTTTTCACCGGGCTCATGCGTCAATAATAAATCTAAAAATGAAATTTTGTGATCAATTTCTTATTCTTAATGAGTGAAAAACATTCAGAAAAATATTATTTTTATTTTAAAGGATTGCCGTTATAATATCATATACATACCGAAAATAAAACAAAGAATTTAGTCCTATATTCACTAGAGTGAATTACAAGTAGTTGTCGACATTGTTTACGAGTAGTTGACGATGTCGACGATTAGTTGACGTTATCTACTATTTGTCGTTACGATCACGTAAAAATTAGTATAGATAGCGCGTAAATGCCCATCTCGGATTAGCTGTATGAATAATTTTATGCACGTACATTAACTTATGTATTAATTATGTACACTGTTAAATTATAATATTTCTTTACAATTATGAAATTAACTATATTAATATTATTTCGATATACGAGTATGTATGTATAATAATTATTGGTAACGTTCATTTATACAAATCCAGAGTATATTTACATTTGATTGGATAAAAAACAATCAGTTCTGAATTTTTCGTATACGAGACCCGTTTAAAAGCTTAACCACTTTTTAATCGTAGATGTATATTTACTTTATCATAAGTTTTATAACTAAGAGTACCTATTGAGAGAAATCTCATTTGAATACCGTTTATATTTTTTTTATAACTTTAATAAATTTTAATATATTAACTAACAATAATACATTTATAAATAACTTAAATATATATTGTTGGATGCAGTTTGCAGAACGGATTCAGAATCTCTTACAGAGAATTCCATATAACTGTATTGTATTTTATACCGATGACTTTTTCTATCATTGTGTGTTTGTGTGTGTGTGTGTGGTGTTTGTGTGTGTGTGTGTGTGTGTGTGTGTGTGTGTGTGTGTGCGCGCGCGTGTGTGTGTGTGTCAACAGCTTGTCCTCAGTCTTGACATAGCATTGTGACTAGATTAACGCCATTCCACATCGATATTTAAATAATGATTCAAATCGCTGTCTCAAACATTAATCGACCAAAAGTATGATGAAATAGGTTAATATATTTGAAAGATTGTGCTTAGTAGTTGGGTTGTTGAGAATTTTTATCTTTTCTTATATGAATTTAATGGTAATAAATGAGCCGAACATTAACTGCAAGAGCGTAATTCATGAGTTGGAAAAAATATTATTTTCATTCCATACATTTCAAATAATTAGTATTTAATGTTTTAATTTGAAATTACTGTAATAGTATCCATATTCAATTTGGTGACGAGAAATTTTTTGTGTTATCATTAATTACGGTTGTGTGTATTAAACAGTAAAAATTAAAATTCTGTCGCAACAGAATTATTTTCGTTCGAAATTTTAGTGTATCGGCGGTGTACGCGATCAAGTAAGTTTATATTATTTTAAATTGTTTATACTTTCGACTTTTATTTATTACTTTCTTAATCATTCTGATTGGTTCTGGAGGTTTAATGCAGAAATTATATTAATTGTTAATTTGATTAATAGACCTGGTATGTCGAAAGCTGCTTCTACTGCTAATTTTTAATTTTTATAAAATTTAAATTTATAGAGAGTCTGAGCTTCTGGGAAACATTTTCACATTTTATTTCGAACTATGGTGTGGTCATATTAACAAATGTCAAATATCTGTCGAACTAATACTTTCCTAACTATTGACTACTTAGGTGTCTGTAACCGGGCAAGTCTATCATATTTAACAACCTTTACTTTTGCTCCATCTTGTTATGTGTAAAAGGGTGTACGGTAGACCCGGCGTATCCGGGTTCCCTGCTTAGTCTTTGCCATACATTCTAATTAATCAATCAATTAAATTTGAAATTGCTGTATAAATTTCATTAGCAGTCCATACGAGGCTAGAAATAAAAACAAATAAAAAAAATTGCATTAAAATTTGAATGTTTTTTTATTTTTATTTGAATAAAATTCTACTTTTACGTTCAGTTATCGCTAAGAATTACTCATCTGAATGTCAAATTGCAAGTTTAACCGATGAACGTCCTTTACCCACTCATTTAATTTCTTCTATCCGTTGCACATTGTAAAAACCAAAATTAATTTTAAGTAATATTTATACTACTAATAAAATAAAACTTTAATTATTTGCGTTAACTTCAATGTGATCGACTGCTTTTAGTTTTTTCGTTAAATTGTTTGCACTAGAATTACTACAATCCCACAATTTTGGCAACTACTCCATTAGAGCGAACTAAAAATTCCCAAGATTAGATCAAGATAGTCCCAAAACAGGCCGAAAAAGTTCAAACAACTTTTGAACTTAAGCTCGCTTCAGTGCGTTATTCTGTAAGCATTTAGAAAATGATTATTGTATTGAACTTTACAAACTACAAATTTTTAGCATTTACATATTCCGATAGTCCTTAATCTTCTATTACTAAAATAATTCAGTCTAGTTAAACTTATCTTGCATAAAGTAAAGTTTTAAATAACTTGTAATTTTGCCTATCAAATATATATTGTGAAGCTCCCATTAGGCTGACATGAGCACGTACTAAAGTACTCATTTTGAAGAGTAATCCTTAACTAGCTGTCGAGATCGAAAATCACCTCTTTCAAACAAAGTCATCGCAATACAGATCTTTACCTTAAAAATATGACTCGACTATCTTAACTAGAGATCGGCATCAAGTAATCCTTCGTCGAAATTTTTTTGAAATTTTTAAATTTTCGATTTATAGTTATAAATGAAGGGCCTTTCAATAAGAACGCTCGTAATTTGTTAGGTTATAGCAGCCAGCAAAGCAACATCTGTCAAATTTATTGTGAATTATTTAGTAATGTATGGCAAATCACCATGGAAGGTTATAGCGCTGAACAACTTGTGCAAATTATGAAATTTTATTTTCAAATAAAAACGCCACAACTGTCCTGAGTCCGAGTCGACTATTCGACATTTTGTGGTCAAATTCGAGTCAACCGGTTCGATAAATTATCAGCCAACAACCGTGCTGCCGTGCATGAGAGTGTTCGGGAAAACCTGAGACCGTCAACTTCTCGTTACAGATCGACTGTCTCATTTAAAAATCGAGCGTCCTTATTGAAAGACACTTTATATTATAATTATAAATATTGTTGTTTAGGGACTGCTAAAGTGATTACTCCTTCTGTGATATTTTTGACGGGTCAAAATAATTATATTTGTCTGGTCACCATCTGGAACCCAGGACTCACGAATAATAGAGCAAGCGCTACATGACTTGCTATCAAGGGCGACGAAAAATAACTTCTGAACAAGAAATTTTGGACAGATTTTTTAGAATTTAAGCCTGTGTGTCCTGAGAAGATTATTTGTCAAGATTAGAACAACTACGGGACCCGTCCTCGGTAAGCAATCCCAAAGACATATATTTTAATGTCAATATTTCCTCAAAGCGGATGGTAAATATGAATGGGCAATTAATTTGGCACTGCGAGACATTTATTTGACAAGAATTGCTCATTTATCGTACATTTTTTGTTAGATTGGTCACATCGGGGGCTTAGTAGTAGCACTAAAAAAGTTTTATAACAGTTTGTTGTTTAGCAGTCTAATAGTCGTTCGATGTATAAATACGAGTGTAACAAACACAATGAGTCAATCTCAGTGAATCATTTGGGAAAGTTAGTAGTGTGAAAATAATTAATGGTGTAAAATGAAAATAGCGGAATAATTAAAAATTATAAATGCTGTATTAAGTGAATTAATAAATAATTGAGGAAAATATTTATTGTTGTGATATAGTGTTGGTAAAATAAAAATGGGAAAAAAGTGAGAAGTATGTGAATTACGAGAATTGATGTTCTAGCCGTCAAATTCTATAACGATATTCACAACCCAGTCATACCGACTGGATATGACAGCGCAAATTCGTAACAGTATGTATCTATATATGTTTCAATTTTGTTGTCACAACAATTGATAATTGATTTTAATAAAAAAAAAAATCACGATTAAAACATGTCGGTTTATCGAACATTTTTCTTTAATAATGTTACCTCATATTTACTTAGCGATGGATAAAATGAATTGTTAATATATGAAAATATGAATACGCCAGAAATGGTGAGAAAAATCCTTAAAATGGTATTGAGTGACCATCGACGGAAAGAACATTTCAAAGTGTTGTACATTGCATATTGTGCATATTGTACACAAGGAAACTAAAACACCGTCGGTCGTGAGAATGATTTAAGCGAGTGTGCGGCTATGTCTCTCTGGCATAAGACCAAGATTTTGGGTCGATTCGTAAAAATTAATAAACTGTTCTTCACACCTGAGACGAAGAAAAAGTCAATACATTGAACTGACAAGGGTGAGTCGACTCCAAAGAAAACCAAAACAATATGCTAGCATTTTTAAGGCAACTTTGGTTTGGAATGCGCAAAAAACAATTTTTATTAATTATCTTGTGAGGGATGTGAGAGAGTGATATAAATCAAAGAATTACAGTTCGAATTTCATCCTCACGGATCCTATTCGCAAAATTTAACCACTCGGATTATTTTCTTTATTGAAACTTAAAAAATTGGAATGGTGGTAAAAGATTCACCAAAAATGCAAAGGTGGGGTCTGCCATTGATGGCTATTTTGAGGAGCTCCATGGTTGAAATGTTTCTGTTTTCTTTGTTAATCGGGTTCTTTTCGAACTACCTTCGTACATATACATGTTTATGTGCGTCTAAATTAAACATACATTTCTATTATTAAATTAAATAATCTTGAAAATATTACCTTTCGTATTTCACATTATTCTGCTCTTATTAAGAATTGATTTTGATTTTTATTCCGATTTTGCACACTCCACAGCATAAACTGAGGACAATTCACCTACCCGAAACTGAAAAGTTTTAGGTTAGGCTCGGATGAATGTTATGTTTCTGGTGCTAATTATGCTTCTACAATACTGCAAATGTTATGGATTACCGACTTCTGCATTTTGACATAAGTATTGATTCTGACGTCTAATATTTATGGTTTGATTCTACATTTCATTTATTTATCTCGTACCATATTTGTTTAGATTTTAATTTTTGTGTGAATTAGTTCAAATATTTTTTGAGGATGCGGATTTTTCACTGTCCGTTTTTAATTACGAATGGCAACGGTTATATTTAAAGTACTGTAGTATATTTTGATTGAAATTATATTTTTAATAATATAATAGTTCTAGAAATTTTCTCTCCATGTCCTCCTGCCAATTAGACATTCGCAGATAGTTGCATCGTCTAATGACTATTTTGTAATAAAACATTCAAGTTAAAAGTAAGTTGTGAGATTTATGACCAGATTACTAATTTGAGAAATTTGTGATTGGAATCATATTCTTAAATACGTATTAAACAACTTCATATGCGTGATTGTTTTAGAATAAGTGTGTCTTCTGCGGATTATTCGTGAGATAAGTAAATTGTGAGGTAACTTAATTTGTCTCTCGGCTCGCTTTTCAGTGCTATCTTTGCCATTGCAAGCCAAATTATGGACGTGTGGCTGTAGCTGCATCTTTGGACATAAGAATTTGGTTGCTCATTTTATCGCTTATTTGGTTGCTCATTTTATCGTTTATTTTTTAGTTTTTTACCCAGTTTTCTTAAGAAATATGTAATTTTGTTTAGAATCAGTTGAGATTTATAAGCAAATTTTGGACTCTGGACTATTTCTACCTGCTGTGTGGTCGCTCTACTCGTATTTTACTTAAAATTTTAAAATAGTGAATTTCGGAAAATGCTCCATTCTGTAGCATATTTACACATTTTCTGAATGTTCCTCATGTCTTCTTCGTTGCTTAACACTCCTGGCACATCTCATTTATTGAACTAATTCTGAAGACGTCATTTATAATTATTTTAAATGCTCTCCAACTTTAAAGGATTGCTCAGCCTAATCCTTGAACCAGATTGCACTACATAAAATACATATTACGAGTATATTAGATATTGCACAATAAACATTTAACAAAAATTACAACACATATGTTTGTAAAATATAATAATGGGATTACATTAAATAGGAATATATTTAAAATATTATTGAAATTAAAAGCTATTATTTTATAACATTTATTATTCTAATGTACGTGACTTGTAACAAAGAGTATATATTTTTAAGACGAGTAACACAGGGGAAGGAAACATCATTCAATTCAAGTGTTATACATTTTATGTATTCACATTTATTATTTATAATCTATTTGAATTGAATGACAATGATTTGGAGAAAATTATTGCTTTTTTCACTACGCTTTTCACCTGTATTTACTTTTTTCTTGAATTCTACTTATTAAAATATTAGTAATAAAGATATTTTTTGGTAGTCCTATAACATACCACACAACAACAATATTTAATATTATAAGTTACTTTTTGAATGTATATATGGATTTTTATTATTATTGTTTCCAAACAAGGTAAACATTATTATATTTTTTATTTTATTCTATTTATTTATTTATTTTTTTATTTATTTATTTACTTATTTACAAAGTTGATTCCCAATGGATTTCGTGTCCTTTTAAGGGAATTCAACTTTATAAATGAAGGTACATTATTTTAAATAAATCAATTACAGAATTATGTATTCTGTAATATCGAATTTATAATAGTATTTTTAGTAATAGTAATAGTAATAGTATTTTTTATTTAATTAACTACTAATTATATAAGATATACATATAACTAATTGTGCGCTTGATATTATAAAATAATTAATCTATTTAAATATTACATTACAATAATTAGTAATGAAAGTTAGAAAATATGTATTCTTAAATAACACAAACAAGTTTTATTTAGAATAGAATAGATCTAATAAACTTATAAATTTAAGAATCAAAGTCAAAAATAAATATTTCCTTACACTGCCTTTAAAAATATATAGCCGAAATATATGAATTTAGACTAAAGCCTTACGAAAATAACAAGTTCCATAAATTTTTGCAAAGAGTGTGGGGGCACAGAAGAGAGACGAAGCGATTTGCATCAATTTTTGTAACGAAAGTCAAAACGCAATTGAATTAAAACATAAAAATGCTTAAATCTTGACAACTAATATGTTATTGAAAGAGGAGTAGGTTCCACATAAAAACTATTCCTAAAAAGAAGATAATAAAATTATTTAAAGCAGACTAATTTTCGTCAACACATTATTAAAAGTTGTAACATTATTTCGAAATTATTCTATAATTCGTAGTGCACTAGTGATTCATTGTACCAATAAGAACTACAACCAGAAAAAACAACATATATTTCCTGGAACAGAATATTATCAGGATAAATTACCTTTATAACATTTTAAATTTTGTCAATTTATGACAGATAAAAAAATTAATCGTTTTAACAAAATGCTTACTAAAAGGTAGTCTCTATCTATTGGTAAATAAATAAATGAATCTTTCAAAAACAAATTAAGGAAATAAAACATGCATTCATTCATCCGTTTATTAGAATTGATATTATCTTCATGGTTAGTTATGTCAGGTTTTAATTTCTTGAAACGGATATAATTTTGTGCTGATTTTTAGTCGTTGCTACTTGAAATGCACAATTTTATCAAAAACATAATTTTGTTAATTACTTAGTGATGGAGACCCTATTCAGCGGAAAATATGTAATGTTTAACTTAAAGTTTGTTAAATTATATGGCTTTAATGTGTGCAACGTAATTTTGTTTTCCTAAAAAATTTGCATTTCGAAGTATAAAAATGAAAATCTTTGTGCGTATAAAGAAATTAAAGAAAAACTTTCGATGTAAATAAAATAACGCTTCTCTGGCTAAGAATTATCTTAAATTGATATTTTGATTTATTCATCATAATGTTATAAAATATAAAATGTGGAAACGTGAAAATATCTCAGGCTTAGCAAAGTTAAGCTTTAAGCAAAACTAGACTAGAAATATTAAATTTTGTGTAGGTCTAAATGGTAAAATACTAAATGTAGTACGTCAAAATCAATAGTGTGCGTTGTACATAAAACCTACATTGTTTTAATAATATTTTTGTTAAACTTTAGTCTGCTCTAGATAAATGGGACCTATTGTGGAAACTATTTATTAAAATAGTAATTATTCAAGATAAATAAAAAAATATTTTAATTTGTATTTATTTGGTTTCAGAATTCCTAGAATTTTCTTCGCGAAAAATTTCAGGTTGATTGTAATTTTTGCAAGATTCCCTCTATAATGACTAAACATAAAAATGCAATCTCTGTTTAAAGGTGCAAGGAAATATTTTATTACATCGAATTTGATTTCATACTTCACTTATTTCTAGTTTGGCGATTTATTGCAATATTGGCTACAGTGCGGCTTTGCATTAAAGCTTTCAATTTCATAAAGGTATTGTTAGGGGTTTCTTCCTGTTATTTTGTGAGTACTTTAATGTTTTCTTTATTCCATAGGAAACATGTAAACTGATGTTTTTTCTTAGATGACCAAACATCAGAACATAAACTACTACGGTGGACAACCATGTTAGAAAAGTGTATTTTAACAATCAATTTTATAATGTATATCTTGATCTTGACAATGTTAAATGCTCTTAAATGTTTTCATGATTGAACGTCACCGACGGCGCATCCACCACCACGAGGCTCATCTTAAATATATATATATATATATATATATATATATATATATATATATATATATATATATATATATATATATATATATATATATATATATATATATATATATATATTTATATATATATATATATATATTTATATATATATATATATATATTTATATATATATATATATATATATATATATATATATATATATATATATATATATATATATATATTCAATATATATATATATATATATATATATATATATATATATATATATATATATATATATATATATATATATATTCCAAAACAAATACCTTTTCTATTGTTATGTGTAAATAGTCTGTAGGAATAGGCCCGGCATTATCCGGGACACTTGTCCAGTGCTTGATTCTACATCAATCAGAGAAGGTTTGAGATTCATTCTATTAAAAATAATATTTAAATTTGAACATTTTTTGACGAATTTCAAACAATATTCCAGCCAATTCTGGAGATGTCCTCGGGGTTTCACTGCCATTTTCAAAAATATCATCCAATCTACTAATTCTATATTGTAAATAGTATAAAATTGTGATTGGTTTTACTATGTTTTTGAGATGTTGGAAACTTCACAATTTTGATGATATATATATTCACAAGTCCTGGATAAAAAATTTCCTGTTTTTATACCGCCAATCGTAGAGATGTCCACAGGTTCTCACCCACATTTTCGAATAGATTACACAATATTATACCGTTATAGTGATTGGCATCCAATTCTAATGGGGTTTGCTATACCAATAAGAGAATTCATGTTTTCATTTGTACTGCCATTACCAGAGATGTCCACGGAACCTCGTCTACATTTTTCGACAGCTTATAATATTTTCTGTCTATGGAGCGAAATAGGGCCAATTGTAATGAGTCTAATAATGATTATTAGAATCTTGAAGTTCCGTGATTTTGACAAAAATACTATTATTTCCTTCTACAAGATTTTATGATTATCTGCAGTAGGAATTTATTTTGACATTTCAAACCATGCGACGAATCCGTTTTTATAGATTTGTAGTTACATTACTCGCTTCATTTTCGCTCCATAGACAGAAATTCGATTCGACGGCACATCATTTAGAATTAGTCCAATTTTATAATTTTCTTTTCAAAAGAAATTCGAATTGAAAAAATAATAAATTTAACAGTATAATTGTTTAATAATTTTTTTTAGCAGAAACATCACTATCATGATATATCTATTGTTTGATTTCAACCGATTTGATTACGCAAGTGTGTAGGAAAATGTCAATCATGCTGCTATATTTTGTGGTATCATTTTTAAATATTATGTATTGGCAGAAACCGAGGATTATTTATTACTTTGTTGGTTTCTGCAATAATTTTCTATGTTGACACCCCATGCCATAAACAACCCTCTGCAATAAGGAAGATGTGGTCATCAATTCTTTATATTACAGTACAGTTGTTTGTGACGTTAGTGGAGAGTTATTTTTACCTCTAGTTAAAATTGTCAACAGCTTGTCCTCATGCTTGACACAGCATTGTGACTACATTACTGCCACTTCACATCGATATTTAAATAATGATTAAAATCGCTGTCTCAAGCAATAACCGACCGAAAGTATGATGAAATATGTTAATATATTTAAAAGATTATGCTGGTTATTGTGTTGTTGAGTTCTTTTCTTACATGAATTTAATGGTAAGAAATGAGCTGAACATTAACTGCATTATAAAAAAAAGTTTGCATTGTTTACATGGGTAATTATGGTTTATGGAAAATTGTTGTATACGATTTTGATATCATTGTTTTAATCTTCGATTATCTAAGTGAATATATTAGAGAGTAAAGATCTAACTAATATTTGTTGATGTCGTTGCCTATGGTTCATCGCGCCAATACTGAATTTTTTCACGGATTCGGGTCGCCAACCCTACAATCCAACCCTTGAGTCGCCTCTTACGACAAGTTTTGGTAACTGTGGTGGTATTCTAATTCATCCTCGTGCGTCGATATTTACGAGCAATGAAAAATGCCCCCCAGCCACAGGGGCTGTCTCTTGTACTAATAGTTAAATTGATATGTGTAATAACACGCATATTTCTAACGAATTTTTCAGATACCACTTTAGGAATTGTATCAACTTCAAACCAAATTAATCCGAAAAAATAAAAGGTGTATTTTACTCGAATGTTGATTCTATTACTTTCGATGGCTGTCACTTTATGCACTTTTATCACAATTTTATATATTTTATTCTTAATAAATGAGAGTTTGTTCTTTTATTTTTGTGATAGTTGTAATTGGTTTCGAGCATTCGCTCTTTGTCAACTTTAACTATTGAACCCGGGCCCCACTGGTGGATTCCTAAACGAATTTTCCTGCGTTGCGTGATGTGCTCCATTGCTTGAGGTTGCATCTTGTTGGGGGATGTTGTGTGATATTCCGATATGTTGCGTTATGTAATAGCATGTTGTGGTATATTTCACCATGTCTCGTCTCGTGTACCATTTCGCGTGACTTTGACTATATTATGCGATTTTGTATCATGTCTTGTGTTTTTTTCTTTAATTAGAAAGCTTGCGTTATGTTCCAAGATATCGCGAAATGTTATGGTTGCGTTACGGTGACATTGTGTGGTTGTACTAAGAGAAAAGGATTGTTACTATGAGTAACAATAATGATTTGCAGCATTCGCTAGCTAATTAATTTTGATCTTGGTCTTCCTTTTTACATTTCTCCTCCTCAAATAAGTATTTTAAAAATTGTAAACGACGCACGACCTTTTTACTATTTACCGAGAGAAGTGTTTTCGAGTATCAGAAACCGATTACGAAGAGTGCTGATTTCGAGAAAATTCATTTAGGGGTCATCCAGTCATTTAGTATTTAATTTTTTTGGCTTGCACGATTTTCCCCTTTTCTTATTTTTGACTCGCACAATTTTAATAAAAATTGTTTTACGGTGAAAACTCCCTTACAACAATTTTTATCAATATCGTTGCTAGGTATCGATTATGAGGGTCCTGCTTCCTGGAAAAATCGTCTGAGGATCCTACGATGAGACTTCCCAAAAATTGGCGAGGGAAGGTTTCGAGTTCCAGGAGTCGATTGCGACGGGTTCTTAGTTCGAGAAAATCCGTCTATTGAAGCCCGGATTCTTTGGAAAAATTTCTGGAGGAATGTTTGCGAGTACCAGAAACCGATTGTGATGTGTACTGATTTCGAAAAAATTCATTTAGTGAGTCATCCGATGGAGGCCGGATTCAACTATTTCTTTTCTTGCTACACACGGTTTTGGTAAAAATTGAAGAAGGGGAGATTTAAAATATCAAGAATCGATTTTAGTAGGTTTTAATTCCGAAAAAATTCAATGGGGACCGGGACCTTTTCTATATTTTTCAGCTCGATTTTTGGAGAGAGTTCTCTAATGGTATGAATACATTGCGATGGGTCCTTATTTCTGGGAAAGTTGTTTAGGAGGTCTTCCGCTGGGGTCCGGAAGTTTTTGAGTACCAGTAATTGATTCCGATGGGTCCTTATTGATGAGGGTTATTGATGCGGCTTGAGCCTTCTAACATTTTATTTAGCTGCATCGATTTTGAAAAAAAATGATGAGACAAGGCTTTCGGATGCACAATGTTGCGTTATGTTACACCATGTTGTGGGATGTTGCATTACGGTGTATTATATTACGTGAAGTTTTATCATGTTGCATCTTATTGAGGGATGCTGAGGGATGGTTCACTACGTTACGTCATATTGCACCATATGGTGTCATGTGTACCATATTTCGTGGTTTTATACCATGGTTCATGCTGGGTCTTAAGATTTGTATCCAACGATTTTTATGAGAATGGGTCAGTATAGTTTTCGATTGATAAAAATCGATTGTGATGAAACCTAAACTACCAATTATTATTTGTTTAGGAGTTCGTAAATAAGTTCCCTATTTAATCAAAAATAGCGCCTCGAATTTAAAAAAAAATGAGAGACGATATTTTCGAGTATCAAAAAACGACTGCCATGGATCAAGATTTTGGGAAATTAGTTTAGAAATGCTAAAGTTTCATCATTATGTTGCATCTTGTTCCACCATATATAACCTGACCGGACAGAAACCGCGTCCTACGTAGATTAAACAGATAAGTACATTTAATTGAAGATTTTAATTTTATACATCTATCATAAGGGGAGGTAGCAGGTGACACGTCATTGAGACCAACCTTCGATGATATTGCTGGCATGATATCGTCTGCTCAAATAGATATTCAATCAAAAGAGCCAACCATTTTTCATAGATCACAATTGCGAGATGAACACTGATTATAATTTATTCTTAAGAGGATTAAAAAAATTTAAGTTAACAATTACATTGATGAAGGAATAAAGACGAGGCATACCACATACACCAATAATAATCCATTCAGACACATTGTTTTTTTCATTGACAGTCCTACTTTATATGTAGGACCTCCTAATTTTTGCCAAATTTATTAAGAAAGCGATTCATGATTTTAAATATAACTGTAAAAATTGAACTGGAATTACGTTAGAGTTATAATCGGCTAATAAGTTATCGTTTATAGATAGATTACTAATTCGGAAGAATAAAGGTTGAATTGATACGGTTCTGATACGATTTCAAATTTTAATAAAATCCGCCCTCTAAACCAATTACTATTGATTCATGTTTTATTTGTATTAATAAATAATTAATAAATAAAATTAATACTTTAAATTAATAATGGATAGTTCGGATAATACCAATGAAATAATTATTGAATATCTAATCAAAAACAGATATTCAACATATTTCTTTAAGAAATTACTAAATCGTTTTGATCATCGTAATGTTCAGCAAGTTATTAACTTCATTGGTAATTACCACAGACAATCAAAAGAGACGATTTCACTTGCACCAAAACATTAAAATAAAAGTTATTTCTGATAGTTCCAATGTCATCATTATATCTGTAATTTTTCCTTAAACCGATGGATTATCTAGGTAAATTATCCCTGGTATTACTGATTCGCATAGCGTCCGACCTACTAGTGGTTGATACGAGGATCTCAATCCAAGAGTTACGTAAAACATCTTAGGTCTAAAGTTTCTTACACTGTTCTCCTTGAAACTAGTTAGGGCACTAACTATTTAGTAAAAATAAGGATTACTCGCCATGTGGTGATTTCATTTAAGTATATCGTTATCACACAGCAAATTCTAAAAAATCGACTATCAATTCGCATATCAAATGTAAAACCGAGATTTCAAGATCGACAAACTTCTACATTGTGTCAACACACAAATGATACTTACTGGACTAACTTTAAATTCGATGATGTAAAAGTGTTGGAACAAACAAAATTTTATAAATACGAATTAGGAGATCGTGGTCAATAGAAAAAGTGACACACATGGCCTTTGCAGGATAAATGCAGGTAGAATGTATGTAAAAATTTCCTAAGCATGAATCCGCGATACAATTCAATAATATTTTGATTATAGTTATAACTCTTTGAAAAAAATGTTTTGTTAGAAACAAACACTGTTCCATAGATTGAAACAAATTTATTTATTATTTATTTATTTTTGTCCGTCTATCAAAAGTTTCTTTAAGTTTTGGATTTTTTAATTCTGTAAACAATGATTTTAAATTTATTTATGTAGACCGGTAAGTTACCGTTATTTGTTCAATGCTATTCGTTTATAGTTTTACAATCATTTATACTTTGTATGTGCGATTTCTGCATATGTTTAAACCCCACAACGAGGTTACAATGTAACCGAAACATCGCGGAATAAAAAAATAGGGCGATTTGTCTACCAACAACCCATTTTTATTTTCATTATTGATTAATTTTCAGTTGGCGACATATAAGAACTGCCGATGATTATTAATTAGTATTTAATTTATATTTTTATTTTTTGGTATCTATTCTGTGGCCGAAGCACTCTCCCAACTCTTCTGCGGCTCGCTTTTCACGTCCTACTTTACGCAGTTGCCAAAAGGGTGTACGGTAGGCCCGGCGTATTCGTGGTCCCTGCTTAGTCTTGGCTGTACATTCTAATTAACCAATCAATCAATCAAATTTGAAATTACTATAATAAATTTCATTAACAGTTCATACGATTCAAGATATAAAAAACAAATGTAAATTAGCTGTGTGACGTAGTTTTACTTGCTCCAATGTATTGCCATATTACTTTTTTTATTGAACCCTTTCACATCTACTACTTTAAACTGTTCGAATATATTTTAGAAACTATCAAAAATGTCGTTCCTGTACAATTGAAGGTTAAAATTTCAATTTTTTTTTCATTTTTATTTTAATAAAATTTCACATTTACGCAGTCATCGCTATTAGAAAAAGTAGTAGACCAGAATCAAAAGGTGATGCAGGTGACCCATAGGTTGAAAATAATTTCCTAAACCAAGCAAACAAAGAATCAAATTCTTATGATAAACGTTAAATAAAATCTACTTATCTGAATGTCACATTGCAAGTTTGACCGATGAACGTCCTTTTCCGGCTCATTTAATTCCTTCTATCCTTTGCACATTGTAACCTGTAAAAACAAAATTAAATTTAAGTAATGTTTATACCCACAGCTAGTCATACTCGACTTATACTAATAAAATAAAACTTTAATTATTTGCGTTAACTTCAATGTGATCGACCGCTTTTAGTTTTTTCGTTAAATTGTTTGTACTAGAATTACCACAATCCCACAATTTTGGCAACTGCTCCATTACTACATTAGTAGAGCGAACTAAAAATTGCCAAAATTAATTCAAAAATTCAGTCTAGTCAAACTTATCTTGAACTAAGTAAAGTTTTAAATAACTTGTAGTTTTGCCTATCAAATATATATTTTGAAGCCCTCGTTTGGCTGACATGAGCACGTACTATACTACTCATTTTGAGGAGTAATCCTTAACTAGCTGTCGAGATCGAAAATCACCTCTTTCAAACAAAGTCATCGCAATACAGATCTTTACCTTAAAAATATGACTCGCCTATCTTAACTAGTGATCGGCCTCAAGAAATCCTTCGTCGAAATGTTTTTGAAGTTTTTAAATTTTCGATTTATAGTTATAAATAAAGGGCCTTTCAATAGGAACGCTCGTAAATTGTTAAGTTATAGCAGCCGGCAAAGCTACACCTGTTAAATTCATTGAGAATTATTTAGTAATGTATGGCAAATCACCATGGAAGTTTATAGCGTTGAACAACTTGTGCAAATTATGAAATTTTATTTCAAATAAAAACGCCACAACTGTCCTGAGTCCGAGTCGACTATTCGACATTTTGTGGTCATATTCGAGTCAACCGGTTCGAAAAATTATCAGCCAACACCCATACGTCACCGAAACGCAAGACCTGCTGAAAACGTTGTTGCCGTTTGGGAAAACCCGAGACCGTCAATTTCTCGTCACAGATCGATTGTCTCATTTAAAAATCGATCGTACTTATTGAATGACACTTTATATTATAATTATAAATATTGTTATTTAGGAACTGCTAAAGTGATTACTCCTTCGGTGATCTTTTTGGCGGGTCAAAATAATTAAATTTGTCTGATCACCATCTGGAACCCAGGACCTTTGAATAATAGAGCAAACGCTACATGTCCTGCTGAGGGGTCTTCAGCAACTGTGAATGTACAATTGCCGTGGATGACTCAGTTTCATCTGGTGTTTCATTCGATAGAAGTAAGTTAAGTCGTTAAGTTGACTCCATTTGCCTTATTAATGGTATTTAAAACTTCAAGAGGTTCTGTTCCGTGACGGATCGTTGGAAACTACTTTGCTTCCCTTTAAATACTTCATGGAAGTACTCATTTCTTGCCCCTCTAAGAAGTGATAATTTTAACTCTTTTGGTCCTTGGTTTCTAGCCGTCTCGTGTGCTCTTCTAAGCTCTTATGCAAATAACATCTAAGTTTGCTAAGATTAAAGTTTCACCAAGAACTCACTAATTTAGGAATCGAGTTATTGCAGGTGTTGAGATCAGTTAAGCACGAGCATCAATTTCATCGACCGAATTAATTTCTGGAAATGTTTCTACATCGTCTCAGGAGCCAATCAAGTGTCTAGCAAATAAATCCCAGTCAGCTAACTTAATGGGAAATCTCGGAATTTTGCTACGTGCAAGCGAACTATTCTGTGGCGAGTTTGATAGCTCAAACGTGATGACTCTATTATCTCTAGATGTTCAACAAGGCTCCATTGGTTGGCTATTGTTAGTTCCAGATGCAAAATCATTTAGTGCACAATGATGCATACATTGTGTTTCTTGTGCCATGGTTGGTTTAGATTTAGTAGGTTCCGCCTGGAATTATAAGATTCCGGCTGAAAAATCAAATAATGCACAATGATGCACAATCTATTGAGCTTCTTGTGTCATAGTTAGTTTGGCTGTAGAGGTTATGATTCTGGCTGGATAGTTCCTGCTTTAAAATAACATTCCGGCTGACAAATTATATAGTGCACAACGAAGCACAAAACATTTTTTTTCCAAATCACTACTTTATTACTTATAAAATCTATTTCATTTTAGGTCGGGCCAAAGAGGATTAGCGAAATGCCCTTGTTCGTTTATAATTTTTTTGTGGTAAATGCTCCAGGAGGAGTCTCATATCATGTTCCATTACTGGATTATACGATTCAATAGGTGTGTATTATTTTATTATATGAAATCAGTAATCTAACTTTATTATATTTTGGCCAGAAAAAGGTAAAAAAATTGCCAAAACACATTGTATTGAAATGAGTCCGAGGGTGATGGTGGAGTGGTTTTGGACCACTCGCTTCAATGTCTGAGATCCTCCACCACTCCCACTCTCGGCTCATCATTTCATATGGTAATATGTGTGTTTATGGATGTCCGGTTTCTTGTTGTTTAAGGTGCGTTGTCTTGCAGCCACAAGTATTTTTGTCTTGCCCCCATTTCGTCCTCAAATCCTTTATGTTCTGTCTTCTTTCCAGGTGGCATATTTTCGGATATCTTGTCGTCTCATCTTGTATGTATATCCTTTCTTGTCTAGGTATATGAATGTTTCTGGTCCCGGGTTTTTCTGTTTATGGCGTCTTTCTTACTGGATGCGATTATCAGTAAAGTAGGGGAAAAATATTATCGAGTTTTCGGTGTTCTGTGTTAATCTTTTAATATGGCTCCTAACTAACTTTATTATGTGTAGGTCTATTCGATCTTTTCCAAATCTTTCGTATTGAATTTGGTCTGACGTGTATTTTTTGTATCCGGAGCTTGCCGATCTCTGCTACTCGTGGCAGTATCGTAGGCATTTGCATTCAAAGATCCTTAGTTTCTCCATGGTGTATGGACCTACATTCCACTGGATAGGGCAGCCATATGATAATATTGGACGTACCAAAGAATTGTAGCATATTTGCTTTACTTTTATGTCGATGGCATTATTGGCAAAGATGTGGCGATTTTGGTGGAATATTTTTTTTGCATTTGTCACTTGTGTGCTCACAAGGTCATCTAAGTACAGCAGGCGGTCTAGTTTTATTCCTAAGTACTTCACAAACGGTTTTTGCTTACAGGTCGTACCAATTATGTTTATTTTGAAGTTTTTCCAATTATTACGTGTGCCAGACGATGATAATTGGTAGGGTTTCCTGAATAGAATTGCTTCGCATTTAGCGGGGTTCATCTGTATTCGCCATGTGTGCAAGTAATCCACTGTGAAGTCTACTGCTTCTTGTGCGTTCTTTGTTAATTGTGTGTTTTTTTTTGCCTGTGCCGTATATTACTATAGGTCATCTGAGTATGCTATTGTCTGTATTTTGTCTGTGTTTATTTTTTCGTGTTCAATTAGTTCTGTTGTATATATGTTGAACAGTACCGGCGCTTTTATGAATCCCTGTTGCAGGCCGTTGTGTATTTTGAATATTGTCGTCGATATGTCTTTCCCATTTGTTGTTTTGAATGTTCTGTTGTATAGTAATTCATATAACAGTTGTAGGATATGGTTGTTGAACTTAATTTTGTCCATTTTATACAGCAGGCCGTCTAGCCATACGGATTCGAAAGCCTTCTGTAACCAGATGGCTTGGGTTCATGAACTTTCAGGTGGTTGCACACTTTTTTAATTGGATAGCGTCTAGCCGTATGGGCGGGTTCCGTTACACATGCAGGTTCAGCCATCGTTACGAAAACTGCATAACAAATAAGTGTGCTCAAAACGTCTGCTTATATCGATGGAAAGCCTATCTTAAACACACATTTCTCCCAAATCAATTACTACCCCATTCGAATACAATTTTAATTCATCATGACAAACATTTGTTAACGCGAATCATAAGAATGTGATAGAAATAACTTACTTCGCCGACTGTACATGCCCATACACCATGAATGAAATAAATGTTAATTGTAAAACGCAAAGCAAGAACGTACCAAAAATATCCATTCAAAATCGGAAAACAGAAATAAATAAATAAATAAAAATTAGAATTACTATTGTAAATTATAGATCAAATTTAGTAAGGGTGTATGTGTATAAGTTTTATAATTTATGAATGGAAGAACAAAAAAAAATGAGAATTACTAATCCTAATGCATGCACTAAAAATATTGTTCATATAAAAATAAAGAAAACTAATAAATTACGTCTCCTATTTAACCTGATGACGATGGGGTCCTTTACATCTGTTCTTCTACGGTTGATTCGATTTTTGATGGCATTATCCAAATATAATGATTTGTTTTTGAAATCCGGAACGGTATCGACACGTTAAAAGATATTATTGGTAGTACTAATATCGCTGGATTTAACTTTTGCTTTGCACGAACATCCAAATATCACCCAAGACGAATGAATTCAATTGACTAGCCGCTTAAGTGGAAGATACGGAAGGTGTAAGTTTTATGACGAAGCAATCGAACCAACGGTAATATCGAAAGTCAAGTTTCAACTACTGGGCATAAAAATTATAGTGAAAATTGTAATCCATAAATTGTCCTCAAATTTTTCTCACAATATCAGTATGACCTAAGCTATTAGAAAAACAACCGAAAGTATTGGTTACTAGTGGAAGTTTTTGAGATATGGCTGCAGAAAATCAAAAAATTATAGTGAAAATTCTAGTACATAAATTACCCCAAATTTTCCTTGTAGTCACAGTATGACCTAAGCTCTTAGAAAAACAACCGAAAGTATTGGTTACTAGTGGAAGTTTTTGAGATATTGGCCAAAATCTGAAAATAAATTAATAAAAAAATTTAAATTTTCAAAAGATGGTTATGAAATGGCCAAGTTTGGTCCAGCATGAACAGATCCTAGAATTTTGTCCTAAGTGTTGGACCCCTGATCAGTACTATTATCCAAATTACATCGTCATTCTTTTAGAATGGCGGGAAGGCGTAATATTGTCAAATTTCAAGGTTTCATTTACCGAGTTTCGTTACATCAGAGATCAATCAATTTGTCATTTGAAGGATCACTTTTAATATTTTATTCCGCTGTGATGTTTTATGTAGTGAAAAAATAAGTACAAAATGAATAAAGAATTTCCGCTGGTAATTATGTAACAAAATAAATTCTCCTGTGTGATGGTGCTGCCACTTGCGGCGAGTAGCGAACTCTTATTTTCCGCTGAGAAATTTCCGCTTTGACATAGAGCTTAATATAATTCTACAAATAGCAACGAATAACGGATATGCGCCTAGGACTATATTAAAGTTATTAAGTAAAAAGCTAAAGCGTAAAGCTCTAAGGGGTATTTATTCACCGGATAATCCAACGCAGGAAAATTGGCATCGTTTACAGTATTTAGGAAAAACTAGCCAACGGATTAGCAACATCGTGTCCGATTATACCAATATTAGTTTTGCTTTTTATAATAATAACTCAATAGAGAAAAGGGCTTTTAACAATAAACCTAGATGAGTTGATCGCTTTTACAAGCCTGGTGTTTATAGGCTTAATTGCATTGATTGTAGTTTCTCCTATATTGGACAGACTCGGCGCAATTTTGGAGTTAGGGCTAAATAACATTTATCTGGTTGCAATCAATCAACATTCCAGAATCATTTAACTTTAGAAAATCATAAAGCTATAGCTTATGAAATTCGAAAATCCATATTCCTTAACCAAAATATCCTTAAAGAACAAAGAGAAATACGTTTCCCACCAATTACGGCTGCCGCCCTGTTCTATTCTCACGCTCTTAATAATATGACTAATACGTCGGGTAATTAAATGTACTTCAATATACCTTGAATTTTGTTACTCAGCCGATGACTAATCGCTTACCTGCTATTCCACCCCCTTTTTATTAGTAATTTTTCCATGTAAACAACAGATGGTTGGAATGATCAATAGATTAATTTGTATTGCCTATTTTTTGTCCCTCCTTCTTTTATTTCCTTTTTCTTATTTCTACTATGTATAACTAAATTTTTATTTTTACAAATCAGTAGATACTCCTGATGATGATCTAACAACTATTCCTGAAGATGATGATCTGGTCGAGTAATTTTTTAAACTCTTTGAACAAATTATTTAAAAAAGTTTTTTGGGAAATAATTAAACGAGTGGAATAATGTGTTTATTAAGTGTTAATATGTTTCGCCAAGTACCTACGGCACATAATGTTAAAAGTAGAAAATTATAGATTAAATAATTTTATATCACACTAAATTTTCTTGAATTTTTTTTTGTTCCATCATTTTTTTAAAATAATTTAAAGTAACAAAAAAATTTCGTCTTTATATTCCGAAATTAAACAAAAAACTGACTCAAAAATTACGAAATGTTTACAATTTTGTCAACAAAAAAAACAGCAAAACGAAATCAAGGCGAAAAAACCCGTATCAATTTTGACATTTTGACACTTGGCGTTTTCTTATTTAAAGGAACCGAAACGTTGTCTGCGTTTCGACTGTTACCGACTCGGCCAACTATTTTTCTATTTTTCAATTTCCATCATCTTCGAATTAACAATACTCAATAAAAATTTACGAAGTGTTCGTTTAAACTCAATTCGAATTTTAAATTATTGGTTCTCACAAAACAAAATTAGGCGAGTAATATTTAAAAACAGAAACAAAAAACGAACGCGTAAATTGAAAAAACTTGTTGTATCGGTGCCGATTCGGAATCATAACATAGGTCGGGTGCTTTTTGAACGACCCTCGTACATATACATATTTGATACAGATACATTTGTTTTATTAGATTAAATAATACTGAAAAAATACCTTTCGTATTTCACATTATTCTGCTGTTATTAAGAATTGCTTTTGATTTTTATTCCGATTTTGCACACTCCACAGCATAAGCTGAGGACATTTCACCTACCCGAAACTGAAAAGTTTTAGGTTAGGCTCGGATGAATATCGGCGTTGTGTCCAAAATCGTGGCTTCTGGTGCTAATTATGCTTCTACAATACTGCAAATGTTATGGATTACTGACTTCTGCATTTTGACATAAGTGTTGATTCTGACGTCTAATAATTATGATTTGATTCTACATTTAATTTATTTATCTCGTACCATATTTGATTACATTTTGATTTTTGTGTAAATTAGTTCGAAATATTTATTGTGGGTGTGGATTTTCCACTGTCAGGTTTTAATTACAAATGGCGACAGGATACAGTACGGTACTGTATTTTGAGTGAAGTCTGATTGAATTGAGCTAGACATTCGCAGATAGTTGCATAGTCTAATGACTATTTTGTAATAGCAATGAGATTTATGACCAGATTACTAGTTTGAAAAATTTGTGATTGAAATCAGTCTCAAATACTAATTAAGCAACTTCATATGCATGTTTTATGGTAAATTAGACTTGATGATTGTAGTTTAAGAAGAAGTCTATGTTTTATGCGGATTATTCGTGAGATAAGTAAATTGTAGGGTCGCTTAAATTGTTTCGCGACTCGCTTTTCAGGCGTATTTTCGCCATTGTAAACCAAATCAAGGACGTGTGGCTATAGCTGTGCATCGTTTGGACATAAGAATTTGGTTGTTCATTGTATCGCTTACTTGCCATCCCAGCGGGAGATCGAAATCTTTTCTAGTTTTTCACAGCGTTCTTTAGAAATATGTAATTGTGTTCGGAATCCGCTGAGATTTATAAGCAAGTTCTGGACTCTGAAGTATTTCCATCTGCTGTGTGGTTGCTCCAGTTTATCTCATGTCTTCGTCTTTGCTTAACACTCTGGCCACATCTTGTTTGTTCGACTAATTCTTAGGACGTCACTTATAATTATTCTAAATGCTTTCCAACTAAAGGATTGCTCAGCATAATGCTTGAACCAGATTGCATTACATACATTAAATATTATATTATTATATTGTACAATGAACATTTAATAAAATTTACACTCAAATGTTTATACCATATAATAAAGGGATTTCATTAAATTCTTATAACATAAATACTATTATCGTCCGCTAGAATAATTGTAGCTTAACGTGACTTATAACAAAGAGTATATATTTCTAAGAGGAGTAACACCAATAAATATTTAGAGAAAATTATTCTTCTCTTTTGCTACTCTTTTCACCAATATTTCTACTTACTTAAACTTATTAAAATATTAGTAATACAGATATTTTTGGTAGTCCTATAACATACCATACAACAACAATATTTACTATAATACTGTAAGTTAGTTTTTGAATTTATAAAGGGATTTTATATTTTGAATATTTCCAAACAAGGTAAACATTATTATATTTATTATAATATTTTTTTATTAGTTTACTATTAATTATATTAGATGCATATGTGATTAATTGTACACTTAATAATATAAAATAATCTATTAAAATATTACATTACATTATAAATAATAAAAGTTAGAAAATATGTATCTTTAAATAAAGCAAACACTATAAACTTATAGGCAAGACTAATATTCTTGCTTAAGATATAAATAAATTTCAAAATCAAAAATAAGTATTATCCTACACTGCCCTTAGTAATATCCCTAAATACTAAAATATTTCGAAAATAGCAAGTTCCATAAATTTTTGCAAAGTCACACTCGGGGGGTACTGAAGAGAGATGAACAGATTTGCATCAATTTTTGAAATGTAAGTCAAAAAGCAAATGAATTAAAAAATAAAAATGCTTGAATCTTGAAAAGCAATTATTATGTTGAAAGAGGAGTAAGTTCCACAAAAAACTATTCCTAAAAAAAAGATAATAAAATTATTTAAAGCAGAATAATTTTTGAGAAAATCTTATTAAAAGTTGTAAGTCTTATTTCGAAATTATTTTATAATTCGTAGTGATTTATTGTACCAAAAAGAACTACCACCAGAAAAAAACAACAAATATTTCTTGGAACAGTATATTATCAGGATAAATTACCTTTATAACATTTAGTCAATTTATGATAAATAAAAAATTAATCGTTTTAACAAAATGCTTACTAAGAGATAGTCAAGTGTCTATCTATTGGTAAATAAATAATTGAAACTCTCGAAAACAGATTAAGGAAATAAAAAAACATTTGAATTTAGTCGTTACTTTGAAATGCACAATTTTATCAAAAACATAATTTTGTTAATGAGTTAGTGATGGAGACCCTATTCAGCGGAAAATATATAGTGTTTAAATTAATTTTTGTTAAAGTATGTGACTTTAATCAAAGTTTATACCGGGTGATTATTTTAAGCTGAAACTTTCAAATATCTCGGAAAATAACCACTCTACGAAAAAAATATTCATTATCAAAATTTAATCATTCCGGTTAAAATTAGTGTAGGTAAAGCGTGTAGGTAAAGCGGGGGTAACTTTGAAATTAAAATATGAAATCCTTCAGTAGGAGAAATCGAAACATTTTTCGATTTCTCCTACTGAAAACCTATGCATACGATTCTGCAATATGAAGGCCATCATTTTCAGCACTTAGTTTAATTAAAAGATGATGAGGTGAGGGGACCCATGTAAATCAAGCACCATGTTATGAGAGGCGAGGGGACTCACGTTAATCAAGCACCCGGAAGAGAACAGAAAACTACTACGTCCACGTCGTTGTTCCTGGATTGCGCTGAAAATAGTTTGTTCATTAGCCAATTACATTTTCACAGGTAACCATTTCCCAGTTATTCAGATATTTTTAAAATACAAAAAAATCATTTATTTGAAAGCAGATTTAATCGTATGTTCCTGGGTAGTAGTTTCAATAGTAGTTTCTTGTCGAGTCATTTTTCAGTAACTCAAAATTTAAGAAATACAATTTGTTTAAGGCTAATTTCGAGTATTAACATTGAGAACGTGTTCATTTTAATTCAAACGTATTGTAAAATCGTACGCATAGGTTCTCAGTAGGATAAATGGAAAACAAAATGATATCGTTATTCCAGCACCATCTATCATGAGTCGAAACAAATGTTTTAAGGAAATCCTACGTACTTTAAGCCGTAGAATGCGAATCTGCTATAAAAAATAGGGATTCCAATTTTAATTTCAAAGTTACCCTCACCCCTGCCCTCTACAAAAAGATGAGGGGTGATACTAATTTTAGCACTAATGCTTGTCCCTTCCGGAATGATTCAATTTTGATAATGGACTCTTTTTCGTAGAGTGGTTATTTTCCGAGAATTTTATTTTGTAAGTTTCAGCTTAAAAACATCACCCGGTATAATGTTATAAAGAGCAACGAAACAGAGGAAAAAATTTCATCAAAAAATTCTTGGGTTGTCTATCATTAGTCACAAGTATGACAATATTCGATCCAAATAAAATTAAAATTTGTTGTGTAAGTGTATTGTATAACCCATTTAAATTGCATAACCCACGAATTACATACTCTCTGCTTTAATGTATGTAGCATATTTTTGTGTTCCTAAACATTTTGCATTTCGAAGTATAAAGAAGAAAATCTTTGTGCGTATAAAGATATTAAAAAAAGTCTATCGATATTAATAAAATAACGCTTTTTTGGTAAGAATTATGTTAAATTGATGTTTGGTCTATTCATCATAATGTTAAAAAATGTGGAAAAGTGAAAATATCCCAGTCTTAGAGAGCCAATTGAAACAAGACTATCACAAACAGTGATAAAAACATACTTTTCAAAGAAATATTAAGTTTTGTGTAAGGTCTAAATGGTAAACTACTAAATGTTCTAAAACTAACATGGTTTCAATAATGTTTTTGTTAAATTTGTGTCTGCTTTAGATAAATGGAACCTATTGTGGAACCTATTCATTAAAATAATAGTTTTTCAAGATAAATCGAAACAAATGCATTTTTATTTTTTATTTAATTGGTTTCAGAACCCCTAGAAGTTTCTTCGTGAAAAATTTCAGGTTGATTGTAATTGTTTACATGATTTCCTCCTTATAATGACTGAATATACATAAAAATGTATGCTATGTTGAAACATTTTATTACATCGAATGTAATTTAATTCTTCACACACGCATTTCTATTTTGGCGATTTATTTCAATATTGGCTACAATTGGGCATTGTTCTAAAGCCTCCTAGTATTATAATATTAATTATGGTTGGACTTTAATTAAGTGAAAAAATTTTAAACCCGTCTACTTTGGTTCCAATAAGGTAGCATTTTATACATTGACCTTGACAATGTAAATGCTTTTAAATATTTTCATGGATCATCGTTGCCGATGACGCCTCGACCAAATGGCGGCGCACCTTAAACAAATAGCATTAATCTTTTTGACACATCACAGATCGATAAACACATATTATACAGAGTCAGCCTCTCAGTAATGCAAATTACACTACGTCTCTTTCCAAATCGCTTTCCAAAACTCTTTCCAAATTTTATTTATCGTTTAACCAAATGATTGATTTTAAATTTTTATGTATCAACATTCAAATCACTCGATTAGAACGATAAATCCTGAATAAATCTTGATTGAAAAACTAAACGTACGGAATTTTTATCTACTTTTTTGTTGTGTGCTTGTTGAGATCGACTATGAAAATGTAAATCTAGCTACTGACGGAAACCAATAGCTTATTGTTTATTCGTCTATTGGATTCTGCAATAATTTTTTATAAAGGTGCCTCATTCCATATATAACCCGTCACAGTAATAAAGGTGTGGCCACCATTTGCGTTACAGACTACAGTAGGGTTATTCGTGAAGCTACCTGGTGGTAGTATTTTAACAAATCCCCCACATTAGCTGTTATCTATTTGAACATTTGGTGATAGTTAAATTGTTCAAAACTTGCTCTCATATTTGACATAGCAACGTGACCGCATTGCTGGCTTCACATAGGCTTCATAATAAAATATTTCATGATATCTGAAAATACAAATCGATGAAAGAATAATTTATTAAATTGATTACCATCACTGTTCCACAAGAGATCCTACGAGTAAGGTATCGATATTTAAATGATTGTTCATATCGTTGTTTCGAACATCAATCGACTTAATTTAGAAAATAAGGTGTACCGAATATTATAATTGCATTGGATTGACACCGATATTTTCAATCGATGTTTGCTATAAAGAATTTACAAAGTAACACGGTTAATTATGGTTTGTGCAAAAATATTGTGCAAGATTTTGATGTCATTTTCTGATCTTCGGTTATCTAAGCGAATAATTTAGAGCTTTTATTTTAAAGATCCAACTTTATTCGTATTCCAACTAATATTTATTCGTGCGTTTACCTATGGGTGGGTAATCGCGCCAATATTGAATTTTTTTTACGGATTCGGGTCGCCAACCCTACAATCCAACCCTTGAGTCGCCTCTTACGCCCAGTTTTGGAAACTGTGGTGGTATTCTAACTTCATCCTCGTGCGTCGAGATTTACGAGTAATGAAAAATGCCCCCCAGCCACAGGGGCTATGTCTACTACTACGAGTTAAAATTATAGAAATAAGCGTATTACTTATAAGATCAATGAAATGTCTCCAATTATTTTCAGTTCTAATACATTTTCTGAATCTACTAAATGTATTGTCTCGTTTTCTAATTAAATAAAATCGAACAGATAAAAGGGTGTTTGTTATACGTTAATTCGGTTGTAAATTAAATCAACCTCGAGACCCAACACTGAACTCTACAATTTTATACGCGAAGTAAAATTGTTAAACGTTTAGTTGTCAAAATTGGTATTGCCGTAATAATATCGCCAACAAATCTGTAGAATAATATTAGGTAATATTTTCGCGCAGAATCCTCTGTGATTTTGTGCAGAGTTAGGCATGTAAATTACATAATGTAATTTATTCGCTTTTTTACAAGTAAAGTACATGTAAATTACATAACGTATTTTTGTACATTATGTAAAGTAAAAATGAATAAAACTTGACTTGTTCATGACCATCGCGCTGCCTTAATTTAATAATTAGTTAACTATTATTAAAATTGACCGTGTAACGTGGATATTTCTCGCCGCACGTCTCCAACATCATTGTTTGCAGACCAGACGTTAAATTTTCAATATCATCAGACGAAAGGAGGACTGATATTGTATCCATGAGAAATTAGCACATGCGTGTGCTATACCGGGTGCTGTTCCTTAATATCACAATATCCCATCATACAGTACACCACTTATTTGTAAGAATCGGTTGAATTCCGAATTGATAGTTTATATTGAATTTTAATTTGCATTTCATGTTTCGAACTATTTTGTCGGTCGGGTTTCTGGCGTTTCGCCTCTAATGGGTGTAATGGTTCCAATGTTTTACTAACGTTTACGGTTATCTGTATCTGGAGTAAATTTACACCACGTTGTTGCACAATCGTTCCCTCGAAGTTTTAGTTGTATTAGAGATTTACGGGTAAAACCGGGTAAATGGATTATTTTGTAAAGGCTCGCTTCTGTTCTTGTACACATCTCTTCAATTCGTTCGATAACTTGATAAAAATTGCGATCCATCCGCGGGAACAAAGGTCCATCATTGAGCTGCACTGGTAAACTTGAGGGCATTTTCAGGTAATGAGTTTAAATCGATATTTTTGAGTGCATGTAATGCCGATTCACACAATACCTAACCTTACTTTATATATATTTCACTAGTTTTTAGTTATATTTTTTTATTAACCGTAAAAATTTATTAATTTTTTTGATATAAATTATATTGATGATCTATCAAATAACAGTTATAATAAAGTTAAATATTTTATACAAAACTCAAAATTCGCTTCTACTCTTCTAAAAATGTAAAGGCTTATGACAAACCAGCGTCAGCTGTCTCAAGCTGTGTTGATTTTCGATATTTATCGAACTTGTACTAAAACAGCTACTTATTCATTTCTAGCCTATTTTAAAAATTTGTTTGGTTTATGATTTTATAAGTTACTGTCTAATATTGATACTCGATAAAAAATGGTTTTATTATAAGTGTTTTATCTAATCACCTCATTTGTTTTAGACTAAAGGGTGATATTGGTTGGAAACGTCTGGTTTATAATTTTCAAAAAAAGGAATTTATAATTGCACAAATGTATGAAAATTTTATTTGAATCGATAAATCAAAGTTCTCCATCCACTTTTTAAAGATTATTTCATGTAAATGTTGCCCATGGTTACGTTTTAAGTGGTCCATGCAAGATGACCAATTCAAAGATTGGCAAAGACTTCACGTAGCTTCATAAAAAATAGTCAAAAGGTATGAAATCGCACACAAAATAGGGCAATTTTGCTTATTAATGTATCCCATTTAACAAAAATGAGCTTCGTCGCTGAAAGCAATTATTCGGTAAAAAATAGATTTTCGTCAAGATGTTCTAAGGCCCAATCACCAAAACTTCGACGCTGTGGCAACGTGAAATGTCAATGCTAACTGAGAACAATTGACTTTGACAGATCTTGCTAACTCAGATTAGATTAAACAGATACTCGTAAGTTCATTTGATTCAAGATTTTAATTTAAAACTTATTTACATCTTTTGTAAGGGGAGCTAGCAGGTGACACGTTATTGAGACCAACCTTTGGTGATATTGGCCAGCCTGGCATCTGCTCAAATAGATATTCGAACAAAAGATCCAACCATTGTTTTAAAGATCACAGTTGCGAGATGAACACGTATTATAATTTATTCTTGAGAGGATTAAAAAAAATTTATCTTAACAATTACAATGATGACGGAATAAAGACGAGGCTTACCACATGCACCAATAATAATCCACTCAGACCCATTGTTTCTTTCATCAACAGTCCTATATATAAAACCTCCTAATTTTTGCAAAATTTATTAAAGCGATTCATGATTTTAAATATAACTGTAAAAATTGAACTGGAATTACGTTAGAGTTATAATCGGATTAGATTACTAATTCGGAAGAATATAGGTGGAAATGATATGGTTCTGATACGATTTAAGATTTTAATAAAATCCACCCTCTATTTTATTTTATTTATTTAAAACAAAAATATTAAAAATTCAAATAAAGAACTTTAAAACACAAAAATATCAATCAAATTTTGATTTCACAATTAAAAGTTTAACAAGTAATTCTTAAGAATATTTTTGAAGTTGCCCTTTGATAAATTAAAGTTAAATAGGTCGTCGACGATGTTGAAAGATTTAGACAACCTATTATTGGTGTTATTTTCTCTATAGTTTGTGGAATGGTGTTCTAGTGCTAAAAACCCATGGTTTCGAAATGTTCTGCAAGGCACCTGGATTGATATGGTTTCCAAAATGTAAGCTAAATCAATGTAACGAAGCAAAGCATTACAAATATAAGCCGCACCTAAGAGAAGTCGTCTATTTTCGTGCGTGCATATTTTGTAATCCGTGCATCTTGTTGGGTACGGAGGTAACCGAGCTACATTTTTATGGAATGGTAAATTATGGTCGTAATCCCGGTCACTTTTCTTTAACAATAAAATCAGAAACTTCTTTTGAATGCTTTCAATCCTTTTAATGTGTACAGTATAGTATGGATTCCAGATCGATACAGCGTATTCCAGTTGAGATCGAACGTAAGCGAAATAGAGTGAACATACACTGAAAAAAAAAATTATTTTCGATATAGATATATTGACTTATCTGCAACATTTGACTGATTTGGGAATAAATATAGAAGCATGTGTATTAAAATTAACCAAGTTCGATAAAAAAATATATCTCAAACAGCCTAATCGGTTCAAAATGCATATCTCGTAAATTTTATTATAATGAGGTATTCAAATTGCTACATTAGCAATCATTTTATCTGCTTTTTAAGTGAATATTTAGCTATTTCAGTTCTATAGTTTATGTGTAACAGAGATAAATATTTTAACCAAGTCCAAATAAAATATATCGCAGTAAAGCATATTTATTGTGATGTGGGAAATAATTTATATTTCTAAAAGTTACATAATATTTTTTAATTTTAGTCATAAATATCAAATTCACTAGCTCAATATGCAAATGAGAAATATATATCTCGAATTTAAATTTTTTTAAGACGAACTCTAACCAGAGTTCTAATGAATCAGATTCAGATATGACTTATCTGGTCTCTGAGACAATAAATTTTTGTATTGGTTTGGATTGAACCAATGAAGTAATGGGCAAATTATTACAAACAAACAAAAAATAACTTTTTATTAATGTCACATTCTGTTGAGTTATAAAAACATCCAAACTGAATGTGTAAGACATCTTAAATGACTAAATTAAATATTGAATTTAAGATGAACATACAACTTTGTTCAACAAGTAAAATACCTTGTCCAGTTATAATTATGTAAAATTGGGGAAATTCATATACTCGTATTTGCTATCGATATATTTTATTGCGAATTTAGTATTTGATTTAGCTTTGAGTATTATATTCCGAGCTAAGAGAGATATGTTTATGTCTCTAAACGTTATACAAAATTAGATATATTTTTCGTTTTTACAGATATAAAATATTCTTGTCCCGAAACGAGATATATTTTATATCTGAAAATCTATGAAACTATATCACTGTGGGTAATAATTTCTCTCAGTGTAAGGTTTGGATATCTTTAAATTCGCCTGTCCATATTTTAACAGCCCAAACATGGCATTGGCTTTCGCAATACAATTTTCAAGACGCCTATTGATACTGGCATTTTCGACAAATGTAACACCTAAATCTATGATCTCATTGACTCTTTGCAATACTTCGTTCTTGACGTTGTATGAAGTAATTAATGGAATTGTCTTACGATGAAAAGACATGATTTTACATTTAAGTAAAGCGAGTTTCGATCACACCACTCACTTAATCTATCGATATCTTCTTGAAGTTTCTTCGTATCTAGCATTCCATTAACAATTCGAAAATTTTTCACAAATATGAGCACGTTTGAGTTTTTGATTATCTCGGTTATTTGATCTATGAAAATAATAAATATCCACGGCCCGATGTGAGATCCTTGGAGAACACCTGACGTATCTTTAATAACGTTTGATTTCTCATTCCCCATTATTACCCAAAATTCCCCATTTTAAAGCCCAAATGCGAATAAACTTTGGAATGCTTTTTGATGGCAGATGGAATCAAATACTTTATTGAAATCCGTGTACGCTACATCAACTTGATGCTGGTTTTCTATCCCATTAATTATTTTGCTGGTGAATTCAACTAGATTAGTTGATGTGGATCGACCAGGCATAAACCCATTCTGGTTTATTGTTATATGGCGTACGGACCCAATTATTATTGATGCATGTTTTATTTGTAGAGTTAAAAAATTAATAATGGATAATTCGGTTAATACCAATGAAATATTTATCGAATATCTAATCAAAAACAGATATTCAACATATTTCATTTAAAAATTAATAAATCGTGTTGCTCATTTACCACAGACAATCAAAAGAGACGATTTCATTTGTACCAAAACATTAAAATAAAAGTTATTTCTGAGTTCCAATGTCATCGTTACATCTGTAATTATTCCTTAAACCGATGGACTATCTAGGTAAATTGTCCCTGGTATTACTGACTCGCACATCGTCTGACCTACTAGTAATTGACACGAGTATATAAATCCAAGAGTTAAGAAGAATTTTAATAAGAATATTAAAATAAGAAAGCGTAAATAAGAATTTTCGTAGTACCTAGACGGTATCAACGACAACATCAGGAAATTGTACTTTCTTTGCTATGTAAAATTAATTATTTTGTGTATTGACGCAAGAGAAATAGTTTGCTATAAACTAAACAAGGATAATAAAATAAATATAAATTTTTTGATATTTTGCATACATAATTGAAAATTATATAAATTAAAAATATTTACCCTACTAACTTCATAAATAAAGTGGAAAACATTAAAAATAAAGGTTTTAATTTCTTAAGAAATTATAACCATAGAAACAAAATACAGTCAGGTCATTAACAAATGATATAATGATGTATTGCGAAAGTTGGGTTTGTTGTTTTGTTAAACATTAACAGGTGCTTTTCATCCTCCGTGAGAACGTCTTAAAAATTATACATTTTAGTCTCTCAAAGTTCAAATATGAAATTAACACATCAAGGTGATGTTAGACGTTGGAAGTTGATTTCAAACTAATGAAACATTGAATACTTTAAATTAAAAAATTCGGTCATCTCATACAGACTGCAAATGGCCAAACGACAAAAATATTGAAAATACTTTCAACATACATACAAAGTGAATGCGAATTACTATATATATTGCGAATTACTATATTTCGCTACGCGATTGTTAACCTCGTCGAAAGCTCGAATTTTACTGTATCTAACCCATATATGCTATTTCTATATGAAATTTAAACATATGAAGTTAGCCCAGTTTTTCATCCCAGAAATAAATAAAATAATCACAAAATATTCTAAGAAAATGCACCACATTTACGAAACCAGTTTACATCCACGAATACACTCTCCTGTTTATATCTAAACTACATACACAGTCATAAAATCTAAATCATATTACTTAGAAAATCTATTTATAATCATGTATTCATACGTAGAGTACAAAAACAACAATTAAATGGAATAATCTGGGACGGATATCTTTTTGTTTATCCTCAACTTAATTAAAATATTCTGTCTTATACAAGTGTTTAAATAGAAAAAACTGTGATGAGACGAAATCCATTGTTTAAGGAAATTTTGCCTTGAAATTTTGGGTTATTCTGGAAAATATTAAATTTTCTATTTTTCATTAGTTCGAAATCAAACATGACCTCACCACCTTGATGTTAAAAATAATATTCAGCTATCACCCAGAACAATCCAAAATTTCATGAATTAAAACTTCTAAATTATTCAACCAAAAACACGGTGCATAAACAATGCTAATAAATTCCAAAAATTGGTTGTTATGCTCCAAGTAAAGCTGCTTACAATTTGGCAATCGATTCGTTCTTGACTTTAATTATCAGTCTAATTGGATCTTGACTTTAATTACCAGTTGTTTTATATTATGGTGTAATGGTAATCAAGAGAATAAAAAATATTTTGACCTTTAACACTCAAACTATTTCAACACTGATTGTCATTATATCAAGAGATCTGATATAATTCTTCGCTCTTGTTTAAGCATACGGGATTTTCCACTTAAACTTCAGCTCCTTCCTTTGAAAAAAATTAATAAAAGTGATTAATTTGGTCTGAACTTTTTGTTACGTGCGACTACCTGCACGAATTTGTCAATTATTTGTACTCCTTGATAGTGTTTGATGTTTACAGAGGTAAGGCAGTATCCTGATACTACTTGTATCCATTTATTTTAAGATACAAAAATCTGTTAAAATGGGTTTGTGATAATTGGCGAAATAGTTTTTCGAATTTAGTTCCTTGCACCGAGATTTTGCGTGTACCACAAAAACAATTTTTTTGAATTTTCAAGAACCATTTTTACTGCTACTTTGCCCGATGTGGCCAGAAATAACCAAAATTCGGTTAAACAAAAGCATTTTTCTATTAAAAATATTAATTGTGTTCGTTGTGCCAAAAAGTTCCTTCTCAATCGTTTGAGAAATATTGGATTTGATCCACTAAAACTACTAATTTTCATAAGAACATCTAAAATTTTCAACATAAAAACAGAATTTTATCATAATCGGTTGAAAATTGGCTTAGATTCTTTCTACGGGACTGAAATTCTATTTTCATCAATTTACATAAGAACATCTACAATTTTCAACATAATCGGAACTCATATTGAAATTCTATTTTCATACAATTTTTCTTCTTAATGAGTTGAGAAATGGTTTAATTCCATTGAAATTGGTCATTTTGTAAAGTATCAAGCCCGCATATCATATGGGAATGTCTTCGCGCTGAATTTAATTATAATTTTACGAGAAATTGGTTATTTTTTCAAAATTAATGTTATTGACATTAAAAATGATCCGGAACCGAGCATAGAACTCATATGTAAAACCCATTTGTCAACCTAGTTGGTTGGAAATGGCTATTTAGAAATTGCGCAGTTCAATTACGTACCACATTAACTATTTTACATCAAAATCGCAGTTTTTACATAATTTATAATAATTATTGAAAATTTGAAACTCTTTTTGTAAATCCAGGTTCCACTGGAGAATAAATGCTAAAAAATAACATCACGCAACAACAAAAACAAAATATGAAAAAACTGTCAAACACAACATTCGTAATACAAATCGCGAATCCATTGGTAAAAATAAATTTTATGTCTAGCAACTAAAACTCATGTAACTTCGAAATCCACACGGTACCGAAACTTTCAGCAACCTCAGAGCACCACAGAAACAGCCTAATCCCGTCCGACTTGGCCTTAATCAAGATTTTCTTGAATATATAATTTCAGAATTAAATTTTCAGCCACCGCATGCACGATTACATCATGGCGTTAATAAATGCCCAAATTCCGTCCCAGGTTTTTAAATCCATATCTTATCAACTTTAATCATGATCGAATTTCCAAAAATTAGTCCAAAAATCATTTACAAATCGGATAATAAATGGTTCCATTCGAGTTTGCCACATTCCAGAACTCCCTTTAAAAATGCTTCCTGAATCCTATTTCTATCCACAGTATCAAATATCATCATGATCGATTAATAAATGGGCTGGCTCCGCCATAGTTAGATACAATTCGGAACTAACTTTGTAAATTATGTTAGAATCCCATTTCCATCCAACTTATTTCAATACGATTCATTAGTAAATGGATTAGTTGGCCAGATAACATAACTTAACTTTGGAAATGAAATCGTTTAAGAATCCTGTTTCATCCATCGTATCCAATTTTATTATGACTTGTTAATAAATATTTTAGGCAGTTCCAGTTGAACAAATAAATTCCATAACTTCCTCCAAAAATCATTTTAAAATCCCATTTCTATTCACCATACCAAAATTTTGTATTAACTAATAAATGGCCTAGGTTATATTGACGATATTCCAGAATATTTGCCAAAAATAATTTTAGAATCCGAATTCCATTCACCGTACCAACTATCATAATCGGTAAATAAGAGACCCAGAACTCCCTTCAAAAATCATTTTGAATTCCCATTTCCATCCAAAATATCCAATTTCATCTTGGTCAGATAAGTTAATTTCGTTCTAGATGGTGATGTTGTAGAATTTCCCTCCAATTTTGCCAATAATTTTTTAAAGTCTTGCCAGCTGACAGTGATTTGAAAAGAGGGAGCTGAGCTCCATTGGAAATTACAACTTGTAGTCGTAATTTTTATCAAATTTGTATCAGCTATGAAAAAAATTGAAACGTCAATCTGAGGCCCTTCAGATCAACCCCAAAAATAATTTTCCGTAACTAAGTCCCATCGCAAGTGATTCCTGGTCTTCGGAATCCCCTTAGTCATAATTTAATTTTCAATCATTAGAGTCGTTTTCGAAAATCTTGAGCCACAAACAATTATTGGGTCTGCTTCCATATGATGTTGTTCTGATAAGTTTTCGCATCCATAAGTAATAGTTGGATTTTAATAAATAAATTCAAATCAAATATGTCACTAATAGAGATGAAAAAGGAAACCCTGCGCATATCGGAATTCGAACCCGGTACCTCCAGATCCAATTGAATTATTCAGAAGAGCATAATTGTTGATTTAAAAAAAATATAATTTTCATTCTATAAATTTCAAATAATTAGTATTTAATCTTTAAATTTGAAATTACTGTAATAAATTTCATTAACAGTTCATAAGATGCAATATTACTTTTTTTATTGAACCCTTTCACATCTACTACTTTAAACTGTTCGAATATATTTTAGAAACTATCAAAAATGTCGTTCCTGTACAATTGAAGGTTAAAATTTCAATTTTTTTTTCATTTTTATTTTAATAAAATTTCACATTTACGCAGTCATCGCTATTAGAAAAAGTAGTAGACCAGAATCAAAAGGTGTTGCAGGTGACCCATAGGTTGAAAATAATTTCCTAAACCAAGCAAACAAAGAATCAAATTCTTATGATAAACGTTAAATAAAATCTACTTATCTGAATGTCACATTGCAAGTTTGACCGATGAACGTCCTTTTCCGGCTCATTTAATTTCTTCTATCCTTTGCACATTGTAACCTGTAAAAACAAAATTAAATTTAAGTAATGTTTATACCCACAGCTAGTCATACTCGACTTATACTAATAAAATAAAACTTTAATTATTTGCGTTAACTTCAATGTGATCGATGTCTTTTAGTTTTTTCGTTAAATTGTTTGTACTAGAATTACCACAATCCCACAATTTTGGCAACTGCTCCATTAGAGCAAACTAAAAATTCTCTAAATTACATAAAACTAGTCCCAAAACAGGCCGAAAAAGTTCAAATAGTTTTTGAACATAAACTCGGCTGAGTGCGTTATTCTGTATGCATTTAGCAAATGATTATTGTATTGAACTTTACAAACTACAAATTTTTAGCATTTACATATTCGGATAGTCCTTAATCTTCGATTACTAAAATAATTCAGTCTAGTCAAACTTATCTTGAATTAAGTAAAGTTTTAAATAACTTGTAGTTTTGCCTATTAAATATATATTTTGAAGCCCTCATTTGGCTGACATGAGCACGTACTAAAGTACTCATTTCGAGGAGTAATCCTTAACTAGTTGTCGAGATCGAAAATCACCTCTTTCAAACAAAGTGATCGCAATACAGATCTTTACCTTAAAAATATGACTCGCCTATCTTAACTAGTGATCGGCATCAAAAAATCCATCTTCGAATTTTTTTTGAAGTTTTTAAATTTTCGATTTATAGTTATAAATAAAGGGCTTTTCAATAGGAACGCTCGACATTTGTTAGGTTATAGCAGCCAGCAAATCAACATCTGTCAAATTTAGTGTGAATTATTTAGTAACGTATGGCAATTCACCATGGAAGGTTATAGCGTTAAATAACTTGTGCAAATTATGAAATTTTATTTTCAAATAAAAACGCCACAACTGTCCTGAGTCCGAGTCGACTATTCGACATTTTGTGGTCATATTCGAGTCAACCGGTTCGATAAATTATTAGCCAACACCCATACGTTACCGAAACGCAAGACCTGCTGAAAACGTTGCTGCCGTGCGTGAGAGTGTTTGGGAAAATCCGAGACCGTCAATTTCTCGTCACAGATCGATTGTCTCATTTAAAAATCGAGCGTCCTTATTGAAAGACACTTTATATTATAATTATAAATATTATTGTTTAGGGACTGCTAAAGTGATTACTCCTTCGGTGATCTTTTTGGCTGATCAAAATAATTATATTTGTCTGGTCACCATCTGGAACCCAGGACCCACGAATAATAGAGCAAACGCTACATGTCCTGCTGAGGGGTATTCAGCAACTGTGAATGTACAATTGCCGTGGATGACTCAGTTTCATCTGGTGTTTAATTCGATAGAAGTAAGTTAAGTAACTCCAAACGTGTGTCATGTCACGTGTCTTTGACTACTCCATTTGCCTTATGAATGGTATTTAAAACTTCAAGATGTTTTGTTCCGTGACGGATCGTTGGAAACTACTTTGCTTCGCTTTAAATACTTGATGGAAGAACTCATTTCTTGCCCCTCTAAGAAGTGACAATTTTAACTCTTTTGGTCCTTGGTTTCTTGCCGTCTGGTGTGCTCTTCTAAGCTCTTATGCAAATAACATCTAAGTTTGCTAAGATTAAAGTTTCACCAAGAACTCACTAATTTAGGAATCGAGTTATTGCAGGTGTTGAGATCAGTTAAGCACGAGCATCAATTCCATCGATCAAATTAATTTCTGGAAAGGTTTGTACATCATCTCAGGAGCCAATCAAGTGTCTAGCCAATAGACCCCAGTTGGCTAACTTAATGGGAAATTTCGGAATTTTGCTACGTGCAAGCGGATTATTCTGTAGCGAGTTTGATAGCTCAAACGTGATGACTCTATTATCTCTAGATGTTTCGAAACGGACCCCTGATCAGTACTATTATCCAAATTACATCGTCATTCTTTTAGAATGGCGGGAAGGCGTAATATTGTTAAATTTCAAGGTTTCATTTACCGAGTTTCGTTACTTCGGAGATCAATCAATTTGTCATTTGAAGGATCACTTTTAATATTTTATTCCGCTGTGATGTTTTATGTAGTGAAAAAATAAGTACAAAATGAATAAAGAATTTCCGCTGGTAATTATGTAACAAAATAAATTCTCCTGTGTGATGGTGCTGCCACTTGCGGCGAGTAGCGAACTCTTATTTTCCGCTGAGAAATTTCCGCTTTGACATAGAGCTTAATATAATTCTACAAATAGCAACGAATAACGGATATGCGCCTAGGACTATATTAAAGTTATTAAGTAAAAAGCTAAAGCGTAAAGCTCTAAGGGGTATTTATTCACCGGATAATCCAACGCAGGAAAATTGGCATCGTTTACAGTATTTAGGAAAAACTAGCCAACGGATTAGCAACATCGTGTCCGATTATACCAATATTAGTTTTGCTTTTTATAATAATAACTCAATAGAGAAAAGGGCTTTTAACAATAAACCTAGATGAGTTGATCGCCTTTACAAGCCTGGTGTTTATAGGCTTAATTGCATTGATTGTAGTTTCTCCTATATTGGACAGACTCGGCGCAATTTTGGAGTTAGGGCTAAATAACATTTATCTGGTTGCAATCAATCAACATTCCAGAATCATTTAACTTTAGAAAATCATAAAGCTATAGCTTATGAAATTCGAAAATCCATATTCCTTAACCAAAATATCCTTAAAGAACAAAGAGAAATACGTTTCCCACCAATTACGGCTGCCGCCCTGTTCTATTCTCACGCTCTTAATAATATGACTAATACGTCGGGTAATTAAATGTACTTCAATATACCTTGAATTTTGTTACTCAGCCGATGACTAATCGCTTACCTGCTATTCCACCCCCTTTTTATTAGTAATTTTTCCATGTAAACAACAGATGGTTGGAATGATCAATAGATTAATTTGTATTGCCTATTTTTTGTCCCTCCTTCTTTTATTTCCTTTTTCTTATTTCTACTATATATAACTAAATTTTTATTTTTACAAATCAGTAGATACTCCTGATGATGATCTAACAACTATTCCTGAAGATGATGATCTGGTCGAGTAATTTTTTAAACTCTTTGAACAAATTATTTAAAAAAGTTTTTTGGGAAATAATTAAACGAGTGGAATAATGTGTTTATTAAGTGTTAATATGTTTCGCCAAGTACCTACGGCACATAATGTTAAAAGTAGAAAATTATAGATTAAATAATTTTATATCACACTAAATTTTCTTGAATTTTTTTTTGTTCCATCATTTTTTTAAAATAATTTAAAGTAACAAAAAAATTTCGTCTTCATATTCCGAAATTAAACAAAAAACTGACTCAAAAATTACGAAATGTTTACAATTTTGTCAACAAAAAAACAACAAAACGAAATCAAGGCGAAAAAACCCGTATCAATTTTGACATTTTGACACTTGGCGTTTTCTTATTTAAAGGAACCGAAACGTTGTCTGCGTTTCGACTGTTACCGACTCGGCCAACTATTTTTCTATTTTTCAATTTTCATCATCTTCGAATTAACAATACTCAGTAAAAATTTACGAAGTGTTCGTTTAAACTCAATTCGAATTTTAAATTATTGGTTCTCACAAAAAAAAATTAGGCGAGTAATATTTAAAAACAGAAACAAATAACGAACGCGTAAATTGAAAAAACTTGTTGTATCGGTGCCGATTCGGAATCATAACATAGGTCGGGTGCTTTTTGAACGACCCTCGTACATATACATATTTGATACAGATACATTTGTTTTATTAGATTAAATAATACTGAAAAAATACCTTTCGTATTTCACATTATTCTGCTGTTATTAAGAATTGCTTTTGATTTTTATTCCGATTTTGCACACTCCACAGCATAAGCTGAGGACATTTCACCTACCCGAAACTGAAAAGTTTTAGGTTAGGCTCGGATGAATATCGGCGTTGTGTCCAAAATCGTGGCTTCTGGTGCTAATTATGCTTCTACAATACTGCAAATGTTATGGATTACTGACTTCTGCATTTTGACATAAGTGTTGATTCTGACGTCTAATAATTATGATTTGATTCTACATTTAATTTATTTATCTCGTACCATATTTGATTACATTTTGATTTTTGTGTAAATTAGTTCGAAATATTTATTGTGGGTGTGGATTTTCCACTGTCAGGTTTTAATTACAAATGGCGACAGGATACAGTACGGTACTGTATTTTGAGTGAAGTCTGATTGAATTGAGCTAGACATTCGCAGATAGTTGCATAGTCTAATGACTATTTTGTAATAGCAATGAGATTTATGACCAGATTACTAGTTTGAAAAATTTGTGATTGAAATCAGTCTCAAATACTAATTAAGCAACTTCATATGCATGTTTTATGGTAAATTAGACTTGATGATTGTAGTTTAAGAAGAAGTCTATGTTTTATGCGGATTATTCGTGAGATAAGTAAATTGTAGGGTCGCTTAAATTGTTTCGCGACTCGCTTTTCAGGCGTATTTTCGCCATTGTAAACCAAATCAAGGACGTGTGGCTATAGCTGTGCATCGTTTGGACATAAGAATTTGGTTGTTCATTGTATCGCTTACTTGCCATCCCAGCGGGAGATCGAAATCTTTTCTAGTTTTTCACAGCGTTCTTTAGAAATATGTAATTGTGTTCGGAATCCGCTGAGATTTATAAGCAAGTTCTGGACTCTGAAGTATTTCCATCTGCTGTGTGGTTGCTCCAGTTTATCTCATGTCTTCGTCTTTGCTTAACACTCTGGCCACATCTTGTTTGTTCGACTAATTCTTAGGACGTCACTTATAATTATTCTAAATGCTTTCCAACTAAAGGATTGCTCAGCATAATGCTTGAACCAGATTGCATTACATACATTAAATATTATATTATTATATTGTACAATGAACATTTAATAAAATTTACACTCAAATGTTTATACCATATAATAAAGGGATTTCATTAAATTCTTATAACATAAATACTATTATCGTCCGCTAGAATAATTGTAGCTTAACGTGACTTATAACAAAGAGTATATATTTCTAAGAGGAGTAACACCAATAAATATTTAGAGAAAATTATTCTTCTCTTTTGCTACTCTTTTCACCAATATTTCTACTTACTTAAACTTATTAAAATATTAGTAATACAGATATTTTTGGTAGTCCTATAACATACCATACAACAACAATATTTACTATAATACTGTAAGTTAGTTTTTGAATTTATAAAGGGATTTTATATTTTGAATATTTCCAAACAAGGTAAACATTATTATATTTATTATAATATTTTTTTATTAGTTTACTATTAATTATATTAGATGCATATGTGATTAATTGTACACTTAATAATATAAAATAATCTATTAAAATATTACATTACATTATAAATAATAAAAGTTAGAAAATATGTATCTTTAAATAAAGCAAACACTATAAACTTATAGGCAAGACTAATATTCTTGCTTAAGATATAAATAAATTTCAAAATCAAAAATAAGTATTATCCTACACTGCCCTTAGTAATATCCCTAAATACTAAAATATTTCGAAAATAGCAAGTTCCATAAATTTTTGCAAAGTCACACTCGGGGGGTACTGAAGAGAGATGAACAGATTTGCATCAATTTTTGAAATGTAAGTCAAAAAGCAAATGAATTAAAAAATAAAAATGCTTGAATCTTGAAAAGCAATTATTATGTTGAAAGAGGAGTAAGTTCCACAAAAAACTATTCCTAAAAAAAAGATAATAAAATTATTTAAAGCAGAATAATTTTTGAGAAAATCTTATTAAAAGTTGTAAGTCTTATTTCGAAATTATTTTATAATTCGTAGTGATTTATTGTACCAAAAAGAACTACCACCAGAAAAAAACAACAAATATTTCTTGGAACAGTATATTATCAGGATAAATTACCTTTATAACATTTAGTCAATTTATGATAAATAAAAAATTAATCGTTTTAACAAAATGCTTACTAAGAGATAGTCAAGTGTCTATCTATTGGTAAATAAATAATTGAAACTCTCGAAAACAGATTAAGGAAATAAAAAAACATTTGAATTTAGTCGTTACTTTGAAATGCACAATTTTATCAAAAACATAATTTTGTTAATGAGTTAGTGATGGAGACCCTATTCAGCGGAAAATATATAGTGTTTAAATTAATTTTTGTTAAAGTATGTGACTTTAATCAAAGTTTATACCGGGTGATTATTTTAAGCTGAAACTTTCAAATATCTCGGAAAATAACCACTCTACGAAAAAAATATTCATTATCAAAATTTAATCATTCCGGTTAAAATTAGTGTAGGTAAAGCGTGTAGGTAAAGCGGGGGTAACTTTGAAATTAAAATATGAAATCCTTCAGTAGGAGAAATCGAAACATTTTTCGATTTCTCCTACTGAAAACCTATGCATACGATTCTGCAATATGAAGGCCATCATTTTCAGCACTTAGTTTAATTAAAAGATGATGAGGCGAGGGGACCCATGTAAATCAAGCACCATGTTATGAGAGGCGAGGGGACTCACGTTAATCAAGCACCCGGAAGAGAACAGAAAACTACTACGTCCACGTCGTTGTTCCTGGATTGCGCTGAAAATAGTTTGTTCATTAGCCAATTACATTTTCACAGGTAACCATTTCCCAGTTATTCAGATATTTTTAAAATACAAAAAAATCATTTATTTGAAAGCAGATTTAATCGTATGTTCCTGGGTAGTAGTTTCAATAGTAGTTTCTTGTCGAGTCATTTTTCAGTAACTCAAAATTTAAGAAATACAATTTGTTTAAGGCTAATTTCGAGTATTAACATTGAGAACGTGTTCATTTTAATTCAAACGTATTGTAAAATCGTACGCATAGGTTCTCAGTAGGATAAATGGAAAACAAAATGATATCGTTATTCCAGCACCATCTATCATGAGTCGAAACAAATGTTTTAAGGAAATCCTACGTACTTTAAGCCGTAGAATGCGAATCTGCTATAAAAAATAGGGATTCCAATTTTAATTTCAAAGTTACCCTCACCCCTGCCCTCTACAAAAAGATGAGGGGTGATACTAATTTTAGCACTAATGCTTGTCCCTTCCGGAATGATTCAATTTTGATATTGGACTCTTTTT